>CM045449.1:7992623-8559949 GCA_024666655.1 Dascyllus trimaculatus | reverse complement strand
ACGGACAAACTCACCTGAGAGCTCCCTCTGCAAATGATTCTACATTACGCAAGAGCTGCCTGTTTACACAGATGCCAAAAGGTCATGAAGGGCTCCAGTCCTACCGTTTAACTGGTTGTAGACCACGTCCTCCAGCCTCTCCAGCCTCTGGAGAATAGACTGCCGGTCCACCAAGTTGGAAACTTTGCCATTCCTGGCTCGCAGCCGCTGGTCAGAAATACGCCCAATCTGGATGAGCTCCTCGGAGCGGTCCTGGATCCTGCAGTACACCGAGAACAGGATAATCCCCACGAACACGAGGATGTTGACGGTCAGCAAAGTTTTGATTTTGCGTGCCACAGCCATGAAAGAGGAAGATTGTCCGGGCTGACTCAGTCAACCCCAGCAGCTGTTCATGTGTGGTGGCCCTGCTCCGTCACCTCACTGTGTTGGTGTTGTTGGAGGAGGTGGGGGTGATTTTGTTGTTGTTGTTGTTGTTGTTGTTGGAGAAGGTCAACTGCGCCGGAGAGCCGAGGAGCCGTTCAGCACCACGGACAGTTCAGGAGGCTGCGCTCAGTCCGTGGCGGGGCATCGCATGGGGGAAGTTCAAGGTGGGGAAAAGGTTGTCCACGGCGCTGCGATGCTTTTTGAAGGGGCTTCCAAAGCCGAAGAAAAACAGCCTGCAACACGCTCCCCTCCGCCTGTCAGACCCGGCTACATATTACCAGCAGGGGAGGCATTCATCCCGCCGAGCACACCGTGGCAAAACATTCCCCTCTCTCCTGCGCAACGTGGTAAGTCGCCAGTTTCCTTTTAGCCCCAATATGTCTCGTCCATCTTCCAGGAGATGCACCGCAATAACTGCTCGTATCGAAGCATCCTGCAGCGACCACCGCTCCCCTGTCTCATCTCCCTTCTTCTTCCTCTTCTTCTTCTTCTTCTTCTTATCTGCCTTTTCAAATGCGTCCTGGTCACCCGATGCGTCCCGCGCTGCGAATAGGAAGCCGAGGGAGCTTATGTCCAGAAAATATGTGCACGCTTCAAAAACAAGGCGGCGTTTCTCTCTCTCTCTCTCCCTCTCTCTCTCCCCTCTCTCTCTCTCCCTTTCTGTGTGTGTGTGTGTGTGCGTGTGTGTCCCGTCAGTCCATTGTTGCCTCCCTCGTCGGCGGCGCAGCGTAGGATGAGCAGAGAGCAGATTCGCCCTCAAACGCAGTGAAACGGTGCCGTTGCTCGGTGTCGGTGGGAGAGATGCGGCCGGGCTCTGGCATGCTGTCTCTCTCCTCCCTCCTCCTCCTCCTCCCAGCCTCCTCCTCCTCCCCTCTCTCTCTCTCTCTCTCCCCCTCTCTCTGTCAGGGAGGAAGAGCCGGCGCTGCGTCCTGACGTTCAGAGGCACCATCATGAATATTCACGAGCTGTGTGTGCGCGCGTTGTGGAGCTGCTGGATAAAATAAACAGCACGACTATATGAAAGCAGCAAATGCTTCCACTCGGCAGAGCAGCCTTCTCCCCGTGTCAGTTAATGAGCTGTGAAGATGTGTTAACAGATGTTTGGCTTTTCTTCTTCTTCTTCTTCTTGTTTGCCATTTCGCAGAGGTTTCCATCTCACCTCTGATGCCACTGCCAGGGGCGACTCAAAGTTTTCACATCAGTGTTTTTCCTCCCCTTTCTTTTTTTTTGCACATACGTTTGTAATTTGCACCTTATGCAACCGCCCCCTTGCATGCATGCACGGTCAGCTTCACAAGTGTGATGATCATTTCACCAATCACATGCTTGGCTAGAGTTCAAACTCCATATCAGATTAGAACAAACACCCTGCGCAGAGTAAATGACCTGGTTTTAATCACTGGGGGACAGGTAGGAGTCATTTGTGGCTGTGTTAAACCACTATCTGAGGAGGAAGTTCAACTGCAAGGCTGATCCCTGCCAGTCTCAGTGCAGGAAAAGATATTTAAGGACATCTGTTTAAAATAGCAACGCTGATTCCAGCCATCAGCCAGTTCAAATTACTTCCTACTCCGTACTGTAACCCGTCTCCTGCCAGTGCCAGCTCCTCATCTCCACTTCCAAATGAATTATGGCCGAAGTAAATCACGTACAAAGAGAGTCAGTCTCGCTGTGTACTTTTACTTGATTAGGCAAACCCAGACATGGCTGTGACTGCCCCGAGCACTTTGATCCCACTTCACGCCCACAAGAGGATCTCTGATTTATGCTCTTTGCTTTGTTTGCTGCTTCACTACAATCAGATGGCGACTGGAACTGTAAAAGCCTTTTTAGTCTGCCCAGCGCTTTGTCAGAGGACATCTGGTACAAATGTGATCTTGTGAGTGCTCTCGTACCTCGCGGAATGCCTTGATGGTATTTCTGGTTTGGACGGTTCTCTGAGAGCAGTGTCAAAAGCTTTTATGTTTTTTTTAATGTTCTCAGAGATCAGCCTCGGGGAGCGTGATCTCATCATTTCTGTCAAGGCACAAACTTACTCAGGAGAGGTTCATTGGTTTATATGCTTAACAAAATAAACCCATCTGTCCGTCCATCCATCCATCTATTGTCTGCTGCTTTTCCAGGTTTGGCTCATGGTGGCAGTTTCTTAAGAAGGGCCTTCCAGAAAACCCTCTCCCCAGTAACATTTTCCAGCTACTCCTGAGGGATCCCAAGGTGTTCCCAGGCCAGATGAGATATGTAACCCCCCTCCAGCGAGTTCTGAGGTCTCCTTCCAGTTGGACGTGCCTAGAAAACCTCCAGAAGTAGTCGCCCAGGAGGCATCAGACACACAAACCACCTCAACTGGCTCCTTTTGACGAAAAGGACTCTACTCCAAGCTTCCTCCAGATGTTCCAGTTCTGAGCTGAACCCAGCCACCCTGTGGAGGAAACTCAATTTGGCTGCTTATGTCCGCAGTGTCACTCCTCTTACATAGCTCTCATGACCATGGGTAAGAACTGCAACGTAGATCGACTGGTAAATCAAGAGCTTCACCTTCCCTGTGTATTAGAATTACATATTACATAGAAGGGTTTTCCATGAAAACTATCCATTCATGCCCATCTCCACCCACAGATCCTCTCCTAGCTGCAGCTCAAGCACACCAGCTCACCTATGACTCTGCTCAAACAATAAAACTACTCAACACTGCACAAAGGCAAGTTGTAACACTGGAGTAATTCAGGTTTGAATCGGAAACTGATTATGAAGGATAAGGACACAGAAGCCCCACCCTGGAAGCACTGGTCCCTTAGATTTCCTCCATATGAAACCCTAAGACTGTCATCAGTACACTGCAGTTTCAAGGTAGAAAGGCTCAGCCGTGGCATTGACTGCTTATTTCACTCATAATATGTCTTGTAATATATTAAAAAGCACCATATGGACACATTACCAACATAAAGAACTTGATTTTCACCAGAGGGGGTCTTGAAGGCGATAAAATAACACAGCTTAACCGAGGATCACACTGTTCTCTGTGTTGTGATTATACAGTGCATTTACTGTTATCACCCTTTTATGTTTTAATGACTGCAACACATGCGATCTCTCCAGCTCCGCCAGTCTTGTGTTTCCCCGCTCTGTATGACAAGTACATTTAAAAAAAAAAAAACTCGCTTTGTATGGAGTGTTTAATTACGATTCCTGCTGCACATGAGTCCCATTACAAAAGGTGCTGATTTGATTCCAAGTCGGCAGAAACAGACTGTGGGGAAATCACTGTTACAGCCACCTCAGCCGCCATGCAGGCCTCGGCACAGCTGCTTATACAGCAGCTATACTTTCACTGCCCCCCCTACGCTCCTCCGTAACACTCTCTGAAGGCTTCTGTTGGATTTTCTGCATTCAGCACCCTGCACGCCTCTGTGACTGTAGACACTGGCACTTGAGTGTTTTAACCATATTAACCTGGGTCACTGCCAGCTGCACCTTAGTCATCCCACTCAGTGTTTCTGCATAAGCCACTCGAACATAGTCAGTGGGAGGACACGGGCCAGATAGAAGCATGTGGATCTGGTACTGCTGCAAGACAGCCAGAAATAACTACAGCTCCATATTCAAATGATCTGTGCTCACCGGAAACATAAAGTAGTAGGTTCATGAGTAACTACGCTGTAGAGATGGGAACTCCCTACAGACGCCCTCGGGTGAAAATCAAGCTGTTTTTATCTTATTTAGCAGGGACGTGGTGTTTTTATGTGCTGGAAAACATATCATGAGGGAAATAAGCACAAGTATTTCCATCTTGGAACTGCAGTTTGCCGGTGACAGTCTCAGAAATATGGATTCAGGGTTTCATATGATCAAAAACCTAAGAATCTATCCTGTCAGCATGTAGGTTAGGGCTTTCTGTATCACTATTCTTTTAAATTTGGTTCCTCGAACATGTAAGGCTGAATTACACCAATATTAAAGCTTGCCACTGTGTAGCATAGAGTAGCTTTGCAGTCAGAGTCATAGGTGAGCTGGTGTGCCGAGATGCAGCGAGTGGGGAGGGGTGAGTGGAAATAGACTTCATAGATCTGCACAGTCCAGAGGTTTTGAAGGGGTAGAGCTACATCAAAGCCATTTTAAACTGGAAGGGATTGTTTTGACTTTAAAAATCAGTGAATAGTTTGCACCAATAGATGTCCTTGACAAAGCCCAGTATTGAGCACAATCTCCCAATTCACATATTTTGTATGGAACGCTACAGATACAAATGCAATTACATACAGTTCAAATTTCCTTCCGACAATGCGGCCTTTACCCCATCCAACCTAATGAACAGGCATGGCAGCTCCTAACAGCTTCCCAGTTTCGTAGACAACCGGAGATAAGAATGCCGGCCCAACCGTGCGTATGTCGCTTAGGAAGGAAAGAAAACTCCGCCATTGTCGCTGTCTGTCACATGGAGCGCCAAAATGTCATGTGGTCAGAGGGAGTTACCCCAAAAACAAGAAAAATCCTGGATGGAGACGGTGATCCGGATCAGTCCCAAAATTTCATCATTTGTTCCTTGTCCCATTTCACACATTTCCTGAAAATTTCATCCAAATCCGTCTGTAACTTTTGAGTTATTTTGCACACAAACAAACAAACAAACCAACGCCGGCCATTGCATAACCTCCTTGGCAGAGGTAATAAACAGGGACTTTCAATTTTAGATATCGTTTTAGTATTGAAGGCATTCGTGGATAAATCCAAAACACTCGTTTCCTCCACATTCTTCTGAGCAATGTGACACGTCATACATTAACTCACACTGGAATCATAACATTTGCCATTTTAGTTTTTAAGAAGCTGAATGAGCCATGCTACACAGAGAGCTATCAACTAGAAAGTGTCAGTGTCAAATTTTAACATCCACAATGTAAAAGGTATTAGTTTCACAGTAAAGGCTGTAAAATTGTGGTTTTCATTGGCCTGCGCACATGTCAGGTGACTTGCTAGTTTCACATGACATGACAAATGCTTTGCTCATACATGAGCAACACAGTCTGCATTAGAAGGTTTGAGGTATGATGACATTCACATTCACACGCTACATTCACATTATGAGTTTTCAGTCACTGTTTACTTTCGTTTTGTAGTTCATGTTTTTGGTCATTTTAAGTCACAGTTTGGTTTTATTCATATTACAAGGGTGAATGCAGTGTGAGAGTGAGTGGTTGATGGTGGTCGGAGGGGCTGATGGTGCAGACTGGCAGCCTCGCCTCCGTCAGTCTACCCCAGGGTAGCTGTGGCTACATATGTAGCTTACCACCATCAAGTATGGAGTGAATGAATAATGCAATGTTAAGCGTCTTTGAGTGCCTTGAAAAGCGCTATATAAAACCAATGCATTATTATTATTATTACTTGTTTAGATTTAGGCATCAAAATGTCAGGTTTAGGAAAAGATCAGGGTTTGGGTTACAAAACATTAAGGTGATCATATTTTTATTACCGAAAACCAGGACACTCAGCCCGGCAATGAGAAACTCAAATGATTCTAGAAGTTTACTCAAAGATGCCTTATAATTTCAATACATTTAGAGTATGCCTCCTCTGTGTGGACAGAAAATTGTTATATTTCTAAATGCTCTCTATAACCAAAGACACAACTTCAGAGAGGGTCTTCAGAGGTTACTCAACATGTTTCATTATGACAAGTCTCAAAAATAACGAATGAAATCATGAAAAAATAATGTCTCCTCTGTATTAGAAAATACATGGAACAAAAATATAAACGCCCCATGTGAAATATTGATGCCACATGAAGTGCGCCACCTAAAGTGATCGTATACTGTCTTGTACTTGTACAAAAAGGATATTTCTCCTGATTCGTGTCCACCACTGCCTGTTAGCATTTGCTCAGTGATGCATTAATTCCATTCAGTCCATGGGTGTGGCATATCCAGACGCTGCACAAACAGAATGAGCAGTACTCAGACACTCCTTATACTGGGGACAATAAAAGGCCACCCAAAAATTTCAAATTTTAACAAAAGCAGCAATGCCTCAGATGACTCTGGTCATGCGGGAACGTGCCATTGGCATGTTGGAAACAGGAATGTCCACCAGAGCGGTCGCTGTGCAGCTGAATGTCCACTATCGGATGATAAGACGTTTGAGAGTTGGTTTCCAACAGACCGGCAAGTACTGCAAATCCACCTCATCCACATCGGCCACGTGTGACCACCCCAGCACAGGATCGATACATCCGGCTTGTTCACTTGCGGGAGATGGTCTCAGACCAGCGAATGTACAGCAGATGAAATCTTTGGTCTGCACAACAGATGCATCACACCAACATGTCAATGGCACGTTCCCGCATGACCGGACTGGTAAACTCAAATTTGGGACACTAATCAAAAGAAATATCCATTTTGTACAAGTACAAGACAGTATACGCTCACTTCACGTGGCGCACTTTATGGGGCGTTTATTTTTGTTCAGTGTAAATAAATAAATAAATAAAAACACCTCTACTATAATAGCAATCCAACTTTAATAAAAAATAGCTCACACAAACTTCCAAAAACTAATAAAAAAATATCTTCATCTTTAGCTTTCTTCTTCATCCTCCTTCAAAAACAATGAAAACCAGGACATTTTCATCGCTTTATAAAGAACATCCAGGACGGCCAGGACAGGACGCGAAAACAGGACATGTCCTGGGAAAAACAGGACGTTTGGTCACCCTACAAAACATCCCTTAGCAAACGCCAACCACAAACTTCTGGTTGTTTTTCTGCATTTCTAAGGTGATGACAGCAACCAACCTCTGCCCTGTCTTTCTTTAAAAATAGCTCCTAAAGACATGAGCATCTCAAAATTTTGCAGCCTTTTTCTGTTGTGAAAATAACACATTTAGTGCTGTGGACCAGCATACAAAATTACATATTTTTGAAATGTTGTGACACCAAGTGCATACTTTTGTGGCTTTATTAGCAAGCAGCTGCCTGTTAGCACATCAAGCAAACGTGTATCAACATTAGCATTCATCGATAGTCAGTTTTGGTAACCTAACGAATGTACTTCTTATGTTTACTCGCCTTTTAGTTCAGCTTTGGTCTCCACCAGCTCCTGAGAGAAACATCACTTTAAGCAACTAAACTCTGCATCATGTTCAGTGGGTTGCTTTGCTTAGCTTGTTTTCTGTGCCGCTTGGAACTAGAAGGTGTCATCTGGAAGCGCGGTAGGAGTTAAGTTGTGGGATGTCAAAACAACAAAAAAGAGGGGTGCCTGACCAATCAGAGGCACTGAGGAACTGCTTGGCCCGGTGATAACTCTCTGTGGCCTTTTAATTAAACATTTGTAAATATAAAAACACTGGGCAGTGCTGCTTTAAGAAGACAACACACAGACACACACAGTTCATGCAGTAAATACAGGCAGGCAGGAGCCCAGGAAGTCTCTGCTTGGAGGATAGTAACTACTGTAAAACACAAGGTAGTAAGTGCTTTGTTGGGGACCATTTAGTTTGCTACACTCCAGTGATTTTAGTACACCGAGCAATCCCATCAGCTGAAGCTGCTCTTCACTACTTGGTTCACAAGAGGCTGACTTGGCCCGGACAAGATGCCATAAAGCGAGGGCAACCATGAGTCAACACATCACACATCCACAGCCTTGCAGGAGTAAAAATTTTAAAACATCAAACAACTTTTTCAGATTTTTTATTGCACCGTCTTTGGTATTGGAGTAGTGTTATTTAACATTTCCTTCAGGCTTCAGTTAACCACATGTCAATTCTGTGTCCTTCTCATTCTAACAGAATGCCAGATGTACTCCTGGGTGTCTTGATACAAGTTGTTGAAAGAAAAACCTTGTAGTTTCTTTAAACGTAAAGCAGTTTGTATTCAGTGTAATGCAAGCTCGGAATTAATAGTCAGAATACGCAAGGACTGATCGCAGAAAAAAATATGCACTATTCAAAAAGTAAATGATTAAAGCCTCATTTGAATTAATACTCTCTCCAAAAGTACAAAATGTGTTTTCCTGAGAGAAAATTAACGGCCTCCATTTGTATTCGCAGCGCTTAATATGCAGAACATTTTGGCACAAACACAAACAATCTAATTCTCCGCAAGCTACACCAAGGTCAGTGTGACCATTGTGGAAAAGAGGAGGAGGGGGAAATGCAACTGACACGAATCTGATGCAGCGGGAACAGGGGCGCTCGTGTAGCAGTGGCGAATAATCCATGTTTGTCCCTGATCAGCTGACACGCAGACTTGCCGCGTCGCTTTCAGAATAAAGCACCCACTCCAAGACACTCATTGGTCACTAATGTAGTGCTGTCTGCTCGGCTGCCAGAGCTAAGTTCATACATTATCACTTTGACCCTGAGGCTAACAGCTAAGCCCCAGTTCTGTCTGCCTTAACTTAGCTCATTCACATTCCACCTCCAGCCACTTCTCCCCACTGCACTGCTGTGGGAGCTGTTGATTTGCCTAATGCCTTAACTAAATTAGAATGATAACCCTGCGGACGGGAATATGTGGTGTTCAGCTCCGGGCAAGTTTTTACATGTTTTTGGTGCGACAGAGATGAGGCAGCACTGGGGGTTTCGGCAGCCGAATGTTTATCAGAGTCGAGGCCTCATTAAGACACAATGTGCTCCTTGACCTTGGCAGGCAAACTGTGGCTGAACCCACCATGTATCACTTGGTGGCATCCCAATCACAAACGCAAACTTGCTTTTCTTTCTCTCAAGCAGGGACACGGCAAATCTTGACCTCGCTAATGACACGAAGCAGGCAGTGCTTCTGTACACACGCCGGCGAGCGACACAGTGACAGGATTTACCCGTGTAAGAACTACCAAAAACATTCAGCTGGAGACTGAGCTCATCAAATCTCAAAACGTCAGAATGAGTGATTGGATTTATCAATATGAACATAAGCCCCGCTTCTCAATGTGTTTGTATTAATGCAGCAGGAGCTCTCGAGACGCCCCCAAATGTTTCTTGATTTATGGCAGAAGCAATTACATCTTGCCAGTGTACCGATGCTTGATGGGCGAATCGGTGCAGGTAATTAGAAAGAATAATGAAACAGGGAGTCGAGGGAATGAATCCCTGCATCAAAAAAACTAATCAAAGATAAATGGACTATCCATATTACCCAGTCATTATGCCGGAAAGATTATTGTTTTAAATCCCTGTGTGCAGCAGCTATGGACTCTTTCTCAAACAAAAGCCATTACTCTGCTGACACCTCAGACTTGTTTGCAGACTGATTGATATTCCATGGCTTGTGAGCATTCCTTCAGTTTATGTTTTCAATTTCTGGGTGAGACAATGGAAGAGGGAGAATTCATACCGAGAGAAACAACTATTGATGGATTTACAAAAGTACGGAGGAATGCTATTAAAAATGCAGCCTAAAGCATACAGTGGAGCTCGCGCGCAAACACAAAGCTCTGTGCCGGCTAATTCAGTCACCACATTAAAAGTGCACTGAAGGAATTGTTGGGAGAATTTTCCTTGCAATCAACAGTAAGGCCTTTGAAGCAGTCTCAGGTGTAATTACAAGCAAATCCTCTGCTTAGCTCTGGTGCTATTAACATTGCACCTCCAGGTACTTCTATACCATACTTACTTTTTATGGAATTGTATATTTTTTTTTATAATTTGCATGAAATAAAAAGTGTCAACATGTACTGTTCCTTAAATTCACTTTTCTTCTATGAATAAAATATTTTTTTGCCTAAGAGTGTTTATGAGTTTTAGAGGGCAGGAAGGCATCCATCCATCCATCCCTCCATCCATCCACACCTGTTTTATCCTGTGGAGGGTCGCATGGGGCTGGAACCTATCGCAGGAGGCAGGTTACACCCTGGACAGGTGGCCAATCCATCACAGGGACACAACAAAGAGATAAACAAACAATGCAAGCTCCACACAGATAAGCCCCAGTAGCCGACCAGCAGGTTCAAACACTTCTTGCTGGGAGGTAATGGTGCTAATCGCTGCAACACGCTGCCTCCCGCCTCATGCAAGAAGACAGAAAGAAGCTAGAGCGTGCAAAGTTTTAGAGGCACTTCTTGTTACATTTGTTGGAAGTAACTTCAGATGCTGACTGCCTGAACCCTGATTGTTGGGTGCTATGAGATGATATAGTCTGTGAATTGGTGCTATATAAAAAAATAAATTGAATTGAACATGCCAACAGCAATCAATAAATCAAGCAGTCTGATAATAAAAAGAAAAAAAAAAACAACTATCTATCCAACTATGTATCTGCCTGCTTGAGGACACTCTGGCACTGTCCCTGGGCACCAAAGGAGTCTTCCACGAGGCTTGTCAGACATCGCCAGAGCTAGTTTAATTCCACTTAAACCAGCAACATCTTGCACTGCTACAAGAAACAAGAAAGGATCCTCTGCTTCTTCTAAAAGACGGAGGCTAAATAAGGTTTGCATAAAGCAAGGGGTCAAACGTTTTGCTTTATGCAAAAGGCCGTGGGTCTGTTCAGTTGTACACTTTCAACAGCTCTCTTACTCTTGGTGTTTCTATGATCCTGCATACTTAAAGTTTATAGTTTGATATTGTAAGAGATAATGTCATTTCCATTCTTAGATGAGAGGATTATCAGCACCATCATGTCTATTTACCATGACTAAAGCCTGGATTATACTCTCCTATAGGTGGACGGACACTGCGGTCACCACGGACACATAGCTGTTGTTGTTTTATTGTTTTTTCTAGTGGCTGGAGTCGGCACAGAGGACTCTATTCCATACATGTGCAGTTGGTGGTTTTTCTTCTGTAACTTTTTCGCATCATCACGCAAGATATCTGCATAACGCCTGCCTGGCAGCTAGTTTTGCACACCCTAAAGCAAAGAATGAGCAGCTTATATGCAGTTCACCACTATTTCGTTGTTACAGCTGCTTGTGTTAGAACTACATCAAGGTACATATCGATTGTTGCATCATTTTTGTTAGGCAAGCTGACCAATCAGAGCAGACTTGGCTTTTTGGGAGGTGGGGCCTCAAGAAGACAGCAGTCAAAATGGAGTTTTAGTTCAACGTAAACACAATAAGCTTGCATTCAAAGAAAGGATTTGCAACCAGTAAAGACCTTCCTAAGCCTAATGCTACACTGTTGAGACAACTTGACTGT
The DNA here is from genome assembly GCA_024666655.1 of Dascyllus trimaculatus. Classification (NCBI taxonomy): domain Eukaryota; kingdom Metazoa; phylum Chordata; class Actinopteri; family Pomacentridae; genus Dascyllus; species Dascyllus trimaculatus. The sequence goes on along the minus strand of CM045449.1, from coordinate 8,548,386 downwards.
CTAAACTGGTGAGCAGTGATAGCTAACATGTCACCGGGGTCATCAGGTGGGAGCCTCCTTTCATGGGTGTTTCAACCAGTTGGTCCCACGACACCTCCAGGAAGCTAGACAGTGATTCTCCTAATGCCATTTACCACTGCTTCTCACACCAACACAGCTACTTCCCTCACCTACCACATGGCTACCACAGCCCAAACAGCACTGCCACCTTCAACAGACCCAGTCTCCGTTTACATGCAAGCTCCAGGTAGTGACAATGCTGATGCTACCTTCTCACACATGTCCTCTACAGGACTACAATCTGCTTCCTAGCTTGAAATTAATTGAGGATATATTGCAGCAAAAAACAACTAAAACAGACTACAGGTCATCTTATGGCAAAAAAGCAATCAGTCGATCAATTAAACAATCTTACTAAATAGCACATGAAAAAAGTAAACTGGCAGAAACAACAAGCAAACTTACCTGGGTGGCTGCTTGGGCCCAGACAATGAGACTCAAATAGGCCACTCCCACCCCTTAAATAACCTTCCTCTTCCTGGAGTTCCACCTCAGGGGAGTGATTGGCTAATCATCTCCACCTGATGTCTTCCATTGAAGACTGCTGGATCTCACCACAGAGGAAAATGGAGGGAAAGAGAAGAAAGAAAAAAGAGAGGGAGGGGGCTTTAAATACTTTGTTCCTATCCTTATTTTGGCCCCCAACCAGCACTATTCTTCTTCATCCAAATCCACTGACTAGATTTCACTGCCTCATCTGACATTTCCCTCGCTATCTTCCTCAAACTCAGACAGAAAGTAAGAAAAGGTGCTGCAGCAATGTGCAATATGAGGAAAACAATGTTTTTAAAACATTAAAGCATGAATTCTAGTAGATCCCAAATATACAAATATGAACCTGTATATGTTCATAATATGGGCTCTTCAAACTGTACGACCACATCGACTGTCGTTACATCATGGAGCACCATCTGAGTCCCACCTCTGGAGCACTAATGACCGTTAGTCACCACTGGTCTTTGCAAGACCTCCACAGAGGTGAAATACCCAGGTTTCCCACCAGCGATTCAGACCAGCCCAGTCTAGTCTTGCCAAGCATGAACTGATGAAGCCACTCGGACGAGAGGCGAAACATCTTCACAGACATTCTACTGAGTCCAGTTGCCTTCGATTGATTTGTCCAGAATGACTATGACCTGGATGAAAGAGAACGTTCACAGACATGTTCTTCAAACTGTACAAAAACCTAAATGTTAGAAAAGCTGTTTCACATTTCTGTTCTGGTGTAGCGCCATGTTGGGATTTTCACTGATCTTGCCTGATTGCGTCATGATAATGAGAAGAGATGTAACGTTTTAATTAGTGAGCCTTAGAAATGCTTCTTTAAAAAACTTTGCTTAGAGCCAGGCTAGCTGTTTTCCTCTGCTTCTGGTCTATATGTTATTGCAAGGTAAGCTAATTGCCTGCTGGCTACATATTAAAGATAAACACATGAGAGTGATATCAATCTATTCATCTAACTAAAAAAGTAAATGAGCATGTGTATTCATAGTTAATTTAAACACAAGACACTTGTGCTAAAAAAAAAAAAAAGATTCATACTCAATGAAGAATCTAGGATCGCTATTCTGTCTCTATACCCATTAGTGAGCAGTGATTCCTAACAGGTCCCTGGGGGTCATCAGGTGTAAAGCCTCCCTTCAACGGTGTTTCGCCTACTTAGTCCCACAACACCTCCAGGAGGCTAGACGGTGAACACTGGCATTCCAGAGTCACCCCCCCTTAGTGCCAGTTCACACTGCTCCTACACAATTCAAACAGCACTGCCACGTTCAACTGACCCAGGTCTGTTTAGGAGATGCTCCAAGTAGTGACCAGCTGATGCTACTATTTAGCTAACTGCTAATGCTAACTGCTAATTCAAACAGCACTGCCACGTTCAACTGACCCAGGCCTGTTTAAAAGATGCTCCAGGTGGGGACCAGTGCTGATGCTACTATTTAGCTAACTGCTAATGCTAACTGCTAATTCAAACAGCACTGCCACATTCAACTGACCCAGGCCTGTTTAGGAGATGCTCCAGGTAGTGACCAGTGCTGATGCTACTATTTAGCTAACTGCTAATGCTAACTGCTAATTCAAACAGCACTGCCACATTCAACTGACCCAGGCCTGTTTAGGAGATGCTCCAGGTAGTGACCAGCTGATGCTACTATTTAGCTAACTGCTAATGCTAACTGCTAATTCAACCAGCACTGCCACGTTCAACTGACCCAGGCCTGTTTAGGAGATACTCCAGGTAGTGACCAGTGCTGATGCTACCATTTAGCTAGTGCAAATGCTACATGCTAATGCTAACTAATAGCTGCTTAAAATATACTACTATCAACCTTCCCACCCACAAAGAGACTATACAGCCAGATTCGCCTAGAATGCTAATGCTGACTGCTTATGCCCAAGCTAACTGCTAAGATACGACCATACTGCTACAACTTTAGCTATTGTTGAATGCTAGACTGCTACCATAGGTCACACGTCATGTCAATGTCAATGTCAAAATATTCCTTTGGAGGCTCATTTACTTGCATCTGGCTCAGGTTTGAACCTGTAGTCTTGTATTTTTGTTTTTCCCATACACCAACTAAAAAATAAGAATGTGAAGAATAGCTTTGAAAGTTTGACAAAAGCGTGACATGGTCTGATGTGCTTGGAACTGACACCATCCAATTTTCACAGAAAGATTCACAGAATAGGCTATAGATGAGAGCTGTTTCAGCTTTCATTTTTGGTGCTTTATTTACACAACAAAGAGTAGGCCCGGGATCAGTTCAGGGTATCATCGACAGAAAGCCGTCGGTCTCTAGGAGGTGGCAGACTCGCAGCCGCTGATTCAGTCCAGTCCCTTGCCCGTTCGCGGCCAAAAGAATCAGCAGCCAACGCTCTAATCACAGACTCGCAGCAGCAATCACAGATAGTGTCGCTAATCAGCCAGCACCAACACGTACACACAAATAAGTCTGCATGCACACGGGTGGACGCCAGTGTCGGCTCAAATGCTCCTGCACAGACTCACAAATGAATCGAATATATGTGGAGTCCCAGCCAAAGATTTTTATCACTCTAAAGTTGTCTAATTGCTACATGTTTTATATGCTACAAGGCCACAAGGAACACACCTTCAGGGAAAACTAAATATATGTATAATCTATATATTTTGGATTTAAGTGCACAAATTTAAAGTCGTGGAGGATCATGTTGAGCTAAAGTGTCTGTCGCTGCACTTTGTATACACAATAAGGATGTAAGAAGTAAAGACATTCCTACAGTACAACGGATGCCCTCACTCTCCTCACACACGTACAGAATCCCTGCCACCAGTGTTTCCTCCTCCAAAAGAACAAAGTCGTCATTGGCAGCGGAGATCAAAACGTGCAGATGGCCGGACCGGAATTTTCTTTGCGAAGCAGAGCAACACGCTGGCCTTTGTTAGGCTAGCGTCACCCCCCGAAAAACCAGCCCGCGATCCAAGCTTTCACAATCTGTTCTGGACAAAGATGCTTTACATCACATCGCTGCCAGAGAACACGATGATGAGCGGTCCGAACGGGGGGCTGACATGTGAGCATTCTGTTATGTGCCAGCAAAAAAGAAAAAAGAAAAAAAAAAAAGAGTGGGGTTAAGGGGGCCACGAGCAGACAACATCAAAGCTGTATGTCTGGTCCCTCCTGTTAAAGCCCCCTTTTGCTTGATTGTAATTAAAGATAGAGGCGCAGGCAGTATGTCTCTCAGAGAAAATAATTATGTGGCTCTGCCAGTGAAGAGGGCATGTGGGTGGTGTGGAGGGGAGGGGAGGTGGTGGTGAATGAATGTTTGGCCGCGCAGTGGCTGAGGTGTGTGGCGAGGGAGGGGAGGCCACGGGGGACTGCAGCGGCTGAGGTCAAAGCGGGTGCAGAGGACCGCGCGTCATCACTCCTCTTCGCACTGCTCTCCATTCAAAATCCCTTAACACACACACACACACACACACACACTCCCTGATGGCTGATTAGAGGACAGAATGTGAGAAAGAGATAGAGAAAAAGAGGCTGGGGGTAGAGGATGTGTGCGGGGTGGGGGGTGGTGGGGGGGTCTTTTAAACAACTCTGCCACCAGAGGCGAGTCAGCGTGTAATGTTTGCGGGAGAGGTAGGATGAAATTATAGTGCACCACTGAAAGCTGCATTTATTAGCACATCATGCAGCTGTGAGTCAGGATTCCGTGTATTTAATTTTCCGAGAAGCATCAGCGAGAGGAAATTTGTCTCTCTCGGCACCGCACCGGAGTAATATCACGCGTACTGTAAAAATCACAACACACACTCGAGCTAATTTCACGTGCTTGTGGCTTTGATTTGTCACTGATGTTTTGTTTTTTTTTTTCGCAGCATGACAAGATAGTGGTCCATGACAGTAGCCATAATGAAAGTGCAGCCAGATAGTGATCCATGATGGTAAACAGTGAGCCAGTGGAGCAGGATGGTGATCCATCAAGCTCGCCTCCTCCAGCCAGGATCAGGAGAGATTAGATCTTCATGTTGCATACTGCAAATATAAATAAGGCATTATAAACGCGCGCAGAGATGCTGTAAAACGGCGGAGTTGAAGGCACACTGTACAGCTAATTAGTTGTTATTTGCAGCTAGGAATTATTTAATATGAGCAGTTACAGGATTTAAACTGTAATGTTTTAATGTTTAAATTTAATGTTGTTTATTTGTACTCCAGTGGAAGCTGGAGATTATTTAACATTGTTGACAAAGCTTGGTAAATACAGAAGACTGTTACATTAACTCAGCAACTGAATCGGTAAAAGAAGACAAACTCCATTCAACAGCTCAGATTGTCTACTTAATCCTTTTTCAGAGGCATAATAAACATATTGTCTTGACACTGTTGTCACTTCCTGCTTTTTTTCTTTCATAATTAAAGGCCCGCTGTGATTGGCTGTGGTGCTGTCTTCTGGACAGGACCAGAGGAGCTGACGACTGATAACGTGGAAATGGTAATATACAAGGGAGTAACACTGATCGTCTTGTTACGATGCAGCGTTCTGCTGGGAAACCTTGGGTCCTTGCGCTCATGTGGATGTTGCTTTGACATACCACTGACTTAAACGCTCTTGCAGACCAAGCACACCCCCGCAACATGGCAACAGCACTCCCCCAGCAGGAAATGTGCCCTGACAGATCTCAAAAACTGCTCAAGAACAACTCAAAAAACACGGCGAAGAGCCCACAGTATTCACGTGGCCTCCAAGCTACTATCTAATTGAGCATCTGTGGACTTCGCCTGAACAAAGCCTGATACACAGAGGACCCACAAGACCCAAAGGATCCACTGCCAACAGCTCGGTCTCACATCCGTACCCCAGTGGGCCTCATGATTTTAATGTTGCAGCTGATAGGCGTACATTAGACCTAATATAACACCTAATTTCTTAAATGAGTTGACTACAGTGACTGAATGTCTCTCTTCTCTCTGAATGTGCTGCAGTTATTCATATTGCAAGGGACACATGCTCTTGATTGACTAGTCAGGCAGTCACTGTTGAATCCCATTGTTTTGGTTTCAGGGTCCTGTCTTCCGTGCTCTTTAATATCCACCTTGTAGAGATTAGATGGTGGGACCAGGAGAAACCAGTGCTGAATGAGCATGTATGTCAGGGATGGAACTGTGGTGAGGATTAGACTCTGTGTATAAATTTATTTTGATTCATTTCAAAATGCTTAAAATGTGAAACTGAATCCATTTGCTCTATTAAAATATTTGATAATAACTTCTTAGGTTCACTGACTGAATTAAGCTTTGTGGCTGATGGGGATCTGCATGTCCAAGTGGATACTCTGCATCACTCTAGGTTTCATTCAAAGGCATTCTTTGACAAACTGGGGAACAAACTTATTGGATTCATACGACTCTAAACCAGTTGGCGGTTAGCTTAGCTTAGCATCAAAACTGAAAATGGGAACCAGCTGATCTGGCTCTGACCACATTTTGCCTGGCAGAAATTTTGTGCCATTTTCTGTTGTGACAGGGCCAGAAAAACTACAAATCCCAGTTTTACAAGAGTTATGTGCCTAAATGTCTTGCTGTTAAAGATGTAGATTGGATATAGGAGCCAGGTTTTCTATTCCTCCTCGCTCTGACCCCTTATGCTAAGCTAACCTATCCAGCTGCAGGCTGTAGCCATATATTTAATGCAAACACATGAGAGTGATATCGATCCTGATCCCCCTATTTAACCCTCAGCAAGAAAGCAAAACTAAATGCCGTTCCTAACATGTTAAACTGCTGCTTTAAATGCCTCTTTGGGTGTTCGGCAGTAAGAATAAAACTGCCATTCGATGCAATAAAAGAAGAAGAAAAGTGTTGCAGGTAAAAATCTGTCGGAATCAATAACAGAATCATCAGATGGACGCTTTGCTTTGGTCACTGACAGCTGCACTTAAATGAATGACAATGTCCATTAAAGAATATCAGTGAGTTTTAGTTTGAGTCTTTTTTCTGAGATACACATCCCTAAAAGGGTTATTAAAGCAGCGCTTAAATAAAAAGTCAAAACAAAGACGCATAATGGATCTGAATGTACAAAAATCCCCAATCATCCTCCCTGGTACTGAATCATTTGATATGCTGCCCATTGTTATGGAGAGCACTCATGAAATGAAAGCACTACTGGGCCTTCAGATTGTCTTTTATCACTTTGAAACACAAATGAAAATTGAAGATCCTCCGTTGTTTCTTTCTTTCGACTGGCGTGACAAACCGTGTTTGAACTAGAGATTGCTTGCTTACTCCATTTTTCAGCCATGGCATTTTATGCGGAAGGGTAAGAAAGTCAATTGAAAGTTAATTCCAATGTGTTTGATTAATGGGCACTGGAGGATGCACTCTAATCTGTGCGCTGCTCGACTGTTCCATTTCAAGCCACACACAGGTAATTATTCCCTGCTTTCTCCTGGAGTAAATGTTTTTATTGCACATTCCCCTCCTCTGACACCAGTTGTCTTGTTTTCAGGCATTCTCCAAAGAACATCGGGTAAGTAATATACTGGCGGTCTAATGTGTTTTTAGTCGATCATGATTATAAAATAGGAGAAAACTTGGGACTGAAAGATTTGAATTAATTTTAGTAGTCAGTGCATGCTGCAGGTGATGCCGGAGCCTGGCTTATTTTACAGTGAGTAAGACTGGAATTTTAAAGTAATGTGTGATCAGTGCCTTGAACCTCACCAGTCCACTGGGTAGTAGAGTAAAAATGTTTGCACCAATCAGCCATAACATTAAAACCACTAACAGGCGAAGTGAATAACACTGATCTTCTTGTAACAGTACATTGTTCTTCTCAAACCTTGGTTCCCAGCATTTATGTGGATGCTACTTTGAGACGTGCCACCCACCTAAGCATCGTTGTAAACCAAGCACTGAAATGAGGAACATGATAAAAGCCCAAGGCATCGAAACTTCCCAGATACCAATCTGATGAAGCGCCAGTCCCTCCTTTTCAAACTGTTGGCCATTAACTTTAAAATCAGTCAAATTGAATGACAGAAAATAATCTGATTTTCCATTTAGTTTTGTTGACGCTATCCCCTGCTATCATACTTTCCGAGAAGCAAAATTAATTAAGCTCTGTAGAGACTGATGGTATACCACGCTGCTGTTTGCTGTGCCGATGTTCCAATCTGCAAACAGATAACCGCTAAAAAAGCAGTGAAGGAAAATGTAACAAAGTTTGAATGTTGAAAATACTTAACCAACAATCCAACAGTGAGCACATGACCATTAAGGTGGAGACTATTCAATTCAGTTTTATTTATATGGCATTTATTTACAACATATGTCATCACATAGTGCTAAATATTGTAAGGAAGAACAGGAAACAGGAAACAGAAAACCCAACAATCCAAAGTTGCTTTTGGATTCCCTATGAGCAAGCAATCAGCGACGGTGGGAAGGAACCAAAAACCCCCTACGATAGGGAAGGGTGGGAAAAAAACTCCGACAGAACCAGGCTCAGAGAGGGCGGCCATCTGCCTCGACCGGTTGGGTTGGGAGTGGGGATGAGGAGGGAGGGAGGGAGGGAGGGATAGCAGGAGAGGTTGGGGTGGGGATGGGAGGACAGCAGGTGGTGAGGTCAGCAGCTGCAGATCAGGTATGTGGACTAGTACTGAGTGATGGTTAGTGTTACATTTTCTGCAGAGCGACAATAACATTGAAAGCATCTTCTGGTAAGACATGCTCCTCCGAGGATGTCATTGATCACTGTTGCTTTCTTTTTACAGCTAACTAGCTTCTAGTCCTGCGAGCATTGTGATCATAACCTGAACAAAGACCATTAATTTTAGCTTTAAGGCATCCTGTTAGGTATTATGTCATATGTGTTTTCATGTACCATACAGAGAAAGTGTGACCTAACAGTTGAAAGGGTCATTGGCCAGGATAAGGGAGCATGATATTAGTAACATATGAACCAGTTTTTAGTCTCAGCACTGAGGACAAACTGTATCCACCTTCTGGGAGAAACTTGAAGTTTTTAGGCTGTGTCCTTTGTAAGTATTCCCTGCACACCTCTCAAATGGAGTCATCCCTGCCTGTCCCAACAAAGGAAACTGAAGGAGCTGCTGCTCTAAAGTCCATGAACCCAACCATTCAGGTTAGATGTCTTTGATGTCTCCGTCTTACTGCAAATGTAGGTTTTTGAAATGTGGTTGGAATGTGTCACCGAAAAAGTGCTGTGACTCTCATGACTTTATCAAAAACACAAGAAACACTTTGCTGGTTGTTGGTTAATTTATTTAGCAAAATAGGGTGAAAGGCTGAGTTTGTCTCGCATCTTTCTCTCAAGAGTGACAGCTTAGTTATAGGAAACTCTCTTCCTGTTGGCTCGTTTTAAATCATTCAGCATGCTTCACCTGCAGAATCCTGATATCACCATATCAGAAACTCTGAGTCTGCATTCCACACTGACTGGAATCCATATCCATACACTGTAAATGTGACAGATGCCGTACGTGCAGAAGCAAATCTGTGGTTTCACCAGCTGTGCCTGGTGTGTAAATGTGCATGGTGTGTTGTCTAGGAGGGAGTTCAGCTTAGTCCACATCCTCCAGGGTGTCCTGGCTGAGCTCTCCAGCAGAGTCTTGTCTTTTTCACCAGTTTGCTAATCCTGTCTGCATCCTTGCCCTTGATGTTTCCACCCCAGCACTCTACTGCAAAGAACAGAAAGCTGGCCAATGCTGATTGGTGGAGCGTGTTGATGTGTGTGTGTGTGTGTTTGCCAGCGTCCTGATCGAGTGTTTGTGTGGACGACTGCAGCGGCTTGATGGCCATAGGAGTGAGTGATCGGCCTCCGTTCTATTTAATTCAATCCATATTTTAGTCCAAATTTGGTTTGCAAATGTGATTTGAAATGATAATAAAACACATCAACCGATCTTTTTTAATGCATACTAAGTCATCTACTTGAAGTGGAGATAAATGAGTTAAGTTCAGACTGCCCTCTGTGGAAGGATCAGGTCAGATTGGCTCAGACTCACTAAACATCTCTCCAGAAATCTCTATTACTCTGCCTTTGCCTGGCTCACACCACTGGCCTTACTGGCTCTTTTCATCAAAGCCACTGCCTGCTTTTATTGCTCAAAGCTTGAGCGACCAAAGTAGACTTTAATAGAGAGTGTGAGCATAAATGATTTAATAACCCTGATTAAATAAGGTTTTCATTTTGCCACAGACATATGGGAGTTCATTCACCATTTGGCCAAAATCATATAATGCTATCAACAATGTTACAGGATATTTATAGCTTTTCCCTAATTTAATTTCCTTGAGTTGTTACCCTCTAAATGCTGCTGCGCTGCGTGGTGATAGCATTCATCCTGTAGTTCATCACAGCAGGACACTAAAACATCAAAACACATTCATAATAAGCTTACCCTCCCGTAATAAAGCGATATGAGCCACTGTGATGCATGTGTAAAACATGACAAGTGGATTAATTAGCTCCGTGGCCTATATATTATGCATATGCAGCCTGTCTCCAGTTTTTTATGACATTGTTCTACCGCTCAAAAAATATCTGGAAAAGCCTCAAATGACCTCCTGGCATGAAGGATAGATGTCTGCCAAGGCGCCACTACCTCTTTGTGGAAGAGTGCAGGGTATTTAGATGGTAATTGTTTGCTGCCACCACTGTGAGCAAACTGAACACTTAAAAGGCAGCAGCGGTGAATAACGTAGGCTTTCAAGCCCAAAAGAAAGGCAACTTAATCTGCGATATTTTTTTTTTCCTTTTAGCAAATGTACCATTTATCTCAGCATGAATAGCTTAGCTCGAATTAGATTACCTTAAAATGTTTCTCCAGAATTAAAGCTTGATTAATTTTGATGTGTAGCACTGTGGGTAAGAGATTCATGCATCATGGGGAGATAACCACTATTTGGAAATAATTAGATCTTCTCTCAGGATGATTGCTCACATGAAAAAAAGAAGGAACGTTGTCGAGGAGCAGAGGTGGAGCAAGACGGACGGCCAGCTGTGGACTGATTGGCCACCATTGGTGTTGCCCCATTACTAATATAGATAGGTGGGTGCTTGTTAGCATCACAACCACTGTGCCTGTATGAATAACTGAACAGTGTTTTAGATGTTGCAGTAGATGATGTCAACTACAAACAGGTACATGGAACCCTAACAAAAGAACACTTTCACTTCTTTTTCTGTCGGGTGACTTGTTCCTATGTTACAGGGGTGGCAGGACTTATAGAGTGGTGTAAAGTAACTGAGCACATTTACTTGAGTACAGTATTTCAGTACAATTTTGAGTAACTGTAATTTACTTGACGGGATGGTACAGGACTCCAAGACCATCAGCACCCAGTCTACCAGGGTGCAACCTTGGACCGTACCCTGAGCTTCAAGGAATACATCCAGAACATGAGAGCCAAGGTTTCCACCAGGAGCAACATCTTGCGGAAACTAAGCAACTCTAAAAAGGGGGGCTCACCCAAGCAATACACCGGCACTAGCTTGTCCACGGCAGAGTACGCATGCTCAGGATGGTATAAATCAAGCCATGCACGCAAACTAGACCCGATCCTCAATGAGACCTGCAGGATAGTGACTGGGTGCGTCAAAACAACCCCCGTACACTATTTTTATGCCCTCTCTGGCATCACTCCCCCTGACATCCGCAGAGCAGTCATAGCCAAAGCCAGTCACACAAAGCTGGCCAATGACAACCGGTACTCACTCCATGAACACTACACCCCCCAGAAACGGCTCAGCTCCAGGAGTAGTTTCTTGGATTCAGCTGAGGAACTTGAGACCGCACCAAGCAACGCCAGAATCAACCTATGGCATAACCAGTGGAACAGTTATGGCAGCCAGTCAACCCAACAACAACCTTGGGCTGTCTGGAAGACACTGAAAGTCTGCGGGTTGGTGAAGGACGCTGCAAGGTGTCCATGAAGAAGTGGAAAATGTTAACCACTGATGCTTGTGTGTGTGGTGAACTCCAGACCATGGGACATATCATGAGATGTGGTAGTGCTCAACAATGTACTGAAGATGACCTAGCCATACCAAATGCTGCTGCAATTGCCTGTGCCTACCACTGGGAGGATGTGATATAGAAGACGGATGGACGCGAGGAAGAAGAACTTGAGTATTTCCATTATCTGCTACTTTGTCTGTCTACCCCAGAGGCAAATATTGCACTTTTTACTCCACTATACATATTTCTTAACTTTGTAGACTTAGTTTAATAATACAAAACATAATCAGCACATAAATCATGCTGTAATATTATAGATTAAGATAAAATCTCACTAGCTGCAGCAGATAAGCTATATGAAGCAGTTAAATCATTCTCATCAGCTGAAGCCTTACACATTAACACACTCATAGTAATAATCCAGTAATTATATTACTATGAAATATGCCATTCTGCATAATGAATACTTGTACTGTTGATGCTATAAAATGTAGATGCATGGATTTTACTTGCAACAAAGTATTTCTGCACCATCGTATTGGTCCTTTTACTTAAGATCCAAACACTTCCCCCACCTTTGCCCTCATTGCCACGCTATCTGTCGGTAGGGTATTTGGAGTTACAAATAGAACCTGGTTATTGATATAATATTTATATTAGCACATTTGAATTTGTTCATTTGTCATTTATTTAAAAAACCAAAGTATTAATGTTGCTATTAACAATGCAGCATTTATTCTTTCCAAAAATCAGGGCCTTAAATATGAAGCTTGTTTTTACTAATTTATGAAATATGAAACATGCCCTGTCCCCTGACTGTGAAGGTGAACAAAATGTGCAGTAATAGCAAAGTCAGTAATAATGAAATGGCATACTGTCGTGCCAATTTAAGGTGTCACGAATGTCCACGGTTTTGTGCTTTTGTCTCCTCCTGCTCAGACCAGGTCAGACGTGCAAGGTGCAGTTGTGCTCTGTGCTATTTTTGTGGTCCTGCCAACTGAGGCAGTATGAACAATTTGACTTTGATATCAGGCCCCTCGAGCAGAAAAAATATGTAAAGCCAGCCGCATTTTTCATGCTAACTAGATACAGATAAATGCGACCGTGCGCTTTGATGGTGATTGTCTATAAATGTCAGGGACGGTGGGCGATCCATTGTTCTAGCAAAACAGCCCCAGTGGTCTGCAGTGCAGCTGGATCGTCGGCTCATGTCATTAAGCCGTTTCTTTCTATGGAAAGTGGACCAGAAAAATAAGATAGCCAAATGTGTTTCCTCCTCCCAGGCTAATTTAAGGTGCTGTACACTGTTTTCACTCAGGGTGATGCTGCACCTCCCACGCAAGGACAGCACTTTCTTTTTCGGAGAAGCTTTTGTGACAGATCTGTCCGGCTCCGTGTTTGTTATAAGGAAATTGTCAGAACACTGTGGCGCAGGGACATTTTGAGAGGTATTGTATTTGCTGCTAATCCTGTGCACCCACACTGTAAACTGCAGACTGAGTTTTGCACCAACGTGTGTCCTAAATGTAGGTATTAACTGTACATTATTTAAATGAAATGGTTTTATGAATTGCTGCAGGACCATAAATGGATTGGTTTTTTTCTGTGTCCTCAATAATTTAACCTTTTTGTGCGTTTATAGCATGAAAACGTCCGAGCCTACAGTATAAAATGTATGTTTTCATGAATATAATATTGGACGACAAACTGCTAGAGCACACATAGGTTAGAAAGTAGATACTGTCAGATATAGCTGAAAAAAACACGACAATGTTAACATTTATATTTTACAATGTTGATGTTAATGTGCTTGACAGTGACAGAAACAAATCACTCGTAACTGTAGCGTCACAAACCTTACAAAACTACAAAAAATGGTGCAGGGGTAAGAGTGTCAGGGCTGACAGTAGATTGAACTAATAAACCTGTGGCCAAAGAATAATTTAGGCTCAAAAAGGAGGGAAAAAAACACAACATAATGTCATTCAAAAGCACTAGAGGTGCTGCTTTGTTAAAATGTATTAAGCGGGATTAAAATGACCGGAGAAAATACTTTATCCCGATAAAGTAAATGTGCAGCTGAGTGATACGGTGAAATGGAATATTCCTTCAGTCACATGACTGATGATTCTGTAGCCTGCCCTCTGAAATATCGCAAGCAAGACAGGAATTAGCATAAGCTATCAATAATAAAGCTGGAAGGTGTTTTGGCCTCAGTTGTAAGGTACAGTGGAGTGAATACTTTAGCCGGTTGGTCAAGACTGCATAATGTCTGCTTCCCCACACCTGCAGAGTCCTGCTGTTTGTTTTGTTAATTTAAAAGTGCTGTTATAGATTTGATATTAAGTCAGTTACCCCTTTGATTAATGCACTTCTTCCTATTTATCTGTCGGCATCTGAACGTGTCATTTATTAAATCTTGCTAAGTTGGACCGAGTAACATCTATGTATCACTTTCAACGTGGACCCGGTCTGAACTGCATGCAGCTGCATTATTCGATAGGCACGTGAGTTTAATGAGCAACATGGTTTTTGTAGTTACTTTATTGATTAGCAAGGCTATGTTGTATGTAGTTGCTGGAACATATGCATTGTTTATTATCAAATAGTCTGCTGTAAGGCTCTGAACCCCCCCAAAATCTCCATAATAGAATGTGATATGACAGAAAAACACTTTGATTTAAAATAGCACCCAATCTAAGGACAGACACTATCTAACAAAAAGTCTAGATAGATAGATAGATAGATAGATACTTTATTCATCTCAAAGAGAAATTCACATCAAAGAGAAATTCACATTCTAACTGCATCATATAGACTGTGACTCTATGTGGACAACTCACATACACCAATCAGGCATAACATTATGACCACCTGCCTAATATTGTCTTGGTCCCCCTTATGTGCTCAAAAATGCTCTGAACCATTGGACATGGACAAGAGGACCTCTAAGGGTGTCCTATGGGGTCTAGGACCAGGACGTTGGAACTGGATCCTCTGGGTACTCTGGTTTGTTCTGTGGGGCCTCTGTCAGTCAAATTTGTTCCACTGCATCCTGTTGATGCTTGATCAGAATGAGGTGTAGGAAGTTTGGAGGTCAGATCAACATGTCAGGCGACTGCCATGTTCCTCAAGATGTTCCTGATTGTTTGATGTTGTTGTCATGTGGTGGGGTGCATTTTCCTGCGGGGGTAGTCCAGTGACATTTGGGATTGTCATTTGCATGAGGGAGTGTGTTTGTTGTGGGACAATGTTTATTTGGGTGTCTAAGTCTCATCAACACGGATGTTAAAATCCAAGGTTTTCCATCAGAACACCACATAGTACCAATATGATCAATGTTATCCACTTCACCTGTCAGTAGTTTTAATATTGTGGCTGATCTGTGTATGTAAAGTTAGATCATTAGATCATTTGATTCTGACTGGTCCTGTTCTACATGTTGATATGGTTGCTCTTAGTTTAGGTTCAGTCTTTTGCTTTTCAAAGCTCCT
The DNA here is from genome assembly GCA_024666655.1 of Dascyllus trimaculatus. NCBI lineage: Eukaryota > Metazoa > Chordata > Actinopteri > Pomacentridae > Dascyllus > Dascyllus trimaculatus. The sequence goes on along the minus strand of CM045449.1, from coordinate 8,533,359 downwards.
TAAAGCTTTATGTAGCGTCCAATCTTTTGCCTATTGCATGCACTGTGGTTCTCTCCGTCATTGTCATGGGTATGTCTTTAAATGAAGCTGAGAGGAACATTAACATCAGAGTGACTTATGTCTGGATGACAGAACGTCGTCACTTTAACAGATTGATGAAGCCAGCAATGTTATATATCCCATGTTTGAAAGGGCTAATCATTCCTTTTGTCATTTATTCGGTCTTTAATGGATTTTTTAAAACAGTAAATTACTTTTTTAATATGATTTCATAATATTTTAGACCCTATCTAATTCATGTGGAGCCAGGAATATCAGCCATCATGCTGACAGGCTTTCACTGCACACGTTGGATGCACATTATTACATGTAACAGCTGATGTTTTTGTGTAAGAATCTGATCTGGCAACCATTTCCGTGTTCATTGGTATGATCACTGTTGTTATAGTGTTTTCTGTCATCTTATGCAAAGTTAAAACTAATAAATGCATGTTTAAAAAATGTGAAATAGCTAGCAAACAATTGATATTTATACATCCCATGCTAATTCCTGTGAAAACACCTGGCTCTGGCAGATAAGCACTATTTTCAAACCATCTACTGTTTGGTGCTGGGCAGGTATTAGGTGGGTATGTGAAGCTTTTAGCTGAAAACTGCCTGAAAAAAGGGCTGAGGACAGAGGAGAGGAACAATAAAAACAACATAGTCGCAGTCCATTAAAGCAAAACGGAGCTGAATATGCTAAAAAAAAAATAATAAAAAAAAGCTGTGGAGAGCAGAGGGGGACTGCAGAGTTGGGTGATAATTTGTCTCTTTTTTTTTGGAGGTATGTCTCTTACAAAACTGCACCTTGAAAGTGTGAACACAATTGCAGTATCAAAGCGTCCCCATGGGGAGCCGAGCAGCGTGAGCCGGGTTAAGTCTCCACAGACCGCAGCTGGACAGCAACACTCTGCCCGTCTGTGCCGTGTGTCCCCAACGGACCCCCCACAGTCAACAAGGTAGCAATTGAAACGGCAGTTGGATGCCCTCTCAAGCTGATTGAGTAAAGCTCATTATCTTCAGCCGTCACAATGAATCCATTTCATCAGCGCAGCAGCTCTCTATATCAACTGTCGCAACTCATCTCATCCAATTGAATTTCACACAGGCGCTTTTTTCCACGCTGACAACCTTGATGTCGCCGCAGTCTCTTTTAAGCAGATTAACTTAACATTCTCATGAAACCTGTTATGTCGTCCCCATTGTGGCCAGAGTTTATCAACCGACTGTATAGAAAGAGCTGCGTATGGGACGTGACCTTTGAGGGAACGGTATTGAAGGCATAAATAAAACTGAAGTTGCACTACTCAGTTGTTATGAGAGCTAAGTTTAACCTTGCGCTCATGTCATGGAGAGAAGCTGCAAGAACCCAGCTAATTCCCCGCAAGCTCTGTGATATATTGTACAGACACCCTCGCATTGTTGTTTTACCCTGACAAGTGACATGCATCCATCCATCCATCCATGACAGGTAGCCAAGCAAAACAGCGCTGGCACTTTTTCATCTCTCTCCAGAGCTTTCCATGTTGTTTCCGACTGCTGCTAGAGATAATATAATAAGCCCCAAGTGAGTTTCAGGTCCTCCCTGAGGTCTCCTCCCAATTCGAGAATGCCTCCACTCTAATGCATCACATCCAAACCACCTTAGCCGAGCAGCTCTACTGTGAGAAATATCCTGCCAACCGCATCTCTCTCCCATACCTAATGACAGAACACGACACCTAGAGAAGAAGTGCGCTTAGATGCTCGTATCTTTGATGTGTCCTCGCGGTCAACATGCCCAAAGCTTACGACCATATGGAGAGTGGGAATGTAAAGTGTGTCAACGCAGGTTCAGCACAAAATCTACATAATGGCAGTGACTGTGCCCATCTGCCTGTGAACAAGGCCGTGAGATGCTCAAGCTCAACTCCCACAACTGGGGATACAACTCATTCCCGACACAGTCCTGGGAGAAACTGTAATTATAGCGTGAAGAATACACATTTCTATGAAACATCTCCTCTTATGGTTCAAGAGCCGATCAAGCTGCCAACTGCTTTACATTACACAACATTCAGCAAATGCTGGAAAATGTCCTCTGCCGCCAAACTGAACACTTTAGTTCACGACAAACAGCGTAGACAGACACTGAGAACATGCTTGACTCATTGCAGAGAGTGTCTCTTTAGAGATCACAATCTACTTCCACAATCACAATACATAGTAAACGCCCAGTCACAGCAGGCAGTTTACAGTGAGGCTTGTTTGCACGTCCTTACAAAATAGGCCATAAGACATTGGAGACGAAGGCCCTCCTTTCCATTAATGCGATGGAATCTTAATGTGGCGGCTTCGTGTTTGAATGAGCTCACCTCTCTGTAAAAGTCACAATGAAAATCTTACCAGGTTGGACGTAGCAACATTTACGTGTCACTTTCAACACGTCTGAACTGCGTTAATGAATATGCATGCACAAGATTACGATGTACTGAAGCTATATGTTGTATCACATAGCGGGCAACACGACAGTTGAGGAAGTTTTGGTCTAAAAGCTGCAACCTAAAGCTGCAGATGCGACGATAGCAAAGGATTGTTCTGTTTTACCTGCATATACGTCATAATATGTACTGACCAACCTCACTGTCATTGTTATGTCTGAATGAAGGAACACTGAGATAATAGAGATCTATACCTAAATGCCAGAATACCGATGAAGCCAGCAATGTTACATATCTCACATCTGAACAGGGCTACAGTCTGTAAAGTACTGTTCCTGATGAGCTATTAGCTATTAACATGTGAGCCGCTGGGAGCATGCTGGCACTAGACAGTCACGAAAGCTCTCTGAACCTCTCTCTGTGTTCTCTCCACCCTGGGTCCCTCTTGGCGTTTTGTTCTCAGGATTGTACATCCATTCAGAGAAGAGTATTAAAGCGAATGGCGCAACACAGCAAAAAAGCTAATTAGCGTCCTCTCTTCCAGGCTCTCCAGCTCGAAGTATTGTCAGGCCCACCGGCTATTGGTCACCAGAGTGAATTTGCATGTCAAAGTGCAACTTAACTCCACGGCGAATCTACTAATTGCAGCCATTTCAGTGAAACAAACTGATTTTGCCAGGAGATTTGAAAGGGAAGTGGCTGAATTGTCAAAAAAAAATACGTCGCAGCGCTTTTTCTTAACCTTGATGGGAAAACATTATGAAGTCAAGGGCAGATGTAAAGGAGGATTCAAAAGGAAAGAGGAAACGACAACTGCGGCGCTCATGGAATCTGACTGCACCTACAGCGGGCTATATAATCATGCAGCGGTGGATGTTGTTGATGTGGGGCCGCCACGGATGCTTTGTCGCTTTGAACGTTGCTGCTGCGCGAATAAGTGGGGGACGGCATTATCTCCTTCACTTTCATAAAAGATGGACTAGTGCATCCTGTGGTAAATGAGATAAGAAACGAAGCAGTGAAGCACCTTTCCTTAGCGTTTTAAAAAATTTCACCAGCTCTTATCGTACCTGCTGCTTAGATATTCCAAGTAATTTCACTCAGTTGGAAGCCTTCCTTCCTAAGCAAAAAAAAAAGGCTATTAGACTGCAACCTTGTTTTAAATGCACTCTGAGTCTCCGTGAGCATATAGTACCAGGTGCAGGTATTATGATAGAACCATGCACCCTTTTTTATTATCTATTTTTGTAAGTTTCACTACTGTTATTATGGGAATGTTTGGCAATTAGATCTGTAACGACAAACTGCATTAAACCTTCTCCATCAATGCACAGCGAACTATAGCAGCCAACCATTCAGGAGGCTGCCTACATGTAATTTGATTTGTCTAAGTGAATATAACTGCTAAAATGGACGAACTGTGTCCTTGGCCACAGGAACCACAAAGTTGAAATGTTGTTTTCAAAGCGTCATAAACAGATAAATATCGATCTGTGGACGCGGGTGCCGCCAAAACCAAATGCGGCCAGTGTTGCCCTTGATCGATCCCCAGAGTATCACAGGCTGCAAAGAGGTGGTTGTCTTTCGCTATCACTTTGCCTTTTCTCACTCTGACATTGTCCTTACAGGAAAGTGTCGGGGAACATGTGGGCCCTGGCTGCCAAGGTATTTTGTCAAGCTGAATCCAAGATCCACTTACCCTTTGATATAGACATACCCCTGCAGTCCTCAGGGCGACGCAGCCTTATGCAGAGAGGCAGCTCAGGTCTCCATAAAACTCATGTGTCATCATTATGAGTAGGTGGGAAAAGAACAGCTCTCAAACTTTATTTCATACAGTGCTTGTGCTGCGTGGCATTCATCCACTAAGCTTAAAGAAAGTTCAAAGGAAGCAAACTCACGAGTGTCACTGAAGGTATGACTAATTCTTGAGTGAGTGATAAGCTGTTGAATCACGTGGCTTTGTGGAAAAGCAGAATAAAGGAAAAGAGCTGGAGAATAATCACAATGACATCATGCAGTAGCTGTCCTCAGATGACTTTTTGCGATTACCAAATTCATGACCAATTTTCCAATAACAGCTCTGAATCATTTTTTTCCCCCTTGTCCGGAAAAAAACAAAGCACAATTTATGAAAAATGTACCAAACACTTAAAGCATGTTGCTCAGAGGCAGTGCCATTTCTTTCTACGCTCTCCCCCATCTCCAGTAGTTAAATGCTCTTTATCCAACCAAATAGAGGCTGGAAGCATTAAGGAGGGGATGCATAATGAAAAGCAGCCTAGGATTCCTTGATAGCTGGGGAACAAATGCCCCTGCTGGGCTTGCTAATGAGTTTAACTTGAGTGCTCAGCCATTTTCTTTCCCCATCCACATATTAATTTCATGCAAATGGGTGTCTGCCACAGAGCCGCCTGTGAATAAGAACACAACATGCTTCCCGCAATTCCAATTTGCAGTTATCACATGGAAGCACTGGCTGTCCATATGTCACTTGGCATGCAGCGCTGTAAACCCAGTATGCATAAGTCATAGATGGACAGCCAGCTGACTTTCTGCAGTCTGGCTGAATTGTGCTTCATCTGTGACCTGAGCCGGTGGCATGTTTTGAATCCAACAGCAAGGTTTATTTTCCTTTGAGAGTCTCAAACTGGCCAAATCTGGATAGTTTCAAGCCCGACACAGAACCGTGTGACCCTTTGTTGGATTACAATCACCAGGTAATTGACGCCTCTTTAAGCAGTAAGTAGCCCTATTCAAATCAATGCAGTTTTTTACCGGTATAGATGTGTCACTATCTCTGTGATAAAGTCTCGGAGCTATAGAAAGGCTTTTGCTCTGGAGGGCGAGATCAATAGTCCAGGAAAGCCAATGGATTTCTCTAAGCCTCAGTGTTGTGCTGGGCTTTTGATTGGTTTGTTTTATGGGTTTAGCTGGATGAGGGGTTGTAAACTAATAGCTCCAAGCTGCTGAATATTACAGGGAAAGGCAGAGATAAAGACTTTAAGCTCCAGAGCGCAGATTCAGCTGTGGATGGCAGGTGTCCACTCAGCACACCGGGGTGTTAACGCCGCCATTCATGGGTGGGTGAAATGGAAACCGTCGGCAGTAATCTACAGGAAATTATATCCGGCGAAACACGCGTTATAATTGTTAGCCAAGGAATCATCTATTATACACGAGTTCTTACAAAGTTGCCTTAGGTATAAAACACCTCTAACCCTGTGGAGGCTGTTTACTTCAGATGATACACAGGACTGGGCTTTAGAAAATGAATCCATTTGCTGTGAAGATGTAAAGAGAAGGTTGTGTTCGTGGGTTGATGACTGTCTGTTTTTGTCTTCAGGTATGCAAACCATAATTTTCTTCCCTCACATAGTATTTAAGTCGACCAGTGTAACTCACCACCCAGCACTGTCCCCTAGAAAGGGCATTCCTCTACCATTTAAGTGCATTTTCCACTGTGTTTTGAGGGGGAACATATTTTATCGTGGTTTACATGTTTGTGACGTCACACAAATATGTTTGCAATCAAATGTATTTTTTATTATAATGCTTTCTAACTGTTGCCCCTTTTCGGTCAACCAATCATACACCAACCAGCAACCATGGCAGCAGCACTTCAACGGCTGCAGCCTCTTCTAGCAGTGGGCCCAGCCATACAGCAAAGAGCGTTGACCAAACTTCCTATTTATTAAGGATAATGACAGCGAAACTGAAAATGAAGCTCCCCCAGAGGACATCAACCCCAGTCTCCCTGGTAAAAGTCCTGCATCAGACTTACGCCACCACTCCTCCATCGCACTTATGTGGACTTTGTGGCTCTTTGAAAGTGGAAGCATTTGCCACAATGCCAGACTGTTCCCAGTCCAGGAGAAAACATGTCCCTGAAAACTTAACTGATGATGCAGTTTAGTACTGGGAACATAATTTCTGGGAGACTGTGTCGCACCATCAGTTTGTTGAGCTGTAAAGCTGGCTACTACTTCCACTCCACTGTACAGTCATTTACTTTTACATTTAAGAAATTTATGACTGCGACTCTTGGAGCAAGTAATAAAATAAAAACATTTAGAAAATGTCTCGGAAACAGCACTTTTTCACTTGTATCCTATACAACATAGTGCATAGTACATTCATCAGTATGGTTAATAAAATATACTCTATTATATAACTTCATTTGGATCTGAAATGGAAAACTGACAGCGCTGTAGGATGGACTATTTTCCTCAGGGTGATTTTGCGAATGAATATTGCATTCGTACATAATTTATTTTTAAGTCTCCTAACTTTCCTAACGTCATCATCAACTGTGACCTTAATGATGTGTAAAAAACTACTTCCCTCAAAATCCGTCAGCTTTTCATGAGCAAACAGAGCCAGCCCTCAAATGAGGAGATGGATGGTTCTGAAATTGAAGTCGATCCAGTGTGACCTGCTAACATGTTAACTGAGGAAATGGGGAAACACCAGGTAGAATTCTCTCCGATGAATTCTCTCCGAATGTCTCTTTTACAAAGTCTTGGCATGTCCTGACAGGCAGACACGTAGTAATATAAGGTCATTTTACCCTCACCAAGTGACTGGGAACTGGAGCTGCAATGCAGAATGTTCAACTCCCACTACAACATGAAAAGCACCATCATTTATTCAGCTTTTCATGGGCTGCTATCACAGCCAGTTCACAGCAGGCAGCAGCTGAGTGCAGCACTCTGCTGCTGAAGACATGACAAGAGCTTCCCCTGTCTATCTGATTTGAACATTTTTTTGCACCCAAAGAGGAAGAAACTAAAGCAAGGCTACACCGATGCATCCTGATCTTGTACTTTTACAGATAGATAAGAAATTGCTTGTGATTGCTCATTCTGACTGCATATTAGAAACATAAAACACATGTTACTGTATATGACTCTGCGTTCTGGCTCAAAATGTCAGATCTGTTTAAAGGATTAGTTTTGGATAGCACAATTATGCACTTTGAGATTAGATGAGAATGGCAACTCTCATGCCTGTGCACTAAACATGAAGCTACAGCTCAAAGATCATTAGATTAGCATAAATAAATGAGTAATTATATAGAGTATGACAAGATGCTGGAAGCACGGCAAACAGCTTGTTCAACTGTGCAACAAATAGAACTCCCTTTTTTCTAATGTTAAGCTTAATTTGATTTTAATATTTAATTTTCTAACATGTCATTGTTTGGGTGAGAACGTGAAAATGAACCTTTACCAGGATATGTTAGGAGCTGGGGTTTGAACCCAAGTCATAGACATAGATAACAGACAAGACATAGAGAACAGACTGAAACTAATACAGAAAGATAAAACTACACTGAGGGAGAAGAACAGAATGGGGAACCCAGACTTAATTCAGAAAAGAGACCAAACTACTGAGGAACCAAGAAATAGCTCTCACTAAACAAACAGAATAGGAACAAAGGAAAACTGATGAATATAAACTGAAGCTAGACAAAGAAAACTGGGACAAAGAAAACTGACTACAACTGAAGCATATAGAGAAAGGGAAGCTAAACTGAGGGGGGATTATAGAATAGGGAAAACCAAACTACATACAAACTAGAAAAGCACTCAGAGAGCACATACCTCTGCCAAGGAGCTTCAGTCCACCCCCAACACAATCTCCCAATTCACATATTTAGTATGGAACATTACAAATACAAATATAATTACATACAGTTCAAATGTCCTATCAACAAGGCGGCCTTCACCCCATCCGACCTAATAAACAGGCACTGGAGACAACCAGAGATAAGAATGCCGGCCCAACCGTGCGAATGTTGCTCAGGAAGGAAAGGAACTCTGTCATTGTCGCTGTTTGTTGCGTGGAGCCCCAAAATCTCATGTGATCACAGGGGGTTACCCCAAAAACAAGAGTGCCCTCTGGTGGCTTTTGGAGTAAACCACATTTAATTGTCCACCCGGTTACACTTAGATTTTAAAAAAATACCTGGATGGAGACGGTGATCCGGAGCAGTCCCAAAACATGATCATTTCTTCCTCGTCCCATTTCACACATTTCCTGAAAATTTCATCCAAATCCATCCATTATTTTTTGAGTTATTTTACACGGAGACAAACAAACAAAGAAACAAACCAATACTGGCAAAAACATAACCTCCTTGGCGGAGGTAAAAATGGGCAAAACTACAACAACCGAGTAAGAACTCAGACTAACATACAGAATAGGATCCAAAGAAGCAGGTATGAATAAACTAAAGCCAGACAGACAAAATGGGGATACTCATTGGACTGAAAACTAAACTAGGGGCAGGCAGCGAGTGAGTCACTGAAGCAGGGAGTTCTGGTGGCAGTGGCTCAAGAAAGGCAGGCAGGCTGGAGACACAGCGGGACGGGCATGGAAACCAAGGTTGCATTGTTCATGATCCGGCGAAGAGTGGAGGAATGTGCCGGAGTTTTATCGTGAGCGATGGTCAGTCACAGGTGTGCCGTTCCGGCAGCTGCCTCCAACCCTTGCAATCAGACTGCAGGCAGAGCTGGGGTGCAGGTGAAGGAGACAGAGAGGAGAGAGTAGGGGTCAAAGCAGGGATCCTGACAGGATATCTTTAACCAGTTGTGTCTTACAAAAAATGTGTTCCTATACAAATAAAGTGCAATCTCATTCTAAAACAAATCTATTTTCCACCCAAAAAGTATCACTGTGACGTTGTTGACGGTTCAAAAAAAGACCCAAAAGTCCACATAGGAGCTTATTGGGGAGATGGAGGCTTAAATAAGTTAAAACAGGATATTCAGCCAGTACAGTGGGGTTCGCCTCCATTATTTTCAGACTTACATTTCGCTGTCACTCACTGTTTGGCTAGGTTTGTGCAACCCAAACTACTTGGTTAGGTTTAGGATAATATCACGGTTCAGGTAAAAGATGATCCTCTTCAAGTATAATCGAAGCTTCTCCTCCATTTTCTGGGTTACCAAGGTGATGAATTCCAATCTAACAGACGATTGGTTGGGTGTAAACAAAAAGGCCAAAGATATGTTGATTTGAAACTTGTTTGTAAAATGTCGCAAACAGATGTTTTTCAGGATTAAATATGTTTCCCTCGGAGTATAATTTAGAATGCAGAGTTGGATAGAAAAGCCATTTTCAGAACGCAGGGCTCCTTTAACTTGTAGTCCAACGGATAATCAAAATCTCCTATTTCACTTCCTGATCTTTGTTTTTGTTGTAACTGTTCATGGACTGCAATTTTTTCCACCTTAAACGTCTTCATCTCTTTCCTTATCGCTTTGTTTCGATTATTCTAATAATCCATCATGAGAAACTGCATCTTAAACACGAATGGACACAGGCAGTGAAATCAGCAAAATGCTCTCATTTAATTATTCACTGGGATTTTAGTTAACCTGACTGTCTCTCGGGTATTTTGTTGTTTTATCCCTACATGTTTTGTTCATGTATAAGTTATGCATTTGACTTCCTACAGCATAATATAAAACTCCATTTATATCTTGTGTTCCTCCATTACATGCCTGCAGATGATAGACGGCGGAACATCCTTGTACAAATATACTCCCGAAGGACAAATGGACAGCGTGGGACCTGCTGCTATAGACTTTGCTCAGTGGTGCGAGAATTCATTTTTGAAGCTTAGCATCAGGATGCGTTGATCGATTTCAGATGCCGATATCGTCAGGGGCCATGCTGTGGAGCGGCCTGACAGACACAAATACCTGGCCATGTTTATTGATGACAAATTGAGCTTTGACCGCAAGACAGAGGATTTGCAGGGAGGGATATCACATGTTATTTGTATTACATGAGCTCGGCCACTCTGCGGTCGATATCAGCTTTATGGCTCATGTTTTGCACAGCTTTTTATCGAATCCAATTCTTTTCGGCTGGATGTGAACTGCACACCAAAACAGTCCAAACAAACTGATCAAAGTTGGCACTTCTCTGTCTGGTTGGACGGTGCACTTTGAGTGTCATTTCTAAAATCACTGACTCAGTTCTTTTAACCTTTAATTGACACAAACAACAACATGAAAAACAACCTGTTGAATATTATGTGGAAAGCAACAGTTGTGGATCACAAGATATATAGAGGTGATTACCCTTTTTAAAGTTGTAAACCCATCAGATATGCTGTTGATAGATACACAGGTTAGTCACAACATCATGACCACTGACAGGTGAAGTGAATAACATTGATCATATTGGTACTATGTGGTGTTCTGATGGAAAACCTTGGCTTCTGTCATCCATGTTGATGAGACTTAGACACCCAAATAAACACTGTCCCAGAACAAGCACACTCCCTCATGCAAATGACAATCCCAAATGTCACTGGACTACCCCCGCAGGAAAATGCACCCCACCACATGACAACAACATCAAACAATCAGGAACATGTTGAGGAACATGACAATGGCCCAACATGCTGATTTGACCTCCAAACTTCCTACACCCCATTGTGATCAAGCATCAACAGGATGCAGTGGAACAAATTTGACTGACAGAGGCCCCACTGCACAAGCCAGAGTACCCAGAGGATCCAGTTCCAACGTCCTGGTCCTAGACCCCATAGGACACCCTTAGAGGTCCTCTTGTCCATGTCCAATGGTTCAGAGCATTTTTGAGCACATAAGGGGGACCAACATGATATTAGACAGGTGGTCATAATGTTATGCCTGATCAGTGTATATTTGCATATACAAATCAATATTTTATCATGCTTTAGTTGGTAGAATTGACTTTCAACAAAGAAATTGCTCTGTTTTGGTGTTTTTTTTCTGAATAAAATTAATGTTCAAATCAATCACTTGTCAATTTTTGTACCTATGGTTTGGTAAACATTACGTATCATGCGAAATGAATAAAAAACAAAGTTTATGAACCGTATACAAAATGCCTTTAAGCCATTGTCCTGTCAATGCCTTTATAAAAACAACAACAACACACTCTTAAATAAACACAAAATGTATGAATAAATAATAATAACACATTTCTCTGTAAACAAACCCGGTGGTGCAAAATTGGCTGCAGTTTTCAGTGGCTGTGGGTTTTGTCCATGAAGTCTGAGTGAAGCATTTTCTCTGGAAGGAATGTAGTTTTAGCTACTGGCTTTGAGGAGTTGCTAAGATGCTGAATAATACCAGTATGGGCCTCTTGTGACCTTCACAAGTCAGGCAATTAAAATTCTTTTTTGAGGTTAGGAAAGGATTGTGGTTACAATTAATGACTGCTCAAGTGTTAATCATAATCCTTTGGAGAAACTGCATGAAAAATTCACACATCACATGCTCTCCGCACCTTTACTTTCAACTTGCTCAAAAAAAGGACTTTTTTTTACTGCATTGGCATTACACCTGTAAAGTGTGGAACTGTCCATAAATGATTCCATTGCTGGAGTGCTGGGCTACTACTCCTAGCATTTCAGGAGGCATTATTAGTTTAATGTACAACAATCAGCCATAACATTGTGACCACCTGACCACCTTGTGTTGGTTCCCCTTATGTGCTCAAAAAAGGCTCAGAACCATTGGGCATGGACAAGAGGACCTCTCAGGGTGTCCTATGGGGTCTGGAACCAGGACGTTGGCAATTGATCTTCTGGGTACTCTGGGTTGCGCAGTGGGGCCTCTGTCAATCAAACTTCTTCCACTGCATCCTGTTGATGCTTGATCAGAATAGGGTCCAGGAAGTTTGGAGGTCAAATCAACATCTTGGGTGACTGCCATGTTCCTTAAGATGTTCCTGATTGTTTGGTGTTTTTTCCATGTTGTGGGGTGCATTTTCCTGTGGGGGTAGGCCAGTGACATTTAGGATTTCCATTTGCATGAGGGAGTGTGCTTGTTCTGGGACAGAGTTTATTTGGGTGTATAGCCTCTTGGGATCCAACCTTTTCTGGGCCTTGCATTTTTGATTTACCCTAGTTATTTGGGATTATTAAGACCTAATAAATATCAAAAAAACAAGCTTTGTCTTTAAAAAATAAATAGTCATTATTAGTAGTGGTAAAGCAAATAGTAATAGCCAACGCGTCCATGCACTGCACTCATCGCCGGGTACAGCGCACAGCTCCTGGAGAGTCGTGGACTAGCTAGCACAGTCGGCGGAGTTTTCAAAGTTTTTCAGACTTCCAGAGTTAGGGTTATGGTGCAGGGAAAATACAATGTCCGCGCATGTAGACGCAGGGTCGGTCTCAGGAGGATAAGTCTCATCAAGATGGATGCCAGAATCCAAGGTTTTCCATCAGAACACCACATAGTACCAATATGATCAGTGTTATTCACTTCACCTGTCAGTGGTCATAATGTTGTGGTTGATTGATTAGAGTTAAAGGTTCTGTATGAGACATTCAGAAACACTGGATCACCAGTGTCTCAGACCAAAACAGGCGGGGCGTTGGCCACATCTCCCCTTTACTTTACTATTTCATTTACAACCAATCGGTTGTGTACATTAGAGCTCACAAAAATAATACAGTCACAAGCATTAGCACACACTATCACTGTAAAATACATTAAATGGTTGTTACAAGTTGTGGTCAGTTTGATTAACATTATCTTCACTTCATTTGTCTCTTCACCCCTGTCTGCTCCAGTCTGAGTGTGTCAGTTTCCACAGTTCAGCAGACTAGAATTTAACGGACAGAAAGAAAATCATTGTTATTACATTTTTTGGTTTTGGGGGGCATTGACTCACTTCTCCAGATGCACTTTTGCTCTTAAAATGTGATGTTGGAGGCCACTCTGGGTCTGTTCCTTTAAACGAGGCCAACAATTTCAAAGGGAGGGACTCACGTGCATGTTCAGACCAGCTGCCACAACATGAAATAGAGAAGCTCACTTCTCTGTTGGCATCATTACGTCACTATATATTTACATAGCAGATAGCTGCTTTAACGCAATAGCTGTGCTCAAAATCTTGAATATTGATTTTTTTTTTTTATTTAAACTGTAATAGCAAATCTAACTCAGTGAAATGAAGGCACTAAACTGACAAATGTCCCTTAATAATTTATTTCCATTAATGTGCTGACTTCTGTACATTCATCTCTTGTTTCCCTTTCTGTTTCTCTATACCTCTCTCTGTATATGTAGGTACCAGTACCAGTTTGTCATTCCCCTTGTGCTCCTGCCACTCCTGTTAAATATATGGACATGCTAAGACACTATAAATCACTTGGGTAATCACAGAAAGTGATGAAATGGGAAAATCCAGGTGCAGTTAATCGATACCAACTCCAAAGCATGATTTTTCTGCTTTTGGTGTGAAACATATCATTGTGGTTCATGGGATCTATTATGTGTGTGACATGAAAAATAGAAATTATTTCCCCCCTTTGGCCTCTGTGGGTGTATTATTAATGACGGTGCACAATTTGGCGTGTGCATGGTTGTGAGTATACCGTACGTGTGAAAAGCTCTACAGAGATCTAAATGTCGGCGGTGCAATACCAACCACACATAACATGATTCTCATGGAGCGTGTGACAGTTTTTGCATCTATCCTACTTTTATCCTGCTGCATCCTCCTCTTCACCAAGTTACATAAAGCAGAACTGAACACGAATATGGGAAAACAGGTTTTTTTTCAGCCACCTGGCTGCCAGATCTCACCTTGTACCATCTGACAAATAAAATAAAGACAACATGCATTTTTTTCGACCAAACATTTCCTCTTGGGTGGGGAAGAAAAATGCAGCATTCAGCCTCTTTAAACTGAAGGAATACCACAACTTCTACAAAGCATTTTAATGAAATGTATTTATCAATTTATTTCCACATCCTCGCTCTTCATTCTTTATGCTCCTGCAGCGGCTGTTGTCTTCTTTTGATTGAAATCTTCGTCATAGAAGATGACATGTACTTCACACTTTATTCTCTGGGGGCCCTAATAGTTAGGAAATGCCAGCAGCAGCAGCAGCAGACATCAGTGGGGGTGAGAATGGCTGACTCTCAGGTTGCCTTGTCACACAGACTGAGGAATCCAAAACAGGACACAGTTCTTTCAGACAGTATTTGGGATTGATGGGTCATTGCTATGGCGAAAACATGTCAGTGTGTGTGTGTGTGCGTGTGTGTGCCTCCACTTATATAGAAATCAATATCTGTGCAGACACACATGCATGCTCACATTGTGACGCGCATAGGTGCACATGCACACACAGACCTGATGCTGGGACTTTGAAATGAAAGACAACATGTCTGACAGGTGTAGACAGATGGTGACAAACACAATGGACCCTTCACAGCGGCCTGGCAGTGTGAGACAGGATGTTTGGCCACTGAGTCCACGGCTCTGCAAAGAAATGGGAAATGAGGTTGACATTTCAGCCAGTGTGACTCTCACCAACTAGCTGAAAACCTGCAGAAATAAATGCCATAATGTAAATTAAGCCCTAATGCTATTCAGACACTCCACCCAAAAAACATTCGAACACTGACTGGTGTGTTCAGTTTTGAATGAAGCTGTGTTAGTTCTTCTTCTCCACTGTTGCCAAGTAATTGCTCAGAGAAAATCTTTGGTTTCATTGAGTTTCTATGTGTGATTTTGCAGTTTCTTAACCTTAGTTTTTAAATTGGTCAAGTCATTATATAATATATAGTACTGTAGACACTTAACCTTAATCTTTAAGTAAGTCGGGTAAATGTGACTACTAAATAATACTGAAGTTGGCCAGGTGACTTTGTTAAATGGTAAATGGTCTGCACTTATATAGCGCTTTTCTCTACCTTAGTGGTATCCAAAGTGCTTTACAACGTGTTTCGCATTCACCCATTCACACACATTCACACTCCAATGGCAACAGAGCTGCCATGCAAGGCACTAATCTACCATTGGGAGTAACTTGGGGTTCAGTGTCTTGCCCAAGGACACTTCGGCATGTGGAGGGGCCGGGGATCGAACCGCCAACCTTGCGATCACTGGACAACCCGCAGCCGCCCACTATTATATATATTAAATAGTGTAGAATCTTCACCTTAACATTTAAATGAGTCAGGTGAATTTTGTATGATATTAAAGGGTCTTAACCTGGATATCTAAACTTGTTAGATAAACTTGTAACATTAATCTTATTTCTTTATCGGAAAGCACTTTACCTGAACATGTGTAGTTTTAAATATGCTATATCAATAACAGTGGCTTGAACTGACTAGTAAGTGTTGTGTGATTTAACTCTAAGCACGACTTAGGATTCTGTCTGTATGTATGTGCAACATAAGTACTGTGTATACTCTATGTATGTCACAGTACCATTTTCTGGTCCCTGTTTCTTGTGTTTCTGCTGTTTTCTCCCTCTACTTGTGTGTGTGTCTTTCCCTGGACGCCGCCACTTCTTCCTCTTAGCAGTCAATCACCTGAAAATCATCCACTAATCACCAGCTGCTGCGCTTAAACCTCAGCTCATCATTCCACTCCCCCACCAGACTGCTGGTGGCCAAAACTGTCCTCTCAGTGTTTGCTTCCTTGCATTTGCTGCAGTCCAACCTGCAAAAGTCCCCTCTGGTTGTTTCCTTGCCAGCTCGCTGCTCACCGTGCCCGATGGCTCGTTCACCTCCTCTGTCTCTAAAACGGTCAGTCAGCCGCCCACCAAGCAACATGCCACGCTCAGATTCATCAGCCTCCAGGCACCGTGCACTTCAACACTCCCATGCCAGCCATTCACCTGCCACATCTTCAGCTTCCCTCCCCTGGTTTCTCTCTCCATCACACGGACTGTTTTGCAATAAACCTTTTAAAACTGTCCAACCGACTGTATGTTCTGTGTCTGGGTCCAGAAAGGCCAAAACAATGTCAATGAACTTATACATGTACACACAGGACTTAATAGACATCCTCACTCCTTCCTTAGTTTTATTGACTTTGGACGTGGCATATTTTTAATCATCCTTATTGTTGCATGGATTTTTAGTGACCTTGTACGAATGTCATCATACGTTTGCCTTATATCCATCTGAGCAAGTCCAAACAGTAACCAGTAGGTAATTTAATCCTTATTAACGCATTATATTATAATTTATTTAGCAGTATGTCACGTAAAATACCTCAGTAGCCAAACTACTGTCTTTAAACAAATATAAAGGAGTAAATTGTTGTAAAGAAGCAAAAACCCCAAATAATAGCAAAGTACTAGAGCTTTAAAACTGTACTAATGTAAGGTACAACGATCAGGTATAACATTGTGACCACCTGCCTAATATTATGTTGGTCCTCCTCATGTAGTCAAAAATGCTCTGAGCCATTGGGCATAAGGACAAGAGGACCTCCAAGGGGTCTGGCACCAGGACATTGGCAGTGGATCCTTTGGGTACTCTGGGTTGTGCAGTGAATAACACTGATCACATTGGTGCCATGTGGTGTTCTGATGGAAAACCTTGGATTCTGTCATCCGTGTTGATAAGACTTAGACAACCAAGTAAACATCGTCTCAGAACAGGCACACTCCCTCATGCAAATGGAAATCCCAAATATCACTGGCCTACCCCTGCAGGAAAATGCCCCCCACCACATGGAAAAAAACATCAAACAATCAGGAACATGTTGAGGAACATGACAATGGCCCAACATGTTGATTTGACCTTCAAACTTCCTACACCCCATTGTGATCAAGCATCAACAGGATGCAGTGGAACAAGTCTGATCGACAGAGGCCCCACTGCACAAACCAGAGTACCCAAAGGATCCAGTGCCAACATCTTGGTTCCAGACCTCATAGGACACCCTGAGAGGTCCTTCTGTCCATGCCCAATGGTTCTGAGCCTTTTGAGTACATAATGGGAACCAACACAATATTAGGCCTTTTATATTATGCCTGATCGGTGTACAACTGGACAAGATCTCTGCATCTTAATGTATTGGTTAACACCCCAACTACACTTGAAGTATGTCTGACTTTTGTATGCATATGAACATGTTATTTTATTTATCATGAATAATTTTGGTATGGATTTTTGTCAAATTCTCTTGAGAGGAAAAGTGAATGTAAATCTTAAAAAGAGGCCTGGTCCAGAGTTTTGTTTTTTTTTTTAACCTTCTTCTTCTTCTGCTGCTGTTCATAAGAAACCTGGGCCTGTAACGCATTATGTACACAGACATCTGTATTTCCTTCTGTATGAAACCTTGTTCATGCTCATGAGGACTCTTTACGCCTCCTCAATGCTGACAGCTGTGGCTACAAATGTTACGTTTCCAGGCTGTCCATCGGTCTGTCCCATTCATCTCATTCTCGTCTCTTGCTTTTTGAATGCTTTGAGTTAATTTCTTCAAATTCAGCACAAACACTCATTCATTTGCCAAGATTTTGGTGGTCGAAGGTCTGTGACCGTGTTATAACTTCACAAAACACGGGAAGTCTTTTGGCCATAACTCGAGAATTCACTCAATAATTTCAAATAAAATTTTCACACAAATGTCATAACTAGATAAAAAGCGATTAAACGGTGACATTTAAATCCAGCGGGTCACCTTCTGTGTGAAATCCTAATGTGCTGTAAAAACACTCAGGCTGCTTCAAGAGGTGACTCGTCAAAAAAAAGGAAAGAAGACAAAGTTGCAGGCCAAGGCCAACATTAACAACCAAGAGAAGCTGAACAAGGAAGAATGTTAGCAAAGTCGACATGTATGTTTTCAACTATTTATTAAATGTATATTTTAATGTGAATGCAAATGCTAGGGTAAGCTGATGCTGTGTGAGTATACATATTGCATTTTGTTAAACATTCATATTATTACTGTGTTCTTATGTTAGTTTATTAAATGAACATACAAATAAAGAAACCTCGCATTTGCTTTATTTTATGTTGTTTCTCAGAGTGAGAAGCAACATAAATACATATGCAGGTCCGGCTAGGGTAAACATGCTGGTCCATGCTGGTGTTTCCAGCTGTGCGAGATCATTTTTCTGTGGCTGTTGTTGTATGATAGAGTGCTTTATGTATTGAATTGTATTGACAGGGACCGGTTGTGTGTTTTTCTCTTCGTATTTCAACTTTAACTTTGGCTCTGCAGCAAAATATAGCATATTGGCAGTGCGGATGTAAACACGACTGTTGTGTTTGCTGTAAAATTGGCATCTTAAAAACCCAGCATGCTTAATCAAAGCCGATCGGAAGTTACGTTCACATTTTCTCCACACACACACTGTGCTCAGTCAAGCGCACAAGATATGAAAAATGTAGGAAAAGCATAATGCTGTAAAATGTATAATCCTTTGTTGCACTGAGCTCATCAGATGCAGGTATAGCTCATAACGTTTAATTAGGTGCAGTGCATTTAAGGAACACCTGGGGGTACGACCATCCTACCGTGTCTGCTGTGTCGGCCGGGCCTGTTCAATGAGCCCATTAAAACTGCTAGCTGTAACTGCATTATGTGAATTAGTAATTCCTTTATTGGTGCGAGGGGGTAACTTTATGTGACAGATTGTATAAAATCAATAAATGAGCCGGAGTTTATTGGAGATACGTGCGATTTCAGAGGAAAGGCATGAGGTGCTGCACAGAACTGTCTAATGCAGAGTCGTTTTCATGAGACCTAGCAGTTGCACCTGCATCGTACTTGTAAAATTTTTCAATCCACCTGTTCCCACATGACACAGAATGCTTGGATGCTTTTGTTCTATTTATGCCTGCCTGTCCGTCCTCCATGTCTGACGTTTATAACAAACAATATATGTTGACAACTGATCGATTTATGATCACTTTTATAGTACAGACATGTCATTCCTCTATAGACGTAATGCACTGTAGGGGCGAGTGGCACTGTACCAAGATGGCCGCCGCGTAGGCACGTTGGCTCCAATCGGCAGCAGCAGTCAACGCAGCTTCTACGTATATATGTCTATGGTGTGGAGTGTATGTTCTGGCAGTCAGCAGTTTCCCTGATCACCTGAGCTCATTATTACACATGACTTTAAGCTATTGGTAAAACTCTGTTATAGATCATTACATTCATCATGGCTTCCACTGCAGCCTCCACAGCTGCTGCCTGCACACTCATGACATCCACTACTACTTTTTTGTTCAACCAGAACATAAAAACTTATTAAAATCAGCAAATATCTAGTTATTGTGACAGTGTTAATAGTTGTCTTTGTACAATATGTGCAGCTTACTTCACATTGAGCTTTTTTTCTTTATGAATTGAGACTAATTGTTTAATATGGAGACAAAATGAATCAACCATCAGCTCCAGTTCAACAGAAGAGGCATTATCTCTCCCCTGGCTGTGCTTTGGTTGCTGCTTTCCTCGCTGGGAGTATTTCAAACATTGTAAATAAAACATAGCACAGCTGGTGGGCGATGCCTGGAGAAAGATATTCCTAATGATATTATTACAAGAAAGGAGCAGGTTGCATTTTGCTTTTTCGTTGAGTAAGAAACATCTCTGCTATGGAGTCTCACGTTTCAATGTTTAACTATGCTCTGCTGTATTTTTTCGAGACGTTAGTTGTGATAAAAGTGGGAGTCATTATTTTAGAGGATGGGACACATCATCAGGTTGTTTTTGAATGAGAGTACCAGTGTAACACAGTTCTGCATTATGCATCAGGACTTGTTTGTAGCCTTAATGTTGCTCGCCTAGTAAGTCTTTTCAGTCCGTTTACAGTGAGTCTTTCAGAGTCAGTCAGCCTTCAGAGTGTTCGGCTGGCCCAGTGGAAGCTGCAGGGGGCCTGTATAATGTGGTTCGCTCCCACTGAGGAAATACACCTGAAACAATCTGAGAAAGTGCCTCTGACAGCAGAGAGTGCGAGTTTGTTACTCAAAGACAGCAGACACAAAAGAGAAGCTCTTTCGGCGTCGGAATGAAAATGCAATTTTTCTGACAATTTGAAAAATGAAAACGGAATTTGACATTTCATTTTCAAAGACTTACGCTGCTGTACCGCGTGCAATATTCAAATGCAATAAGCGAAGCGGCGTACCCAATCCATCGCCTTTGCACGCACATGCCGCCACACTTGGCGTCAGAATGAAAATGCAATCTGTCAGCGTGCTCATAAAGACCTGCTCATCTTCGGTTAGGGTGTCACGCCTCGTACACCTTGTGGTTTTGTTTTTAACATTTACAAATTCTCTTTACAGCTAGGGCATCATGATACTGGAAAAAGTAAGATTGCAATATCTAGTTTTTCTGCAACATATATTGCGAAATGAAAAAATACAGGTTATTTTACCAGGCGACTTAATAACTAATTAGAAAGAATTATTCATTATTACAAATGCATCACAAACACCTTTAAATCTCCCTTTGTACTCACCATGCAGAGCTTTGTTGTGCTGATTTAAATAGTCAAACAATGCGTTGCTTTGCCTTGTGTGGCGGTAACAGTTGGAGTCAGACTGCCTGTTTTTGGTCAACATTATCCTTTCTGTGCCTGAAATATTTTCACATACCTTACGCGGGCAATGACAGCGCCTCGGCTTGTGCTGGAAATAAAAACTTCAGCTGATCAACTTGACAGCATCCTCCCGCCAACAGAGGCTCATGACAGAGGTGAGCAGTACACTGCATAGTGCTCTGACACCAATGTGGATGAGGCGGTGTTCTCAAATTTAAGAGAGGCAACTGAGAGACTGTGCGGCAAACCCATTTCCTGCTGAATAACAGCTCCTGATAAACCTGTAGATGTTAAAAGACATAGCTCTTGACAGGAGTTTAAGTCCATGAAATTGCGGAGCTTCGTGGGTTGTTTAAGAAGATCATTAATTGGGAGATTCGACAAGAAGGACTGAGGTAAACGTCTTGATCTACATGTGTCAAGCAGCATTTCTATAAGCAAGCAGCAGATATCAGTGTAAGCTGATTCTCCAAATCTAATGGGACAGAACAAATGTCAGTTTTACCTCATCGTAGACTATTTCGTATGGCTAAGCTGTCATTTATAATGTTACTCTAGGTTTATTTATTGGGAGGAACAGGAGGTCCTCTGCCTCAGTTATCATCCGGGGGAGGAAGTGCAGAAGGTGGACTCATACAAGTACCTTGGGGTCCAAATCAACAATAAACTGGACTGGTCCCACAACACCACTGCCCTCTTCAGGAAGACACAGAGCAGGCTGTTCTTCCTGAGGAGACTGAGGTCCTATAATTTTTGCAGCAGACTCCTGAAGGCCTTCTACCAGTCTGTCGTGACCGGCGCACTGTTCTTTGCTGTGGTGTGGTGGTGGGGAGGCATCAAGGCTGTTGACCCCAACAGACTCAACAGGCTGGTGAGGAAGGTCCGCTCTCTGGTCGGGCTTGAACCGGACACTTTGGAGTCAGTCGCTGAGAGGAGGGTGAGGGACAAAATTAACACCATCTTGGACAATCCCTCTCACCCCCTCTAGTTGAGGAGCTGTGGCAGATGGGCAGCTCATTCAGCCAGCACCTCATCCCGCCCAGGTGCAGAATGGAGCGGTTCAGGCGCTCCTTTGTGCCCACTGCCATCAGACTCTATAACAACAGTGGAATCCACAAACTCATCTTGCTGAACTCTCATACTCTGCTGTTCTGACTCACTCACATTCCTGCCTACTACGCACTTTATACTGCACCTTATGTTGACACATTACAACTTCAGAGCTCACTCCAGCCTGTACTATCTCATCCCATCCTGCATGCCATGTCACTTTATCCTATAACTCACTTTATCTGGTTGCTTTATCCTGCTTGTATAATAGTTTTACATACTGTATCTTGTTTTTTTGTTATATTTATTTATCTATCTTTATTTCTATACTGTGCCTTGTACTGCTGCAACACTTTTCTCCTCTGGGGATCAATAAAGGATTATCTTGTTTAACATTCTTGTATATACTGCAGGAAAACCAAATCAAAAGTAAATATTTATGAGGACTGAAGTCCCGCTAAAGTCTATCTTCCATTTTGGTATTCTCTTCTTTTGATGGAAAGTAACTGTAGCCAGAGCTGGCTCGCCCATTAGGCAATATAGGCAAATGATAAGGGCGCCATGGCCTCCAGGGGGCGCCACATAATTAAGAACAAATTCACCTTCAATATAATTATATTAAAACTAGTTATTACTATTAACTCTAAAACATGAAAAGCTCACACTGATTCAAATGTAAAGCAATGCCCAATTAATATTACTACAAAACAATGCTATCCAATCTCTTTTTTAAGTGTATGTAAATCTGCGATGGAGGAGGGCACCATATAAAATCTGACCTAGGGTTGGGTAGGGCCGGCTCTGACTGTAGTCATTTTTAAACTGGCCTTCCATATTAAGGGGCTCCCATGCAATTACTAGGTCTTTTACTGATGAACCGATGAAGCACATCTTCTGCTTTGGTTGTGAAATATTACATACAGGCTGAGGTGCTAACAAGAGATGGGTGGACAATGTCGATATGGTTTAACATAATCAGTGTTGAATTTGTATTGGAACTGGATGTATCCAGCCAGTTGTGTTGCCAAACCTAGTTTATGTCGACTGTACTCTGCGCTGTAGAAGTTAGGACTGTGGGGATAGTTAGTAAGGTGGGTATACAGTGCTATTATGTTGAAGGGTAGATCGCCAACTTAAGGAGTAGGTATGCATTGCTGAAGCAAGAACACAAATGATCTGTCATATTCTAGAATCTAGATAATCCATTGTCCTTTTAATTTGCGGTTCATGGTTCAAGTGACTGCTTCAGCCGTCTCATTATGACTGTGGCCACCAACAAGTGAGCATCAACAGTGCTGGACACTTTCCTTGCTGCTTTTAACCAGTGTGTTGTCCTTGGGGTTCTGTCATGTAGAGGTTCAGAAAATATCGAGGTGATGCATTTCATTGTAAAAAAAAAAAAAAACATGGAGAGAACTTTCACATCACCAGGAGAAGTGTATCAGGTAATTTTCATGCTGATTTTTCTTGATTTAGGGAAAGTTTAATTACGTTACCAGCCACCAAAGAGCATTATTAAGGTATTAAATGGTTGGCTAGGTTAGGATGCTCTATCAAAGGCACAATTTGTGAATTAGGCCTCCGATGCCAGAGCTTAATTGGTACTATATGTCTTATTTTTGCTTGTAGATCTTTCCTTTTGTGTCACTGTAGATTTACCTTCTGCTGGCTGTGTGATTATCTGCTCTATCATTAGTCGGACCTCTTTCTCGCCATCCATTCAGCTCCTGTGTGCGTCTCACCTTTCCCTCTTTAAGTCAACAGTTTGTCCTGCTTGCTTCCAGTTTCCCCGCATCCCCACAACTCCCTCTGTGATTTTTGTCTTTGTGCTGTCATGACTTGATAGTTTTCTTGGATTTCATCAGTTGTAGTTCTGGCCTGTGTGAATTCCTGAAACTGTCTTTTGATTGTTGCCCTGACAGCGTTTGTTATGCCATTTCGTAAGTTTTATTAAAATACCCTTTTTCAAACTGTGGAGCCTCCATCAAGCTTCCAATGTTGCTTAAAGACATGAAGCAGTCGAAGCAATGATAAACACCACTGAACTCTTAAGACTAGTTTGGATTTTTGCATAGGGTTGTACTAGTTATTGACCAACAATGGATCGCTTGGAATCTTATATTTCCTGTTTTTGTGCCGTCTATTAGGATTCAGTATTGGATGATCACCCAGTATCACGTCAAGCATCATGAGCCTTTCTGTGCGCTTCCTGACCACTTGTGCTTGGTATGACTACTCTAACCAGGACTGTGGTTGATGTGGACATTTAATTGTGAGCCATTAAACTGCGGTTAGGCTGTTAAAGTAGTCGTTTGTTTGTTGGAGAATATCTCAGCCAGCGGGTCCTCTAGTTGGAGATCTGCCAGCCCAGCTTGGAAAGACAACCGCAGCAGCAAACGGAGCCAAGTGGCAAAAAAAGCCAAAATCTTTTCAATAACTTGTCAGCATCAACTTGTCTATTGTTGAAGAAAAGTGGTATTCGGACACAGAAGAGCCTGTGTGCAGCCTGAATGGTGAAATGGTATACAATGAGGGCTCAGCGCATTTTTTGGCAGTGAGTTACTTGTTTCTGAGTTTGTTTGTTGAAAATACTTTTGCCATTTGACCATTTTTCTCACTGGTGCTGTCGTCCTTCCAGGCTGAACTGTGTGACAGAACCTAAGAGAACCCACTGCCTGAGATATGTCCCTAATTGACAATAGTAAATCCCAATAGATGATGTGACACATTCCACAAATCACTATCAATCAATAACACTTACAACTACACTTCACAAAATCCAAACATTTTCCTTAAGAGTTAAGTGATATTTTCAATGTCAACACCTCTTGACGTCCATCTTACTATAGCTTTCTGGTGTGTGGCACAATGAATTAAAACTTTGAGAGGCAGAGGATCCTGTTAGCATGTATTTTTGGATGTCTCTGTGTGCTGACAACATAAATGTGCTAAACATGTTTGGAAAGATGACATAAGTCCTACAGTCCCCATTGGAGTCGAGACTCAAAAGAACTGTTAAAAAAGGAGCTGCAGCACCTCACCTGGTGAAGGGAAACCAGGCCTGGGAGAGGAGAGCTCAACCCCAGTGTATGAGGTTGGAGCTACTCAGCTGGGGACAGCCTGTAATAATGACATGAAGATGTCATTAGTAGTAGAGCCACCATCTGCAAGGATAGACACTGGGGTTGGGTGCTTGCCAAGCTAGCCGGCAGGCAAAGGAGATGTGGATAAAGATATACAGAATACTGGAGTGAACTACACTGAAGGTAGTAGAATTCAAACACCATGATATACAAAGTAAGCCTAAGTTGGTCTGTTATTGGAGTGAAATTTTATTGAAATGACACTACAATGGAAATTTGATTTCATTTTCCCTCTCTGCTCACTCAAACCAAGTCTGTTAGAGTGATGCCTCAACACTTTCTGCATTAAAACAATCTCCATGAAAAAAGGACCAAACCAACAGATGACGTACACACGGATGAGAACTGCAATTAAGGCAAAATCCACACGCTGTAATATTCCTCTATTATCTTTTCAGAAACTTCTTGCCTGTGGTCCCTCTGTTCAAACATAGTTTGACTTTACTACCACCTTTAAAACCCATACAAAAGCAATTAAATGTTGGCAGCTCAAAGATGCTTTAAGTGTTGTGGAGCAGGTGGAAGCACTGGGCATTGACTGACATGCAGACACCACATATAGATCTTGTCCAAGGGTCCCAAACCTCAGCAGTTCTTTGAGTGCTCAGAAGAGCCCATAAAAACTCAATCCAAAAAGATTAAAATGCACATTTAGTTGTAAATTGTTTGTCATTCAATGTTGATTGCCGTTGCCTTAAATAGGGATAGGCATTCAGCAAGATAGCAGACTTTCTTGGCTAGTAGCTTTTTGCAGTGTTTAACCAAAGAAAGTTTTAATAGTATTGAATTTAAGAGCAGCAACAGATGCAAATAACTATAATGTGATAAAATACTAGGTTGGTGCAGAAGGAAGGGACAGGTGCTACATCCACAATGATCCGTTTTTTTTTGTTTGTTTTGTTTTCTTTTAATATTTTGTTTAAATATATTAATATACATGTATTTTATGTTGAATAAATACATATATAAAGGATACATCTGTACACGTTCCCATAACATGAAAGTGTGATCTGTTGAACAGGGTCTCTGTTAGTGCTGGGTTCTCTTTTATCATGCGGAGAGCTCCAGCGTCCCTTAGGGCCTCTGTTGCATTTGCTTTGCTTGTTTTTCTCATCTGCCAATGACCTGTTATAAAGTTACAAGGATGTTATTTATAACAAATGGCCCTGCGAGGGCAGCTGGTGGTGATGGAGGGAGGGTCATGTAGATGTCAAAACTGGTTCCATCCTCTTGACAAGGGACTTAAACTGTCCGAGTGACAAAGTGTTGGGTTCCAGCGAGGAGACGTACAAGGTGGAAAGGCATTCAGTTCTCAATAAACATGTACAGAAATTTATAGACCCTGCAGCATAATCCAGTGATGATAGGTGTCATAATGTTTACATGGTTTGTAAAACGTCTCTGATTGTGGTGTCCTCTGAAAGTGATGATGGCCAGAGAGCTGTTGCTGTCTTAGCCGGCTGACATGGACACAATTTTAAAACCAAGAGCAGCTGATGAGCTGCCAAAAACCCCAATGACCATACTTCAAAGACAAAAAAGACACCACGTATTAAGTGTCAGAAAGTTTGGGGCCAGTTTTAAAATATTTTTATGCTTTTTTTCCATTCACTCCATACTTGATGGTGGTAAGGTACAATATGCAACCACAGCTGCCCTGGGGTAGACTGACGGAGGCCAGGCTGACAGTCTGCACCATCAGCCCCTAAGACCACCAACCACTAACTCTCACACTGCATTCACCCAGGCTTCCTGGTGTTCCCTCATAGTCTCCCATCCAGGTACTGACCAGGCCCAAACTCGCTTAGCTTCTGAGATCTGACAGGATTGGGTATCTCACAAGGCGGTATGGCCTAGTATGCTCTAATAATCTGATTACATAGTATGCAGGAGTGCTCTGTATTTTTGTACAAAAATAGATATATATATATATGCCATCTTTGGTACAGCTGAAGCTTTGTCTGAACCCAAAATCGACTGAGTTGCCAGTGTGACATCTTGACAGATATAATCGGAATAAAACTGTGTCGATAGTAATGAGTATTTCAAGCATTTAAGAGTAGTCAGGCCTCACAAAAATGATGGAAATAAGTAAATCAAAATCGACGTCTTTAAAAATGTCAAACCCCCAATCTAGTCTTGTAACCACATTTCAACTCTAAATACCATCACTACTACTGTCGCATTTTGGCCTGCTAAAGCTAAAGCTGGGGTAAGCAGCATTTGTTTGGCATCACTGATCAAAAATTCGATACTCATGTTTCAACATGGGCTGCACGGTGGCTCAGTTGTTAGCACCGTCGCCTCACAGCTAGAAGATCCCCAGTTCACGTCCCGGTTAGGATGCCTGGGATCTTTCTGTGTGGGGTTTGCATGTTCTCCCTGTGCAGCGTGGGTTTTCACCGGGTGCTTCGGCTTCCTACCACAGTCCAAAAACATGCCGAGATTAACTGATTATTCTAAATTGTCCGTAGGTGTGAATGAGAGTGTGCTTGGTTGTCTGTCTCTATGTGTAGCACTGCGACAGACTGGCGACCTGTCCAGGACGTCCTCTGCCTTCGCCAGAGTCGGCTGGGATAGGGTCCATCCCTCCCGGGACCCTACAGAGGATTAAGCGGTGTATAGATAATGGATGAATGGATGTATGTTTCGACATATTGTAAATTCAAGTGGTTCTTAATGTTCTCACTTGCTGTGAGTGTGTTTAAATGACATACAGTACTGTTCTTACATGTTGTAGACACGAGTGTGAGAGTTGCGTGAAAGAGTTTGAAGTTGTAGTTGTTGTCCTATCCAGTTTTATACAGCATGGCTACAGCTGACAAAAGTCGACAATAAGTTATACTCTTGTTCAGGATATTTTTTGCCTTCTGCATGAACTATGAATTGCCAAACAGGGTAGATCTACTCTACTGTATTTTAACATTTGTCATGATGGTGGTACTCAGAGAGCCAAGTACCACCATCATGACCAAGTGCCACCTCAGAAAATGTTTGGCTCTCCAACTACCACCATCATGACCACCATCATGACCCTACTGTATTATAATGTTGGTCATGATGGTGATACTTGGAAAGCCAAGTACCACCATCATGACCAAGTACCACCTCAGAAAATACTTGGCTCTCCAACTACCACCATCATGACCCTAATGTATTATAATGTTGGTCATGATGGTGGTACTTGGCTTCCCAAGTAGGGTCATGATGGTGGTGATGATGGTAGTACTTGGAAAGCCAAATATTTTCTGAGGTGGTACTTGGTATAAAAAGTTAAACAGTGGAAGGAGAAATTTCTGGACAAAATGCAAACACATTTTAGGAGACACGGGATTAGTGTGCAACATTAAAAATGTCTGCTAGTGGAAAGGTTGTAGGGTCATTAAAATTCTAAGGTTTCATCCCCAAGGCAGAAGAATGTTGGCAGTAGTGGTTGTAAAAGGTCATGCCTTAGAAACAGCAAGTATGTTTTTGTTACTCTCCTTATTGCTTATGAATCCGAATAAAAATGTTTTTTGGTCTAGAATCAGTGTCATAGGATGGACTTGTAGCAGCTTTGTGCATTCGTGATTTTGTGTGTGTGTGTGTGTGTGTGTTGGGTTGCTAAGTGTGCTTTGCCAGGAAGATTCTGTTTGTCTACCGACAGCAGAAGGACTCTTGACGCCCAAGTACATACAGTACATCTGTGCACAGTATTGAGCAGCAGATATGTCTGTCTAGCTTACAGATGGGTTGTCTCAGGATTTAGGAAAATACTTAAAAGTATAATCTATATACAATTATTGGCATTTATTAAACAAAAAAAGCTATTATTATATCATAAACGTTTCATACACAGGAAAATCACATAACACAAATAAAAGATTCGATGCAATCCTCATCAACAGGAGCAGCAGTTGTTGTTTTTCTTTTCATCAGTCTTTTAAACTCATCTGACCTTGCAATTACTACAGTGAAAGGTAGCTGAAGAAATGGCATTTATCCCCACCGCAGATCGCAGCAGCGTCTGAAATGTAGTTAGAGCTTAGGGTTAAATCACCACGTTTCAACATGTATGTCGCAAACTTAAATGCTAATTAGAACAAGGATCTGTTTAATACAAAACCACACATTAACTTAATACATTTAAGGTCTTTCAAGTGTTAATTAAACTCGAGTGATGCTGAAACCGATGTTTTTATTTGTCTCTATCTTCTTTCATATACTGTCACATCTCCTTGACACACAGATGCCAACTCACACTGACAAGAAACGTCGTTAAGACAGAGATGCTGGATGCTGTGCTTTTTGCCAAAGTGGAAACATGTGCATCGGAAACAAAGCCGGCGGTGAGCTCTGGACTACTCGGATGCTATATTTCCCCACCTGAGCCAAGGTTCTGAGGATCGGCTGCTCTCCAGTGAAGCACCACACTCTCAAGTAGCCGCACTCCACTGCCATTTGCGAGCGCACACTGTGTGGGCTTGTAATATGCTGAGATGATGGCACCAATTATGAAAATCAAATATGTGCACAAAAAGAAGGAGTGACTCTAAGCCTTGAAAGGGCAGTCTAATATAAGCATTGATTTGAAAAGTTAAACCAAGAAGAAGAGATGAGGAACTGCTTACAATAACTTACACTTAACAAAGGCCGAGTCCAATCCACTTCTGTTTACTGGGCGATACTACTTTCTTTTCATTGTCCTCTTTAGAGCTTGTTGGAACACAACAAGGTTATGCTTGTTCTCGGCATTCTTTATGATGTTTTTTCAGTATGTGTTCGCTGCCATCATGAGGTCAGGCTCAGTGGTCCATACTGCTATACAAGAAAAGAGCATTGCTTGAAGTACAACGCACAATGCCGGTCTAATGCCTCATTCATGTATAACTGTAAACATGAAGATGGATAAATACACACAAATAAACCTTGCAGCATTGAGAAAGAATATGCAGTGTGAAGGACACGTACGTCTTGAGACCGATGATGGCTTGAAGAACTCCACTACTATGTTCTGTCTCTCAGTGCTTTTCTTCCACACTCCCTGCTGTGGAGTTGAGTCTCTCTGGACCTGCAAACCTAGAAGCTGCTATCCCCCTCTGAACTCAAACGGTGACTCTCCCTAGATTTCCTGGAACAATCCAGCAGTACAATGTAATCAAAAAGACACACTCAGAATTTCTGTCCTCTTGTGGGGAAAACTATTGTAAAGGATCTATTAGATATGTAATAGATCTAATTTATAACAGTGTATTTCACTGTGCTTACTGTGGCATGGATGTTGCATTGACTATTGATCAAGGTAAAATAGGGTGATCCCTGATGTTAGACTTCTCTGTTCAGAAGTTACTGGGTGTTGTGTGACAAAAAAAGTGTTAAAGAACTTCTTGCACAGATTCAATTCAATTCGATTTTATTTGTATCGTGTATATTTACAACACCTAGCACAGCAGAAAGAACAGAAAACAGAAAACCCAACAATCCAAAGTTGCATTTGGATTCCCTATGAGCAAGCAGTCAACGACGGTGGAAAGGAACCAAAAAACCCTAGGATAAGGAGGGGAAAAAAACCTCCGGCAGAACCAGGCTCAGGGAGGGCGGCCATCTGCCTCGACCGGTTGGGTTGGGAGTGGGGATGAGGGGGAGGGATGGCGGGAGAGGTTGTGGAGTGGATGACGGGACAGCAGGTGGTGAGGCCAGCGGCTGCAGATCAGAGACGTGGGGCTCCAGATCCAGAGACAAGCACAGGACACAGGACCTCAAGGGAAACACGGAGTTAATGATATGCAATGGTGATATAGAACAGTATAGAGAAAGCTGAGATGATGAAAGATGTTTAAGAGTAACTTAAATAATAATTATAAATTTTGGTCAAATAAGTATTTTATCAGTGTAAAGTAGCTTTATGTCTGATAACGTTAATTACATTATGGAGACAGATCGATCCCAAAGTAGCTGAATATTTAATTTCTTTTAATTTAATTTTCTTTTGTTGAATAATGTGGAAACTTTTTTTCCAGTGTGCCACATATCTAAATAATCAGTATAACATAGCTTTTCTGATGACACTAATTGTTTCTCTGAGTGACAAAGCACTAACAAGTAATCCAGTTTTGAAATTACAATACATTTATCCATTGTGTCCGACACAGCGTGTTACATCCCGCTTTGTATGAAAAATAAAGATAAAATAATGGATTTGCTTTAAATTACAACAATTCCAAAGCTTTAGTCAAAAGCCGAGGGCATAATTACGAAGCAAATTTGAAACAAACTTTTGAAATGTCAAAAATAATAATAATAATAAACAATAAAATGTCAATTAGCCCTGCTTCCAATCAATGCTTTGGAGTAAATAAACCAGGCTGGATAGTGTTGTGAGAAAATGGTGGTATAAACTACATTACGTATGGCTGTAATTAAAAAGAAAAAAGAAAGGAACACAAGTTTGGCCATCTATGAGAGAAGAATAAAGAGAGGTCTTTAGGAATTGTTTTCAGTCGAGAAAGTTATAAGTATTCCATCATGTTAGCTGGTATTAGACGTGTTACATGCTGAAGCGGAAACAGCTGATAAATCTGTTAAATGTTCTCTATACGTCAGAACTTAATCAGAAACGATGTGTCTATCTACCATTCTCCCATTTTTATGAAAATGTCAAAACCCCCCTTAAGCAACTGTAAATCAGATTTTCTGCTAAATTGAGTAGTTTTTCTTATTTATTTGATTGTTTTCATGACATTGTTCTAATGCCATTCCACAACGTGTGCATACATTTATGTTTTAGTAACACGGCTGCAGCATTCCATCATTAAGGTTCTGTACTGCCACATTTCCCATCCCCACAGCGATGAAAAGATGTCTGTGAGATACATGTAATATGCAAATTTCACACCATTTTTCCCCAGTGATATAAAGTCGAACTGCAACTATTATCATATTAAATGACAGATGATCTGTATAGACTGAACTGTTCTGAAAATGGTAAATATTCTGCACTTATATAGCACCTTATTATACCTTAGTGGTATCCAAAGCACTTTACAACGTCTTTTGCGTTCACCCACTCACACACCAGTGGCAACAGAGCTTCCGTGCAAGGCACTAGCCTGCCATTGGGAGCAAGTTGAGGTTCAGTGTCTTGTCCAAGGACATCTTGGCATGCGGATGGGCCGGGGATCGAACCGGCAACCTTGCGATCAGTGAACAACCCGCTGTACCACCTGAGCCACAGCCGCCTTTATCTGCTGAAACAGACATACAACATTCCTGATGATGAAAAAGGTAAGAATTTAAAAGTAAAGGTAGTAAAATTACCCTAAAAGAAGTCCATAAGGTTGCACATGTTGTCTGAGAAGCCTGAGGGATATAGCCTGAGGAACAAATTTACATCAGATCTTGTTTGCAGGTTTATTCCCTGGGTTACACTGACAGAGATGTGATAAGGAGAACCCCTCTGCTCCTTGTTACATAAATCTGTACATCTCAGTAAGTTGTTAAGGGTCATTTTCACATGCCGTCCCTGCAATGAGTAACTGGAAAAAGGTGTTTATTAAAGCAAAGTGTCACTAAACTACAGAGGGTATTGTTATTATTGCTAAATGCCACAGGCAATAATTACACAAATCACTCATTTTTCACAGAGGCCAGTGTGACCTTTTATCTCCGTCAAGACTAATTTTTTTTCTCTGCAGCACAGGCATTTAATTAGTGGCAGTGCTTCGCAGAGATCATAAAATTACAGTGAAGACATAAATAAGTGAGAGCGCGATGAGAGAAATAAATCTGTGAACCAAACCCCCATGGATGTGTGAAACTATCGACTAATAATTAAGGGAAGCATGTCGATATATACACGTCAAGGACAAGCTACCATTAAGTTGATGCTTTTATAAAGCAGGCTTGCATAAATGACTGCTTTCCCCCTCATTTATGTGTCCAAAACCTTGGGCCTTGTTGCCTCTCTGCATCGGAGGAGCTGCAACCCTCAACACTACTGGAGAGTCATGCAGCAGCTCCTCTGAAAACCCATCTGGTGAGCCATGGTTGTTTAAAGTAGACAAAATGAAGAATATAGTTTAAAAATGCACATTATTTCAGTTAATCAATAATTGTAATTTTAAATGGTCCCTTCTCAATAAAAACTAGGAGAGAAAAAGTGTAACCACTTTATTTTCCATTTAATTCCCTTTGTCAAGGTCAGGTAATAACTTAAATGCTAACAAAAGACTAAAACACACACTAAATCACATTTATAGAAAGAAAAGAAATTCTGAACAAATTCCCTGACTCTCAAGTAGACCTTTCACTCTGTTCAAACACTGTAAAAGGACTACCTTGTATACAGCAAGCTGTAGTATTAGGAGTAATTAAGCCGCATGTGTTCGAACATCTGATCAGCCTGTTAAACCTATTTTTATTATTGCACATTCATTCTCCTATATATGGGCCTGTTTGGTCGTCCTCCACCTTCTAGTGGGTCAGATGGTGTGTTATCATCCATTCTGATCATCATCAAACAGGAAGTAAACCTGATAACCTAGGCGACCTTTTACAATCATATGAATAAGTGCACATAAAGTCTTAGGTAATATCTCTACGTTAGCATTAACTGTTAGCATTACTTACTGCAGAGCTAGTTTCACAATAACCAAACGATGGACGGCAGAGCACATACATAACGTTATGACAATGTCAGCACCAACCAACATTGTTGATTTGTGAAAACACATAACAACATTAATCGCAATCATCGAGCAGCAGTGTTTTACTTACATCTTATTAAACTCTCCTGTAATCAAAATAGTCCGTCAGAAAATATTGTCCCCCGGAAACAAAGCCTGTTCTTCCGACCGCTGAGCACCTCCACTGTGGGTTAACTTCCGTTGTGGCCTTTGTATTTGTGTTTGGCTTTTGCGGTTGCGTTGTGGCCTTCGCGGTTCCACTGACCCTTCTGGGCCACCACATTATTTCAGGTGTGAGAACGAAAGTAAGGATAAGACTAAAGGCAACTCCAGGATGGGACTCAAATTCAAAGTCTCCTCTTTAAAAGCCTCCTGGTTTATGCTACCACCAACAACTTCAGCCACCTTGTTCCCATTTCTAAATGCAAAATTGCGGCTCCCATGCCATTACATGTGGTGATAGCAGAGCAGCGGTAAATGGGGAGATAATGGCTTTCTGAACCTATTAAAGGGTGGAGGAGGTTCTTACTGGTCCGTATGTGTGATAATGTTCGAAACATCTGTATTTGAGCAAGAGATGCATTCTGAAGAGGAATAATGACACACACAGCTCCAGAGGTTTGTTACATATGAAACCCTAAGAGTCCAAATGTGTTTAAAACTTCTTCTCACTGCGTTGTGCATCAAGTAAAATTGCCCAATGTGCTATCAGACTGTTTTCTTATTGCTTCTGATGAAGTGTTGATCGCCCATATGGATTGCTATCGCATTACCAGGCAGGCCTGGTGCTGACCTTTACATACGAGTGTAATATATGAGGTGAAATAGGGATTAAGCATAGCATTAACCCCCATCTGTCGCTGTCACTGTATAATACAGTCACTGTAGCCTGTCATGCAGAGTTCTCTATTTTGCTGTGAATTTATAACCTGAACAGGCTCTTCTGTTCCATTCGGAGAACCTCATCTGCTTCGAAAAAGGTCATAAGAATCCTAAATTTATGCCATGATTTATGTGATTGTGAACATCAGCATGTGGTTTATTCCTCCCGCTAGTAAGGGATCAGGATATCAGACAGGTAGCCAGCAATGTGTTTTAATTCAGTTTGATATCATAGTATTTAAAGGAGTTAGAAGTATATCTGTGAGTTGTCGGTGACACTTTTGTAAGTTTAAACCTGCAACTAACCGTTATTGTCTTTATCAGTTGGTATATTTCTTCAATCGAGTAATAATCTTCTCTGAAAACAGTGAAATATGCCCATCACAACGTCACACAGCATGTAATAATTTCCTAAAATAAGCCGTTTTGTCGACACAACAGTGCAGAACCCAAATATATTCCGTTCATATTGACATAAAACAGCGGAATTGGCAATTAATTTGAGTATTTGTTTGGAAACGACTGAAGCAGTTGGTTGCAAATTACTGTTCTGTCAATTATTTCAGGTCTCTAGCAACATTTTAAACACCCACGGTTCATTCAGTTCCTTTAGACAGAAGTGTCTATTTGATGTCAATAGAGAGGAAATATCAAAACGACAACAAGGTAGTTTTTCCTGTTGTGGCGACGATAATCTGATGCTGCTTTTCATCCTCATGGCGGTATCTATCTCCCCGTCTCAGCGTGCCCCACTATCCCTTCCCACTAATAAAACTCTGTGAGAGGCAGGGCAGCCAGCCAGTCCACACGGACCACCATGCTGCTGAATAAACCCTGCTTATTGATGTGGTGGGGAAATTGTGTTTCTCTAGGCCTGTTGTGGTGGTGGTGGTGTCGGGAGGGGGATGACTGCGGAAGCCGCCACTGGATTAGAGGTGGCAGAGGCTTCTGTGAGTGAGAAATGAAATCCGATTTCCTGCACTGTTCAGGGGCTGACTATCAGGAAAATTTCAAGGCAAGAGAAACAATCTATCTGTCTGGTGAGTCTGAGGGCAGGAGAGCCATGCCGGATTCCTTTTCAAGATGAAGACGAGGTGTTCTCACGTGATTTCCTACCCATCAATGGCATAATTCAAGGTTCAAGCCTTGCTGGCTGATAGGTTAAGGAATCAATTTGTGCAAGGGTTAAGGTGCTATTTGATTTGGAATCTCAAGGGCGTACCACGGGGCTTGTTCCATCTTCTCTGTGCGTTACCCAGAGTGCATCGGCGTGTCATTATCCCTCACAAGAGTAGGAAAAGGGAAAAGGAAAAAAACGAAAGAGACAAAGAAGGAAGGGGAAACAGAGGTCTACGATAGGCTCCAACAAGGGCGGCGGGCTTGCGATTGTAAATCCATTCGCGTTGGAATTCAATCACCACAAAACTCGGTGCTCATAGCGGAGGATAGAAAGGAGAGAGTAGTTTTCCATCTCCATCTCACCATTAAAATACAACAGCAGTCTTTCTCCTGCCGTCTCGGCTTCGGATGTCCAGACGATGAGCAGCTGAGGTGGGCGGGAGGTACGTGGGCGGTGGGTGGGGCTGACCCAGGGCAGGGGTGAAGGCACCAGGTGAGAGTTGCAGAAAAATCCTTTTACACCTGGCTGCTTCAGCCTCCACCACCTTGATCCCACCCAACTTGATGTGTCCTTCATGGAATCACGCATGAGTGAGCAGTGCACCATGGGAGGCCAGTACTGTGCCAGGTGGCGGGCTCAGGCATCCTTGGCTTTCGAGGACGGATAAATATGACCTGTTTCCCAAGTGTATATATATTTATACTGTGCTGTGCATCTTCTATTTTTGCATATTTCTCACACTTACATGTTCCGCGTCAAGCTAATATTTATTGAATATTATAGAAGTAACCCACAAAACACAAAATACAGTTTTAAATGATGATTCTTATTAAAGATTTATTGAAAGCCTGTATCATCCCTGTGAACAAGTAATTGCCCCCTAAACCTCATAACTAGCCTTGGCAGCAAAAACTGCAGTCAAATGTTTGTGATGCTTGTGATCAGTCTTTCACGTCGCCATGGAGGACTGTTGGCCCACTCTTCTCTGCAGAATAGTTTTAATTCCTTAACAGTAGATGGTTTCCAGCATGAGCTGCCTTGTTAAGGTAATTTTATTCTTTTTGAGCCACTCAGAGGTGGACTTGCTTGTCTGCTTTGGGTCATTGTCATGCTGCAAAAACCATTTGTGTTGGGCTTTAGGTCATGAACTGATGGGTGAATATTCTCCAGGCCAGAACAGAAGTGCATTGCTCAATCATTAAAGGGATGACTAACACAAAACCACACACAAAGTTTTGGTGATATATATTTTTTAAATGACACAGTGCCTTTGTGTTTACAGCATCAAGGTGCATTAGCGGGGTTAGCTTCCAGCTAAGCTTTCAGCCAGTGGGTTTATACAACTTATCACATCTCAGGTTGTGTGCAGTTGGAAGAATGTCTCTCAGTTGCATCAGTACTCTTTGTACTGTGGCTCCCAAAGCCTGTGGAGAAGAAGACGAATCTCTCAGATGAGCGGAGGGTTCAGTCGAGCTAAATGATAATAACAATAAAAACAGCCGTTTTCTCCAGATACTATTACAAGAGAAGGTGCTTTGCAACAGACTCAAAAAGAAATCCTCTGTGAAAGCTGTTAAACCAAAGTGAGAGATATAAAAAACAAGGCCAGAAACATAAAAGCAAACCATCAAAGCAAGGTTAGAAGTGATTGGTACATGAAAAGAAGACTGCTTAAGGATGTGTAAGTCTGTAGCTGCAGGGATGAGGTAGACAATAACCCTGCTAAACTCAGTTTACTCACTTTTTTTTTTTAAAAATTAATAATTTACCCCCTTTTTCTTAATTGCTTGAGGGCATAGTTAGTAAAACATGAACGATTTGTGTTGCTGGTTTTTTGCTTTCTGATGCTAGTGTGTCCTCTTTTAAAATGACCACAATATCCCTAAATGTTGGATCCTGATGTTCTGTCCTCGACGGTTTTACTGAACTGTGTGAAATACTTACATCAGCCCCAAGATAAAACCCTCTATGTGACAGTGAGTAGACTCCCCATGTGTTGCCAAAACGGCTCCGACTCATTGCAGAATTGACACTGGATCTCTGGGGGTGTTTTGCGGTTTTTGACACTGGGATGTTGACAGTGGGTCGTCTTGGTTGCAGGGTGGGGCCCCTGCGGATCAGATTTGTTCCAATGCAATCTGTGGATGCTCAACTGGATTGGCATCTGCAGAGATAAGAGGCCCAAGCTACCAATTATCTATGCATCGATTACATTTCCTCTACGATCATTGATTAACCCCCCCCAAAAAAACCTCATATCTATGCATCAAAATTGTTTTTTTAATTTCCTGAACTAGAATGGATGCAGATCTGTGAAGTCCATGCCTATATCTATACCCTGCCCTACCACTGCCAGCTGCAGCTTGAGCACACCAGCTCACCCACAACTGCTGAAACGCCGCAAAACTGCATGCTACACAGTTATTATATTGAAATTATTCAGCCATAGTTGTAGGCAAGTTGACAGTATTGTTTTCTGAGGTCTGGTACGTATAAAATTCTGGTGGTCTTGAGGTGTCTCATGTTCTGTAGGGATTTTAGGCTCATGGGACCAGAATGTTAACATTTAACCTTGCATAGGATGTGTGTTTTTTGCCCTTTGCCCTTTCTGACATGTACCCTATATCCTGTCTTTCTTTCTTGAACACACACCCCTATATAAGCCAGTAGGAAAGGTTATCTGGGGTGCTGATTCTATCTGGCTGTCAATCTCACTAAGGCAGACCATGGAGCCTGAAGATTCTGTACTTGTTTTAATACACTTTTTTTTACATATAAATAAGACAGTATCGGCGTAGAATTTCTTCATCGCTACACAATTTCCCACAGTCTCCATCCAAGTTTTTGCAACAGTCATTGGTAAACTGCAGTTTTACAAAAGAAATGCAAAGCCATGGTGCCGACTGCTTTTTTTAAGCTTATGATGTGCCTTCTAGTACATAAAAAAACACAATATGGACATGTTAACAAGGAAAAAAATACCTGATTTTTACTGGAAGGGTTTAAACTATTGCATTTTCTCTTGCACTTGGAGGTATGTTGAAATCGTTCTACAAGGAGAGAAAAATACTCGATTGTTGAGATAGCTGGTTAACTACACTGTAGGGGGGAAAAGGACTCACAGTTCTTAACTATGTCCTGAAGTTTTGACTGGAAAGGGCATTTTCTTGTTTCGTATTGTGTAATTTTTGAGGCTTACTATAGTATTTTAATGTTCTTACTGTCTGCGTGATCAAATACTTGCTTTGTGAGGGAATTACCTAACATTACTCATTCTCAAATGCAACCTTATTAGACAAGGAGACAGGGCGGGCACAAGTAGTGGAGACGAATGATGCAGGAAAGTGGGCAGAAAAAGAGGAGGGGAGAAAACTGAGACTAAGCACAGGCTATCAGGCTGGGACAAGACAAGATTCCACCCGTGACTCTACCACATGAATCATGTTAAGTACCCAGCATTACCCCATATCATGAAATTCAGCATATTTCGCTGTAATATTGTATGAACAATGACTGATGCTCCTGCTTCTTCTCCCTTATTTCATGTTTTTTAAGTGCCGGTGTACTGTGTGTACGCATCACCCATGTAAAATAAAACCCTTTCTCCACGATCCTGGAGAAAAAAAATCTAGATAAAACACTGAACTTACCTGATATTTATTTTAAAAACGCCCTTGAACGCCTGTGATTTGATGTGTGGCCTTCAGAGCTCTTCAGTATGCATGCAGTAAAGACCTATGGGTGTTTTCTTTTCACTCTGCGTTAAGTTGCAAAGCTGCCGGCACCAGGCGCCTGAAGGTATGTATTTTATTTCCAAAATGAGGCTGGAAATTTTCTTGCTGCTAAGCGCTTTATTTTCACCTGGAGAGCAAATAACAGCAGGCCTTTTCAATTTGCTGGTACTAACTCTACTTGTGTTGCACTCGTCTGCTGTCAAGAAATGTCTGTTGATGAGTTTTCATGCTTACAAAATGGAATATCAACTGGAGTGTGCTCAAACTATAGGTCATTATCTCTTCTGAAAAACTTTTGACAGTGCTGTTATTGACAAGGATGTTCATTACCATTTGGAGAAGCAGCAGTCAGAGCTAAAGTCTTTTAATTAATATAAAGTGTGGTACTTGAGATAATATTATGCCTCCTAATGTCACCACAGATCAATAATATGAAGGACTAGCATTTACCATAGCATTAAACCTCTCCACAGATTTTCAGAATCTTCCTGTCCTCTTGTTCATGGGCACTCATCTTCAATCTCAGCAGTTTTTATTATCCTGTCACTGCTTATCAGCTCTGTAAATTATATCCATGCAGTTCCTGGGAGGCCGCCTTTCAGCAACACAAAATTGCACAAAGTGCCTCTGACTCTTTATTTGTTAAGTTGAAATTAAAACATGTAGAGATTTTTTGTCATGGCATTTTTTTCCCTTTTGCTTCATTTGCATCAGTGTCTTTTGCTCCAGTGGGCACACGAGAAGGAGAAGTCAAAGTACGAGTTGGAAACCAGCAACATGGCCTGTTATCAGAGTAGAAGTGTCTTCTGCTCTTTCTGCTATGTAAAGCGCTGTGTGATGACATGCGTTGTAAATATGTGCTACGCAAAAAATTTAATTGAATTGAAAAGTGACAAAGGTGTGCAGAAAATACATCTTGTCCACTTGTAATAATGTTGCAAGGATACACTAAAGCATACAAAAGCTGAAAATCAACAGGTTTGACATAGGAGAGAATCAGCAAATCCAAGAAAAGTCAGTGACCAAACTAGTTGCCAAATAATTTGATAATCCATTAGTTGGTGACATCATTGTGCGTTTTTCACGGCAACTTGTTGTCAGGATCTCTGCTTAAGCACCTGCTCCCCACACTAATGATTGCTGGAATTAGAGGCAGCCATGGGTCCGTGCCCCGTCACTAATCACCGCTGCAATAAAACTACGGTTCATTCCAACACTTGTTGTCATATCAAAACATTGCTGCCTTGTCCCCCTCCCGGTCCCCGCTCTGTCTTCAGCCTGTCTGGAGCGGCCACCCGAACCCTCTGCTTCAGCGACTCACTCGCTGTCCGGATCCTGCCCACAGCCAGCCCTCATACTGTTGATTTCCCCATCCGTTCCCTGTCTGCATTCCCTCAACCCTCTCCTCAACAACCAGTTAAGTTTTTCTATTTCGTTTGATTGAAGTTTTCTGTAATTTGTTTGGTTTTCGCCTGGTCCGCACTTTCGGGTCTTTGTAATTTTGCTTTTCTGGCGTTGCATATATTCTGAGTTAGTTTGATACGTCCGTGAATTTTGCAATTTCGCCATACCAGAATTTCATGTATTCTGGGTTTGTTTTAATTCTGTGTATTTTGAAATTTCGCCTTACCAACGTTCAGTGTGTTTAGAGTTTTGTTAGTCAGCCATGTTGGTGTTTCATGTGTTTTTGCCTCTGGTTAGTTTTGAATGGTTTTGTTGTTGTTTGCATGTTTCTTGAATTAGGTTTGGCTTCAGTTTTTTTCTGCTCCCAGAGTTTGGTTTTGTACTTTGTATAGGTTTTGTTTAAATCTTCTGTTGTACCACCATCAGTCTGTCAGTTTGCTGTATCTGCGCTTGGGTCCTCTGATGCCCCATAGCACTTGTAGATATTACCTGGAGCGAAATATGCCACTACGCAATGTGAGTCCTCACCCAGTGTGATTGCATACAAAAGTATTCTTATTATCTGGGGACATGCAGACCAAGTTCATTGCAGATCTTGGTACAGGAGAACTGGAAACTTAACAGGGCGTCCACTAGTGAATTGAACACCCAATGACTAAGCATTAAAGAAGATCAGTTTTTAAACTACAATTACAGCTCAGTTGGAAACATTTAATGGTTGTAGAGCTCACCAGCAATATCCAACAGTCATGACTCCATCAAGTCAACAATAGCCCAGGATCAACTCCACAAAGAGCAGCCAGTGATCACCATGACCTCAGTGAGTTGTTGCAGAAACTATGGGAGTAATGTGGACATATGTTGTTGGCCTGTGACGAATCCTGAAAACTGACATTTGGCTGCAGCATCAGCGGGCTAGCGGACTGTCAGAACATTCATAACGTTTAAACAACACTATCTGTCTCTTTAGCAGCCTTCTGTGTGCTGCTCATTTGGGTTGCACATGAAAGTGTTCTGGTCCCAACATTCAGGTTTAACAACATAATGCTATAGAGTGCTGTGGCAGCAATTCACATAAATAGACTAATATTTCCAAAGCACTCGACAAACATCTTAATTGTCTTTACTGTGAGTTAGCATGCACTTAAAACTTTAAAAATTTAAAAGCTTAATACACAGTTGTGTAGTTCACATTTCCCAGTAGTCAGTTGTTTATTTTAGTAACTGATGAATTATTTGACTGTCAAAATAAAATAATTAGTCGCAGCCCTGGTGAGAAATATCAGTGTTTGCCAGTAGCTGCTTAATACTCCACCAACAGTAAACTGGTGCTGATTGAAGTCAGTTCGCCTAATTGTGGTTTTCTGCTCCATTGTACCACGGCAAAGTTTCATTATTTAACCACCACGCTCATCTCCTTCCCAACCAAATTCTGATTAAAAAAAATAAATTATACTTCATTATTTTCCTGTGTAGATTCTCAGTCGTCTAGGTCATTGCTGTGTACTGGAACGAAGCGTGTCCCTACTTAGGATTACTCTATTAGTTGGAATTTTAGAGAAGAAAGCCATATTTCTGAATTAATGCAGGGGACAGGGATGCAAATGGTTCATTCAGATGGGGTGCAAGTTGTATGGACACTCAACCTAGCCGAACCTCTCTGTGCTTCACACTTCATACCTAGTAATTACCAATGTAGGTGATATGTGGCTCAGATTAAAGAAGCTTTCACCGTTTGTGTATCTGCAAGTTAACATCTGCAGAATATAATGGAATATATAACGGACAAAGCTCCTAAGCAGGCACCAGTGAGTACTGGCAAAATGAATGCAGACACAATGATCAAGTCACCAAAGTGAAAAGCCTTTTTGATAGAAATTACCTCCACAGCAGAGGTTAGTTTAAAAACCATAGACACTTTTTTTTACCCATTTCTGTGTAAAAGGGCCCGCACACCTTCCATACAGTGTTTACAGTTGCACAGGGGATCTCTGGGGCCTGATGTAGCAAGTTTCATGGACTGTATTTGGAAGCATAGTGATACAGTGGCTGGGCTGTGAATGGTCTACATGCTTAATGTGATTAATGCTGAAAGAGAGATTCTGGTTAAAATTCTAGAACATCTCCAAAACAACAGAATTTAAACTGCACATATTGCAGTGTTTTATCTAGACAACGCATGTAGCACTGTCTGCCAGCAGCCCAAAAGTCCTTCCTAAACCTCCATATCTCCATCTGCATCTCCTTAAGAGCTTCTACCACTGTCCCACCAAATATACACTGAGGGGCTGCAACACAGTATTGCATTTAACCTGCACCACTGTAGACATAAAACACTCCATAAGCGTAATGAAAATCTCTCTACAAATAAATCACTGTATCAAAGCTTTTAAGATTAGAGTATATTTACAGCAGCCTCTAGAAATGATCAATGGTTCGATGTTTGCAAATGCATGTCTGTATGTTCTCCTTTATTATGGATTGGGGTACAGTATCCTATAGCTGTTCTTAATATGTTGTCCAACACATCTGGCCGTCTCCCAGGCAACTCACCTCTGCTGTGCCATACATCACATCCACATACACTCACTGCATGTGTACACATTATTATGTTCCCAACAACACTTCTCAATTGCTGTTAGTCTCCTACTGTTTGTTATTGTTGCTTTGGGCTTTCTCTGTACCAGCAATATGAAACCAAGAGCAGCAGTGTTCAGAGTCATTGAGGACAGTGCTGCTATATAGGTGTTATCACCATAGCACTATTTTGATTGACACTCGGCCTGTGCAATAAATGACGTGTAACGGCAATAGACACTTCCTCAATGCCAATAAGAAAATCATTAGCTAGAGTGTAAGATAGTTTCACTTAAATGCATGAAATGCAAATTCCAAAAATGCAAAGTTTGGCTGGATGAACAAAGCTTAAACATGCTCCTCCCTGACTCAGACAACCACAGACTAGTGACCCTAGGGAGACCTGCACGTTAGCCTTAGGGAGAGTGGCAGAGCATAAAGGAATATAATGGGTTGTTATGTGTCTTTTGTTACTCTGTCCACGTCTGGGTTTTACTCTGTTCCTTTATACAGTGTGTATGAATGTAAGATCATTCCTTTATCCTTATGTATTGTTATTCTTCCATTTATTTGTATGTGCCATTACAGTGTTTGCATTAAAATCATTACCCATGGAGCTCAATGGATTGGCTAAAATGATTGAACTAAAAATAAGGTGGTCAATTCAAATTAAATCCTTTCTTTGTTGATCTTGATGAATATGATCAATAATTGAAGGTATTTATCGAAATGAAACATTTTATCAAACAAATATTGAGGTGGGGTGATGTATCAAACCAATCACGATATCTTTTAAATGCTTATTGTTTACTGTTAAATGTGTGCCTTGCATTTTGTTTATATGTATTTAACAATTTCACATTACTTGGAAAAAGGAAAAAGAGCAATA
This sequence comes from Dascyllus trimaculatus, assembly GCA_024666655.1. NCBI lineage: Eukaryota > Metazoa > Chordata > Actinopteri > Pomacentridae > Dascyllus > Dascyllus trimaculatus. The sequence continues at coordinate 8,489,104 of CM045449.1, read as the reverse complement.
TAGCTGTTTTCTTTACTTACACGTCTGGCAAAGATTTTTTAAATTTCTTTCTCACCAGTGATGAAGGAATCTTGAGTGTTCATTCAGTTCTCCCTCCTGTCCTGCATCTGACATCGGTGGCAAGACCTTGGCAGCTTTTTCTTTCCTCCCCTGTCTCTGGCTACTGGAAATGTGCTCAGAGTGCAGCCTCAGGGGCTGAGACAAGGAAGTGTACTGCAGAAACTCACCTGGGAAGACACTTTGTGTGTTTGTGTGTGTCACAGTGGGAGCCACAGACAGTCTCTGGTCAGATGTCACCGAAATCAACACACATCTCTCTGGAGACAGCGGGATAAGAAGAGACGGGGAGAGAATGCTAGAGACTTCGAAAGGAAAGTGTGATCTGGCATTTGCCTCCTTCAGATGAAAGTCTGTGATCATCCTCCCACACACACACACACACATCAAAGGCAGAACGAGACCTGTGCCTCATAACCAAATGCAGATTCACTCAAACACAAATTTTTACACAAATGCACCAACACACAATTAAAAGCATCACTGTATGGAAACAACACGTTCTACTAATGGCTAACAATAATCACTTTTCCTATACTGGCCACCCTGTCCTTTCCTGCTGATTTGGTTGTTGCATTGCTTTTGCAAATGTAATGACGACATTTAAGTTATTAATCTCGCTGATCAATAAGGAACATTTTCCATCCATTACTTCTCTGGCAAGACTTGGGCCAATCCATTTTACTTTCTTGGGGCCTCCACTGATTTATTGAACTTTACTAATTGAACTTTAACTTCCTCACTTTAGCCATTAGCTAAAGGTAGGGTTTTTCCACATTAAGATACAACTGAAATTGCCTTGAGAAAATCATTTCAAACATGTCGGTGTTCTTTTAAACAGAATGCATTTCGTAATTATTTTTTTTTAGCACCCGTCTACACCCAGTAATCCAGAATGAGGCGGAAACCTATTTTTAGAAATGTTTGCAAATTTACACAAAAAAAAAGGAATAAAATTCTTACAACACCAGCAGCAGATTGGGCAAGACGATGTACCCGGCCACTCCACAAAAATTGCTCAGGAATAGCTTGAGGAACACAATAAAGAGACCAAGGTGATGACCCGACCTCCAAACTCCCCAGACCCAAATCTGGTCAAGCATCTTTGATATGTACTGGACTAATCCTGATCCACGGAGGCCTCACCCTGCAACCTGGAGCACCCAAATAAACTGTAGGCAATTTACCAGTGCTAGGCATCACAGAGGACCTTCGTCAAGGCCCTAGTGGGTCAGGGCTGTTTTCTGCACACAAGGGAAACTTCCATCCATCCATTATCTATACACCGCTTAATCCTCTGTAGGGTCGCGGGGGTTGTCGGGGGATTGGAGTCTATCTCAGCTGACTTGGGCGAAGGCAGGGACACAGGTCGCCAGTCTATCACAGGGCTACACATAGAGACAGACAACCAAGCACACTCACATTCACACCAACAGACAATTTAGAATCACTAATTAACCTCAGTATGTTTTTGGACTGTAGGAGGAAGCCAGACTACCCAGTGAAAACCCACACACGCACAGGGAGAACATGCAAACTCCACACAGAAAGATCCAAGGTTTCCTAACTGGGTCGCTAACCGGGGATCTTCTAGCTGTGAGGCGACGGTGCTAAAAACCAAGCTACTGTGCAGCCCCACAGGGGAAACTTGCACAATGTAACGCAAGTGGTTTTGATGTTGTGGCTGACCAGTGTGGGCACTTTCCAGAAGCCCCCACTTAAGCAGTTACAGCTCTGAGTGTTCTGGGGTAAGCCACTACTAACTTTGCACATCTGGATGCATTTGAGATAGTTGGCCACTCTGGCCTAGTCTCGACTGTTTTCCTTAGGTTTTCGTTGTGCTCATCAGTGTCCATCCAGTTTCCACACAGACATCTGTGTAGTTGGTTGCATTAACCCTTACTTTAGTTGGCCAGTCCCTGCCACTGAGAAGCACCCCTAAAGAATGATGCTGCCACCATCATGCCCAATCTTAGTAATGATATATACTGTGCCAGTGCCTAGTGTTCAGACATAATACAGAAAGTTTCATCCAATTCAATTCCTTTTAATCACACCATGGAAACGTTTTTTCTATAGAGTCATGCGTCTTTAACTCAGAGTGATCCATCTGGCCATTCCACTGTTAAGACCTGATGGATGGAGTATTGCTGAGATGGGCATCCTTTGAGCAATGTATCCTATCTCCACAGGGGTCTTTTGAAGCTGCATTAGAGTATATGGCTCCCTGGTCACCTCCCTGACCAAGGCCGTTTTTGCTTGGTTACTCAGTGTGAGCAGATGGCAGATTCCTGGTAGTTTTAAACTTGTTCCATTTCACAATCATCGAGGCCACTGGGCTCTAGAAAGCTTTAAAAATTGTTTTTATACTCTTTTCCTGATCTTTGCCTCACCACAGTTTTATCAGAGTTCTACAGAGTGTTCCTGGGACTTTATATCTTTGTTTTTGTCACGACTTGCAGTGTTGATTGTGGGACCTTTATATACACACAGATGTGTGCCTTTCTTAATCATGTTCTGTACTTTCAGTCTGTCAAAGGTCGACTCCAGTGAAGTTCTTGTCTTATCTAACCGACAGCAGGAAGCATACATGTTTAACTGATTACTGGTCTGAATACTTTTGTATGTTTTTGATTTCAATTGGTCTATAGTATGCTGTGACTGAGCAGTTAATAAGTTTTCAGACAGTGTGCTTTTCCCCAGTAAATGTTTGTTTACTTGTTCTGAGAGCAGAGATGCAGGATTAAACATGTGGTCCACTGACTTTTCCTTTAGCATCACCATGCTAAAGGTGATGCTAACCTCATGACTTCACAAATGTCATGAGGTTGGTATTTGTGACTTAGGGGAAATGTATCAACAACTATTAAAATAAATTGCCCTGAAAATTGTCAGACATTCATGTCTCTCTCATAATGGTATCCACTTTGGCAATTCCCTGGTTTTCACTCTTGCACCAGTTTATACCAGCACTTGGTCAGAATACTAACCTAAAAAGCCTATAAGACCTTCATGTCAGCTTCAACTGTGCTTTCTATTTAATACCAATTTAAAAAACTGACTTGCTAGCATACTCGCTGATGATTAGTAGGTTTGTTTACCATGCATCTGAGTCATGTTAGCATTCTTACAGCAAGTTAGTTAACATATTGAATCGTGGGCATAGGTCTTAATGCCACGTCTCAAATTGTGCATTTATGCAATATATACATGCAGAATTTAAGTACAGAAGTGTGTTCATACTTTATGGAAACATGCAGTGCACTATGAGTACTGTAATGATGTACTCAAATTGTCAAAATGTTGAGTGTCGGGCGCCCTGATAGACTAACGGTTAAGTCGCGTGACTCAAGCGCCGAGGCGTAGCAGCTGTCCTGGGTTCGATTCCGATATTGGATATTTACAGTATGTCCTTCCCCACTCTCTCCCGTTTCTGACTCTATCCAAAAGTTGAGTGTCAAACACTGGACACTTTGATGCTAAATGGTCACCATCTTGGTAGCAAAAGGTAATGGTGGTGGGCCACTTTGACGGGTGACATCAAATGTTATGTGTCCTTTCTGGTAAGTGTACAGTTTGCCATGTTTGATGTGAGACAACACTATAAAAGTAACTACATATTATACATAGAGTATGAGATGAAGTTTACCAAAAGTGTAAAATTATACTTTTATATTAAAAATAAAAATGTAGGGCGCACCGATAGCCTAGCAGTTTTGCTGCGTGACCCACGTGCAGAGGCGTAGCGGGTGTGCCAGATTCGAGTCCGACCTTGGCCATTTACTGCAAGGTGGGCCACTTTGACTGGTGACATCAGATGTTATGTGTCCTTTCTGGTAAGTGCACAGTTTGCCATGTTTGATGGGAGACAACACTACACAAGTAACTACATATTATACATAGTTTATTAGATGAAGTTTACTAAACCATGGCCGTACCGCCTTGTGAATGCCCAATCCTGTCACATCTTGGAAGCTAAGTGAGGTTTGGCCTGGTCAGTACCTGGATGGGAGACCGTGAGGGAACACCAGGAAGCCTGGGTGGATGCAGTGTGAGAGTGAGGGGTTGGTGGTGGTTGGAGGGGCTGATGGAGCAGACCGACAACCTCCGCCTGTCTACCCCAGGGCAGCTGTGGCTACATACGTATCTTACCACAAAGGAGTATGGCGTGAATGAATAATGCAATGTAAAGCGTCTTTCAGTGTCTGGAAAAGCGCTATATAAAACCAATGCATTATTATTAATAAAATTCTAGAATTATACTTTTATATTAAAATTAAAAATGAAACCTGGAAAAAAAAACTGGACCTTGAAACTATACATTTCCCATACTTTACTGTTTGCATTACCTTCAAAAAATAATCAGTACCACACAAAAGACCCTGACAACCAACATTGTCGTAGAAGACAGTGGCCTGTCAGGAATCAGTCCTCACAGGTATACATAAGCCAGACACCTGAAACGCACACAATCTGTTTTTTTTCCCAGCTGCCCCCCTTCCCTCCCTTCCCTCCCTTCTCGCCTCTCTCCCAAAACCCATCAGCTCAGTGTAAGCCCTTCTCCAGCATGGAGCCAAAGAGTTCAGTGATGCCAAGCTGAGTCCCTTAATAACCCCACAGCTCTCTTGCCTGTTCCCAGTGCCAGCCCTGCTGTGAATGACAACTAATATGATGGCGGGCCCCGCCGAGACATGCGGTCCACTTCCTGTTTGACTGAAGGAGGTGGGACTGGTCAGATGTTTGCTATCAGTCCTACATGTGGTGAAGAAAGTCGCATGGAAAGGACTGTGGAGTGTATTAGAACCTGACTGGTATATCTCTGAAAGGGAAATGGGTATAATTTTTCTCACCCCACGGTACCAAATGACCGTAATATTACTGTATATTTTAAACTATTCAACAGTACAGAGAGTCAGGCTTTTAGAGAGTACACAGCAGCATAAAGTATTTTGTTCTTAAGCCAGAGAAGCTAAAAGCAGTGCACTAAAACCTTCCATTTCTTTGCATTGGGAAGAGTTACCTCGGCACAAGATATTCCTGTCACATCTCTGCTATAATTAACTAGCTTATTCATTCATATTTTAATAACATGAGCTTATACGGTATGTGTGCCAGCGCCACTGTACAGTGAACTTAGATTAAAACTGCTAAAGCAAACTGCATATGTCTGACAGCTGAATATTTCTACAATAAAAAAAAAAATAATAATATCCAGCATTCCAGCTTGTCTTTTGATATCCTAGAATACCTTGGATAGAAACTAGTGTTCTATAAAAAGATTTAAAAAGTCCAAATTCATGCTAGAAATTCTGATAATAATGTGAAAGCATTGGGGTTGAGGAATATGCACTTTGTTTTGCAGAGTTCTACGAGTACAATTGCTAAAATCCTATTCTATAGCATTTGTGCGTTTAATTCAGAACACCTCTGGTTCATTATAAATGAAAGGTTTATCCCTTTGGAAGCAAGAATCTCCTGATCAACAGACACAGTAATCAGCCTTTTGCATTTTAATCCAAACAAGGTGTCTGAAATAGGAAGGGTCTATCCTTGTGGCCATACCATCTTGTGGATGCCCGATCCTGTCAGATCTCGGACGCTTAGTGAGGTTGGGCCTGATCATTACCTGGATGGGAGACCGTGAGGGAACACCAGGAAGCCTGAGTGAATGCAGTATGAGAGTGAGTGGTTGGTGGTGGTCGGAGGGGCTGATGACGCAGACTGGCAGCCTCGCCTCCGTCAGTCTACCCCAGGGCAGCTGTGGCTACATACATAGCTTACCACCACTGGGTATGGAGTGAATGAATAATGCAAGGTAGAGCGTCTTTGAGTGCCTAGAAAAGTGCTATACAAAAGCAACGCATCATTATTATCCTCTTGGGAGCATGAATATGATTTTTTTAAAAAGTCCGCTCATTTAATTAGACTTTTTAATTTTATTTTTTTGTGAGTAATTCTGGCCTGTAGTGATACCAGAGAAAAAAGACATCAGGAAGCAGAACTGCAGTTCTTCAAATGGGCACTTAAGGCAAGCTCTAAAAGCGCATCAGTTCCCATAGACCACCATGTTAAAATGTTCAACTTTACAGCGGAAACAACCCTATTTACAGCCTGGTACAATAAATAGTTTGTCTTTACAGTTAATTTTCTCATTGATAACTGTATGGGGGTAGATTTCTTTCTATATCTCACCCGATTAAATTGTATCAAGGCTTAAAACTCATGCATAATTAAGGAGGTGGCCGCTTTGAGTAACAGACTGGGCCATGGACTGTCCTATCACGGCACCCGAGATGCTTGCATGGCCTGCTTCGGCTTCATTCGCGCCATCTGCTTGCTAATTTTTGGACTACTCGATAGTTAATGAGAAACTAGCCTGACTAGCCTGATGTAGTTACAGGTATAAGCCTGCCATTTGTAGGTAATATCTGTTTGGCATTCTCACCCTCTTGCATGTCACAGTTTCCGTTGCCATGGGAAACAAAAACAAGCTCTGGGCTGCAACGCACCGCACTGAAACTGAAACTGCTGGAGCCACCACACTGAGCTTCAAAACCATGCAATCTCATGCACAGTCAATGGGGAACATTCAATTTCTCAGAAACTCTAATGGAATAGGATCATTTGGCAGACAAAAGATCAAGAGGCTAATAGTATTTGAACATAAAAGAGCGCTACCAATAGAAACTCCAGTCTGATTATTAAAAATCCAAAATAAAAGCCGTTCCGTTATAGTAGAGATTGAAAGGAATGCCACATCGCATTGATCATTCATCACTAAGGATGTCACAAAGACAGAAAAAGGCATGAGCTCAAGGTTCATTACTTTAGAAATCATATTGACCAGTCAGCACTGTGCACCACTGGTATGACAGCAGCTATTCCGACCACAGCTAGAAAATCTGCTTTTATCTTATAGTAAATTGTACATCTGACAGGCGTGGGGGTGGATTTTACTTGTCAGCTTCAGGGTCAGTTGCAGTCAGTAAAACCCAGAATATAACCTGCCTGAGGAACTTCTAATGCACCAGAGAGAATGTTACTACTATGTCTCTCCATAGAGCGGCTTACCATCTCATGATGCTCTATATGTGAAGCTCTTTATGTGCAGGTAAGAATAAAAATACCTTTTACAGAGGTATGAGAACGTGTGGCCAGGCTTCAGGATACTGCTTATTGCTGCTAAATCATGACTATGGGGAGCTACAGCAGTTTAAAAATACAAACTGAAGGCTCTGTAAAGTTGAAGTGAGGCCTTGGTTCTGTCCTCTATGTTCTCCTGCCCTCTCTCTCTCCTCCTCCCTCTTCATCCTCCAGTAAAGCAGCAGGGCTGTATGGTGATGGATAAGGCTGGAATGCCTTGCAGGCTCTGCGGGGGCTGATGAATTCACCTCTCCTCCTCTGAGCCTGATCCGACCCCAGGCTCAGCGTGAACTACCGCATCTCCACAGCCCAGAGCGGTGCAGCCCTCCACACAGGAACACGTACTGTAGCCCCGTGGCCAGTACACATGCACCTCCTGAGGCCCGCAGACACACAGTTGTTTAAACGGAGCAGCGTTTTAATCTCAGGGTGACTGCCTGAAGGTTAAATGAAGGGTTTAAAACTCTGTTATTCAAGCCATGCAAAACTTGAGAGCCACGTACTGGATGCTTCACTGCGCTTGGACTGTGGCAAACAAGAAAAATGATAGCTGTGTGCAGCTTTTCTCTTGCTTTTGATTCCTATCAATGAGATAAATGGCAGGCTACTATGCCCGCTACACCTTTTAATATCAAACTGTGCAGCCTTTTAGAGAGCACAAATTCAATTATCTTACAAGCGGCTTCAGAAAAGCGCAATGTTTGGTTTCAGTGTTGCCGAAATCATTTATTAAAGTCAATAAAAGGACCTTCAGTCAGCATTTTGTTCATTGATATTAAGAATGTGCTAAACAGTGCTCAAATTAAATGGCAACACTGGAATACATGTGTGTGACAAAGACATATCTCGTTGTTTTTCACATGTAGCAGTAATTTTAGTCTGGATATTTTGGTGTTTTTTTCCACCTTTACAGCCCCAGCTTCCCCTAAACAGGCAGCAAACAGCTCCTTTCTCCAGTCCCAGTGATTTTATAGGTGTCTTTTAATTAGCCATTAATGAAGACGGAGCGAAAATGGTTCCGCTGATCAATTGTGCACATAATTAGATCACAGGGGTTTTACAGTGAAAGGAATGGGAGAGAATAGGTGACCACATGCAAACAGACAGGTGCTGGAAGCCTATTAGCCATCACATTGGGCATTCAGCCACAGCTCTGACTGACGGATCCAGAAAGCAGAAATTCAACTAATATTTTTGTCCTCTAACAGAACAGGCTTTTTTTTGTTGTTGTTGTTTTGTTCTTGTCTTTCTGGCCCGGCTTCCATGCTCACTACCACCTCGACATAATGCCTCAGCAAGTCAGCTATCACAAGGAATCCAGATTTTCTCAGTTATCCCTTGTTTGGTCATTCATGTGGAGCCCAAGTTATAATGCAATATTTCAGACAGCGCCTGGAGGCAGCCGCGCTCAGGAGCCTGCTCACTGTTGCATGATGATGGGAGAGCTCGTACAGCGGCAGAGGACAATGAAGTGGCAAATGTTGGGTTGACTGATGCAGAAGATGGAGAGATGCTGCCCCCTGCTGCCCCTCAGCAGTTTGTTTTCCTCTTTTTTCCCCCCCCCCATGTGCATTTCGTCTCCTCCATGTAATACCATGTGACATCACTTGCCCTGAAGACCCACTTATATCAGTGACATTTCCAGGGACAGAGACTAAATGACTCACATGCAATATAAGATATAATCTGATTAGTTTAATGAGTCATGACACCGGTTGTTACCCAGCGTTCTCCTCAGTCGCCCTCCATCCCTACAACACTACCTTTACCTGTGTGTACTGATGACACGTAGCCAAATTGATTCTGCTTTCAGCTTCAGTGGGACGGTGATGCATTTTTCACCATTTCATACTTCACGATTGCAAATGTAGTGATGATAAATGGAGGCAAAGTGTCGGCTTTCAGCTTTAATTTGCGGTATTCACACCTGCACAACTATTTGCAAGTTTCTTACAGTATTTGAAGCGGCACAGAAACCCTTTCAACAGCTTGTTTGCTCAGGAAGCTTCACTTTCTTTATATTAATGATGATGTTGGCATTAATTTTGGCAGATAAGTGTATTTTGTTGAACAAAGCAGCCACCAATAAGCAGTAAATGCAAAGGTGTCATGCACCAAAATCACCACTTGAGGTCAGCGTTTCCTCAAAAACTGTCGGACTTGATAAGAGGTCGCCAAAAATTGCAAATTATTATATAAAATAGGTTTATACCCAAGGGCTTTTCCTCTATTTTTCTATCATTTTAGCTGAATATATTCGGGTTTTGCACGGTTACTCGGACTAAACAAGCCATTCTGAGATTTGACTTTGGACTATTATGTGTATATGTGCCATCATTTTGTGTTTATTGCAGCACTAAATGCATTATTTATAACCCTTTTCCATAAAATGTCACCTAAAATCAACCAGCCCTGCATGTTTAATACTGCAAGTTTGTTCTTTACTGGAATCTAAAACATATATCTGACTTAGTGTGCAGAAACAGCCACGTTCCATTCATATTCAGTTGTCTTTTTAATATAAGTGGGCTTTGGCAAGGAAGCAAACCAAACAAAAGATAAACTTTCCGTGCTTGTTGAGCCTCACGGAGTCACCTAAACTCCACATAGATTGAAATTCTAACAGATGGAGCCGAGTTATAACAGGATCACCAAATGCCGCTTTTCCTTAGAATAAAACAAACAAATGGGCTGCGAGGAAATGAATCTCTCCTGTTCTTTAAGTTTGCCTGCATGCGAGTCTTGCAGATGACAGACAGCGAGGTTGTGCGTGAGTCATTTCCATTCTCAGCCTTGCTAAATTGCCCTGGAAGTATATGCTGCACCCCTATAATGTACCTGCACCTTGGAGCACACTCAGCTCCCCCGTTCCTTCCACCCACAGCCGAGTCTGCTGCTGCCTCAGAAATGTTTTATTCAGCGTCATGTACTACAGTGGCAAGATCTGCCTGCATGTCTGATGTTGAATTTGAATACATTTGACACTGCAATCTGAATGATTTAGGTTTAAATGAGATTAGATTTGCGATGCCGAGCTTTCCTCTCTGTGTTACGTTTAATAGCCGTTTGTTTAACTCGCTGGGGGGAAAAAAAAGTGTTATTTCACAATTGATTTACATGCCAGCGAGGTGTGAGGATGTTTTCATTTTGCCTTCTGAGGGGGGCCAGTAATGGCTCGCTCGCAATGCAAATATGGCCTGGCTCATCCATGGCTGCAACTGCTGAGTTCATGGGCTTTTGTCAGGCTTTTGCTGTGTTGTGCATGTGCCAACACGGGCCGAGATTAACATTTTGGGATGGTGGAAATTCCCCCGTGTGCGTTTTCTGCTGTAGATGCATGCCTGCCAGAAAAGCCCACTTGCACAGAATCACATCAGCGTCCAAAAACTGGGATCTCTCGGCAGCGATGCGAGGCTGCAGAGGGACCATCTGGTGCTCCGAGGCTTCCCCTTGATATTTTAAATTAGAGGGGTTTTAGTTGCATTACCATGACACCACAGTGTACTCTTGTGGCCTGTGACTGTGGTGTGTCCTCACATCCACGCTTCATGTTTGGCTCATATTAGCCTCTGCTAACACATAGCGACACATACATAGCACTGGCAACCACACAGACACAGGGAGAGGCTCACCCAGACCCACAGGATGTTGTCCTTCCCAGCCACTGATGATTTCCTGGAAGCCAAAGCGCCTGCACAGCATCTGTGCAGTGGAACAAGACTTTATTGGACATTGGGGAGAAGGAGAGAGACATGCTCGGCTTGTTTTTCCTGATGTTACTTTTGCCTCAGCTCAGCTGCAGTCACGACCGTGGGGTGATGGCATGGAAACACAAAGAAGCGGCCACTCATGACTGGCTTGTACGATGAGGTCGGCCACACAATGGAGTCAGCAGCTGCTGTCCTCCCCGTGTTGTGCAGTTTGGTTAGTGTTCAGCGGCACGGGTAACAGTGGATGCAGCCAAATAAGCGAACGGAGAGGTGAAGCATGAAACCCCGAACTGTTCTTTCTTTCCAGCAAACATATTTTACATTTGCATTTAAAGTGTTTGGACGAGGATTTTATTTAGAGAAGCTACTCTGAAGGCCCCAAAGTAACTTGATCAGCATCATCAAAAGCAAACTGTAGGAAAACGAGCAAAGATCAGGGCCACAGTTCACAGAGTGGAAGCAGGTGTTACTAAGTATTTTCATGCCCCTGGAATAATCATGGGGTTTTTTTCAACCTCTTCTTAACACAACCTGCTGCTTATTGTTGTCCACTCACTTTGTTAAAGCAGACTGTTGTTCTTCCTCTGAATCAACACGCACAGAACCACAGTGTCAGTCTCACACCGGAAACCACATTCATCATAGAATCAGGATGTGGAAAGCAGCTCCCAGCATCCCTCTCTGTCTCGGAGAGGAAGTGGTCCAGACATAGAGTACAATATGATCACAGACGGTTATGTCTGCTGCATAGGGCCTACATGCACTGATATAACTTGTCCAACTACACGTTAAACACTCACAGCTATTCCTCTTAGTTAGAGAAACACTTTTAAGTATTTAACATATAGTTGGACAAGTTATAAGTAAAATGTGTAGCCTAGTTTGAACAAATTTAATTGACTTTCAGTAAGAACAAACTGTATTGTTGGTTTTGTAACTACAAAATGAGACGCATGTGTGTTAAAGATTCACCTCATGGTTAAGATGCTTCTGCAGTGAAACTTTCCAGTTGTTTTTATTACAACTTAAATCTCTAAAATGATTGCCAGTTAAAAGAATAAAGAGCTCTACAGGCAGAAAGAAAAATAACATTCTCAATTTCAAATGTTTATAATTTTCTAATGCCTACTGAATGTGTGGTTTCTGTGCCAGTAATACCAGTAAGCTAAACTAATTGTCAATACAGGCTGTATATAAAAGATGGACTAGCAACCATCACATCACCCTTTGGTTTCTGGAATCCTATTTTAAACCACCGAGTTTGGCATTTCGCTGTCACCATGGTGGTGTTTTAAAACCTGAGCAAGAAGAATCCGACTGAGAACAGTGGACATGTCGGTGCCATAGCAACCGTTCAATCACAAGGTAGCCATGCCCTAAAACATACCATGCTTATTGTGGATTTTACCATTAAACATAATGCTGTATTAAAATGAAAAACAACTTGAAAGTAGCGATTTAGACCATAAGCTCATTAGACAAATATTTCCTGAGGTAACAGATCAAGGGAGAAGTAGGGTCATTTCTCATAGGCCTCTATACAATCAAAAGCAAAGGAGTCGCCTCCTGCTGGCCATTAGAAAGAATGCCGGTTTAAGTTACTTCATTATTGGCTCCACTTTTCAGACCCAGAGGCTACATCCGTCTTTTATGTGAAAGATTTTGTGCAACGGGAGCGCAGCCAGTGTTTCTTTACTCTTAGAAAAGTTGACTAGTTTAAATGGTCTGTACTTGTATAGCGCCTTTCTACCTTGGTGGTACTCAAAGCACTTTACAGTGTTTCCCATTCACACTTGGCAGACAAAGCTGCCATGCAAGGCGCCTGCCTGCCATTGGAAACAACTTCAGTGTCTTGCCCAAGGACACTTCGCCCTTTGCCCCCATCTCTAACTCAGACTAATGGATTATGGCTTACATGCTTTGGTAATTCAAAAATACAGGACTTGTAAATGTACAACCTTGCTATTCGTTTGCATTTTACAACGTGACCCCACCATATTTATTACCTTGTATTACATTCATTGGATTCTGTTCTCTCACAGTGAACATTTGCCATTTCACAATGCTGCTCTTTTCCCCTCTCCACATCTCTGTCATGGAGCAAAGAGAGGTGAACAGCAGCAATTTGAGTTTAAAGGGACCACAGCAAAGCAGGGCATATAGAGTCATCACCGTACCAATGAATCTCTCTGCTCCGCTGGCCCTCGCAGACAGGGGAGCGGCAGAGTGGAAAGGACAGCTCTTTTCTCAGCGGCTGGAATACACCACTGTGCAGAGAGATGCATGGCCTCCCACAATCCACTACAGCTCCATTACTTAGCCAAGAGTTCTCTGGGACACGACGTCTCCACACAGCATGTAGACACTCTCATTCCAGCCCTATAAACCTGCGGAGAGGAGTCATCAGCACACGGAGAGATTTACAGTGGCCGAGCCCGGAGCCCCAGACAGTTATAGATCCCTTTACCTTTCAAGAGCAATTTCACCGCAAATAGGATTAAAACTAATGGCGTTTGACACCAGCAGGTCCAGCACATTGAATCCATCGGGTTTTATCGCGCTGACATTTCAAAAGGTTGGCCTGTGTGTGCGGCGGACCGCTCCGAGATGCAGAGCTGGGTGACATATAGAGCACCCTGGGGACCGAGGCTTTTACAGCCAGCTTTGGAGATGCTGACCCCTCCCTCCTTTTGCCATGCCTGCCACCCAACCAGTTCCACTACAGCAACTTTTATGGACACTAAAACCCAAAGACTACAAATCATAACACTCCAGTGCACGTTTCCCCACTAGTTTGCAGATGGGAGATGCTGTTTTTCTTCTTTGTTTCACAGGTCAGCGCCCTTTGGTGTTACCATGCAGCGAATATGTAAGCAGTCCTGTCAGTGGAATAACGCTCATTATCTCAGTTGTGGGTAAAGTAATATTCTCCCTGTGTGATCTGTTTACTTCATGAAGGTAAATTAAACCGGGGAATGATTTTTTTCCTCTTTGGCGTTTAATTTCAATTTGTATAAACAAGACTCTTCAAGGTCAGTAAATGAAAGAGCCGTGTTTGGAATGTGAATGGAGTTTGTTGCCTCAGGGATGCTGCGCTATTAAAATGTGCTCATTCAGTAGCATAGTACAGTACTTGACCTGAATAACAATTTTAGCATAGCCTCCCTTCATGTTATGAGTGTACTCTTCTCTTTGCACCATCCGGTTTGTTTGCTTCTAAACCACCAGAGTTGCAAAGAAAACCAAACCGTCTCACGCTGTGATGTTGCATCAGCCATTTAAATACAGTTTAGCTATGCTTCGAAAGTAGCTCCACATTTGCCCTCCGTTATTGAAATGTTGGCTCTCTCTCATTCATGTGAAGAAGATTAATTCTGTGAGCTTTTATATCACAAAACCATGCTATCCCAAGTGTAGGTAAATGTGACACCGGGGGCTGTAAATGAATGAAGAGCATGAGTCACTCCATCCATCCATCGTCTTCCGCTTATAGAGGCACTCCATAGCAACTTCTACACAACATGGAACATATTATACAAATGATTCCTTTAATTTGTAGCTTTGTCTCCTGTAAAACAAATTGCATGGTAGTCAGCTTTATTAGGATGTCCAGACTGAAAAGGGGGCAAAAAAAAATCAACAGTGGAGATTGAAAACCTAATTAAATTTACATACAGCTTCAAGGCCTCCCTCACTCTGCTTTCGGTGCTCCCATTCAAGCCTGTAAACACCACTTTTCAAAAATCATTACTTTGGCACACTAAACACTTTCTACCCGGAGAACAAAGCGAGTCGGAAAAACGGGAATACATTAGCAGCCGAAATGAGATCATAAGCAGCATTTGCAAGGCGGCTGTGAAATCACAAAGCAAGGATGAAATATCTCAGCCTGTGGAGTGTTCAGAGCTGGCAGTTAGCCGCTGTGAATGATTGAACTAATATTTGGAGTTATTAGTTCTGCTACATTTTCTTTGAGAACGAGCGGTGTGGCAGGTCCAGGATGACATAGTTTATGCTGCTGCGGGGATCTCTCAGCCAGCAAGTGCTTCAAAAACTACAAAAGTGATGAAAATCACTTCCAGACCGCTCTTGTGTATTAAAAAGACAATTTTGTTTTTACATTTCAGACAGGGCTCGGCGCAAAGCTGTGCACTCGCTGAATATAAAGCGGCGCTGGTCTAAGGATCGCTGCAGGTTCAGTGCGCTAAATATGACTGCACACCAAATTCATATTATCGTTCCAAGTAGCCCCTTTACTCTCACACTGGTGCACATTATAACAGTAAAAGGACCAGTTCACCCAACAAAAGGTTTGAGGTGGATTTGTTTTTATTTACGCAGCCTGAAAACGATGGATACTGGTTTCCCCCTGGTTTGGGGGGTGAGGTGCTGCATCAAGTAAAAGAGTTCAAGTGTCTTGGGCTCAGTGTTCCGGAGTGACTGGGAAATGGAGTGCGAGATGGACAGATGGGCTGGTCAACATCAAAAGTCTATTGTACCGGACCATAGTTGTGAAGCGGGACCAGAGCCAGAAGGCAATGCTCTTGATCTACCAGGCAATCTGTGTTCCAGCCCTCACCTGTGGTTGTCAGCTCTGGGTAGTGGCCGAGAGAATGAGACTGCTGGTCTAAGCGGCCGAAATGAGGGTGGCTGGGTTCAGCCTTAGAGATGGGGTGAGGAGCTCGGTTTGGGCATCTGATCAGGATGCCTCCCGGTGTCTTCCTTTGGAGGTTTTCTGAGCCTATCCAAGTTAGAGGAGACCCAGTACTGGCTGGAGGGATTAAATCTCTCATATGACCTGAATATGCCTAGGGATCCCCCAGGAGGAATGACACTGGAATGCCCTACCTAGCCTGCTGCCACGACCCGACTGTGGATTTTTGCCTCCACTTAAACGAATTTGGTGCTCACAGCAATGAAAAATGACAATTTAATTTTTAAAAAAAGTACTGAAACAAGTTCCAGAGTCAAGGTGGCTTGCTCTGGATAATCCTCAGCCCTCACTTTCAGCAGTTTTCTTGGTAAGTATGTCTTCAGTAGGAAGTACTTTTGGTGCAAACTGTTCACATTAAGTTCTGTGGAGCATCCGAACAGGCAGCAAACTATTAAAAAATGAACTGTTTAATTTGTTTTATGAATTTCACCTCTCAGTACTCCAATACAGCCAAAACTCATTGCCATTTTATTTCAGTCCTAGCAACAGATACTTTAAAGACCGGACAAAGCCAAAACAACCTGCCTGAATCAATGCCGCCACGATAATAAAGAGTCTTCAATTAGGTGGAAACAACCCTTTAAAAAACACAAAACCAAACATGACCTGCTCTGCCAGATTAGAAGGTTGCGGTAACCTGTTAAATGTCAGTGAGCCAGGATGACCTTTAAAAACCACTGAGGTGCCAGTAAGAAAGGTGTTAGTCATCTATTTGAAGTTTCTCAGTATCCAGAGGACCTGATCTTACAAGACGCAAATGTATAAAGGGGTGTGAATGTGTCCCGAGAGCCAAACTCCCCTAAAATTATTTGAGTAAGGTAATTTTAAAAATCAAATCAAGTCATCTGAGGACCAACAAGTGTTTCTTGGTGTTTGAACACAGCTGCGGTTTTCACTCGCGTACATAAAATAAGCCTCTAAATAATGATGTGTAATTCATCCAGTATACCTTTCATGTTTTTTCTTTGAGATAAGTGAAAATCTGAATGCCACAGGAACCAAATAATTAGTAGGTAGGAGAGAAAACAGCCCTCATGCTGCTATGGCAGAGTGCCTCTCGCAGACTCACACTAGTAGCAGCAGAGGCTTTTAAGTCATTTTGCTATTAGTTTGTAAGTGCCATTAAGAAGCTCTTCTGAGATTTGCTCCCAATTTGGCTGCAAACAAACAAACACGCTGCTGGAAATATGCGAGAACATGTTGCAGTCTCATCGCCAGACAAGGCCCGATGGCTCCCTCGTGGCTGCACGCTGCAGGCTCTTCGGGGATGCGTCGACTTGAAAGAGGAGTCCTAATCCCCAAGTAATGACAAGCGCTAAACGCAGCCCTCTGCGTCAGTATGCTGCAGCTCTGCAAATACCACACAGCTGTCTGATGGCATCCTGGCAATGGCAACACTTCAGCCACAGATGTATGGATGCTGGGCAAGCGCCATTTACCATGCTCTCACATGGAAAGCCATGGCTGCCGCTCTTCCCCCTGTGTATGGACACTTTGCCATTTCATCTAGGATAGAGGAGCGGTGCTGCTGGTAATCCATGCAGCATGTCTGGGAGAACAAATGTTCTCATTCAGCAGTACCCACAGGGAGCTTTGTTTCAGCTTGGTTGGTTTCAGATCAGAGGATGGTGCAGTTGGCGAGACGGACACCAGGTGGCAGTCCGACTCTTCTCTCTCCAGCCCCCCCACCTCCATCCCAAACGATGATGTAATCCTTTTCATACCCTTATATCACATGGCACAAACAGGCTCTTTGCTCCTCTCCATGTGGATACACTTTGATTTCCAGTGATTGCTGATACCATTGTTGCGGTTATCTCCAGCTCCTGCGTGGTTATCTCATATTCATAAGAAGCCTCACAGTGTCTCTTTAATGAAATCAAAGTCAGAGCTGATTCTGCAGCACGGCGCTGAGACGAGCTCTCCCAGCTGGCCACATATCCACCGACGCTGCTCTCTCATGGATTTTAAATATGGCTGTGACCTTAACAGTAATAAAAAGCAATTCTCACAGCACTAATCCTCTCCTCCGGTCTCACTAGCTCTTAACCTTTTCTGCCACCGAATAAGTGAACTGAGCTGCGAAGATGTGAATATGCAGCCCTCCCTCCCTCACGACCTCCCCACCCCACCCCCTGTAAAAAAAGAAAAAAAAAATCAGCCCCTAATAATATTGGCTCAGCGGCAGATAGATTACGGCAGGAGGAGAGCATCTGCTGGAGGGAGAAACAATATGACGGCTTCCTCCCTGGGGAGCAGTGGCTGTAAAAGACAATCAGAAATAGACAGAGGGATGGAAACAACCAGGCTTTCTTGAAGAAACATGTAAGCATCATAACCACAAGTCCCGTGGGGGAGAGAGAGAGAGAGGGGAGGGATGGGGTTTTTTTCCCCCTGCACATGATTGTCAGCCTGTGTATTCATTTAATATGTATGCCACTTATTTACCTCACAATGCCGACAGAACAATGCAGCTTCAGTCCATGCTAATTTCATATGAAAGAGACAATATGAAGAAGATCAAATGTGACAACAGGAGCAATTGTTATTTCATGAAAGCAATGTTTAGTTCGCAGGAAATAAGTGTCAGTGCATCGTGTCCACAGCTTAATGAGCATATTATTCCTTTTAACTTGAAAAGCTGCAGTAGATGTTTTATAGAAAGGGATGAGAACCAATTTCAGCCGCTCCGTCAGAGGTCAAAGGTCACAAGTGGAGAGAGGTTCCCGTTTCTGCTTGGCTCTGTGTGGTGGGAGGATGCTGTGAGGCTCTACAACAGGGCATAATGCCAGCTGCTAATGGAGCATGTGATGTCAGAGCTGCAGCTAATGCACTTCACATGCTTTTTACTACTATTGTGTGTGTGTGTGTGTGCGCGCACACAGAGATAATCTGTTAGTGGAAGTGTCTGTGCGAATGTGTTTGTGCAAAGTCTTAAAGAGAGAGCATGACATGGAGAATGGGAAGCTGAAAATCAAGATGTATAAGCTTGTTTGTTGTGCAAAATGACTAAATGGAGCAGGCTGAAGACTAAAGCTGCCGTCTGATCTGAGGTTGTACGAGTAAATGCTTTCATGTGTACATACATGCAGCTTGCTCGCTGTGGTCGTTTACCTATCTAATAGTGGACCTTGGCGTTATTACACACTCATCAATAATGGACCAGTGAGTCAACAGGGGCCATAATTGGAGATCCATTGTGGATCATGTTAAAAATGATTGCATGTATGTTTTATATAATCCACCCATGGCTATTTTTGCTCAACTTAAACACTCCCCGTCTTAGAAAACAAAAATAAACCGAGCATATTGCTGTATTTGATAGTCGAGTGCCTTTTTACTGTGATGATTGCTGTTATCACACATTAAGTCAGGCTTCACTTGAATCTTTGTTCTACACTCTAACTGCATGTTTACTCACCCACTCCCCAAACAGCAACTGTCCATTTGTAGTTAAGCAGTAAACCTGTCAGCCTTTGGATTTCCACCTGGTAGGACTGGTGCTGTGATAAGAGCAATATTCATCCGTGAGTTTAGAGCAGGGTGCCCTTTATTCTCCAAAAACCCAGTAACATAAGTTTAGAGGATGGATGCGTGTGTTTATCAGCTCTAAGGCGCAAACACCGTGCCATCTAGCCGACTACCTACAGCAGTGTTACCTCGAAGAAAAATGGACCACTCCATTTACTAATCAGTCATGTGTGGGGTCGCAAGTTATGGTTTGAAACTATACACAGTGTAAAGTATTTCCCCACTGAATGGAAACCACTCCTGGATGCTATCAGAGTCTAGTGGCTCTGCACTGTATTCGATTTGTGAAAGTTTACACTCCAGCAACCTCATGCAAACTCCTTATCCAAAACAGTGTAATATTTGCCAGACATGGTTCGTTCTCATCCTAAAAGCCCTGTCTCCTGTAAGACTGAAAACATGCTGTTAGAAAGTACGAACAAGGTGAGCAAGCAAAGCAGCACGCTGGTTTTATATTTTTCTTTATCACAGTAACACTAACTACTTTTCCACACTGTAATAGATTGTAATAACAATGCTGCTCTTATTTCCATTGTCTTTCATGGAACAGCTTTAACCTCTGTCTTTTCCCATTGTATTATATAAAGGAGTCATCCTGTTCATTAGGACTGTAGCCAACCAAAGAATCCACCTACTCTTCAACCATTAAACTCGTCATGGAGAGAAACATCTGTATGTTATCTCCAGATCAACTAAAACATGAAAAGCTGTTTTTCTAAGCATAATAAATCATTTAATGTTATTTCACACTGAAATGACATGAGCACACCAGTGTGTTCCTGCCCATATTCATAGGATTTCTGAAAATAAAACCACATCAACTGGTTATCCCAGCACAAGAGCAATTGAGGATTATGTTTCAGACAAGTTAGCCTGCCATTTAGATTATATGCATATTGGCTGTTGAGCTCTGATGTGCAACGTTTACTTTCCTGCCATCTACTTTACCACACTTGACAAGTCAATTGCGGTAAATGTTCAGTAAACCTAGATGTAATAAGTTGGACCTTGCAGTCTCCGTTTGATGGGACGGTTTAAAGCTGTGAAAACTTCAAAACGTGATAATAGTGGTGTTCAAAGATAGTCTGTGGCAACTGCTGCCAAAAATAATGGAATAATCCTAGAAGGTTACACTGGCGATTGTCTAACCGATGCGAATTTGGTTGGATGAGAGCATATTTACCAATCGACCAATTGCTCTTGACACTGCAGCCCTGATGCTTGTATGTGTCCCTTTCGGTTGTGAAATGAGGTTGGAGAAAACAAAAAAGCAAGATGAGGCAGTTTTTTTTTTCCTTTTTACACACAGAACTAACAATAGCTAAAGTAGAAAGCTAGCCACTGTTGATAAATCTGTCAGTTGGTTCTCCCCTGAGTGCATATAATCAAAAACCAGGACCTAGAGCTTGCTACTATTTGCCCCCAGCTTTCTAAAACCAAAGGCCCGTTGTCTCAGAAACTAGTAAAAACGTCCAGCTAGTAAATCTGCCATCACATTGTAAACTACATGCGTCACGTGAGACCAGCAAGGCTGACAGGCGTATAGCAACTGCAGATACAAACGTTCCATCAGAAGATGTTGAGCAACAGTTACATTTTCACAAGAGTTAACCCCTAGAGCCAGACAAACACACACTCCCTCTATACTCGCATCCCTTCCTCTCGGTCGAATTGAAATCTCCCTTGCAGAAATGTGTAGCGCATATTAAACTGCACAACGTGACCTTTCAAACAATGCTAGTTGCGCGTCTGTGTGATGAAGCGTCGGTGGAAAAAAAGACTAAGATAGTTGCAGCCTGCTTACAGCTGTGCATCCACCTCCATATCCACCACTCTTGTTTGCATTACTTATGAAATTTTCATTGCAGAGATATGTTAATATCCACATATATTAATATCCATGCAATGCAAAGACTGCACAGATATTGACATATGGGGGTAAACATTTGCCTGGTTTGCAACCTCTGCAAGCACTTTGTCAACAATTCAGTGAAAAACATAGCCATTCCTTTTAGACACGAATATAATCTTTAGTATTCCATCATCATGGTCGTTCTCTACTGCATTATATGGCAAGATACATGCAAAAACCTAACAACTGCACTGTACATTTCTTTTCTTCGATGTAAATTCAAATATGAATTCTGCAAATATATTGAACTATGGAAGATCTGAACAGCCCATATTGTTCTAAAAAAAGATGCGGTAGGTTGGACTCATACTTAAAATGACCAAGTCAAGAGCTCTAAACTAAAGGTGGTGAAATTACCTTGAAAATAACCGAGTGCTCATAGAACCTAAAAGTAAACATGAGGGACAAGTTAGTCTTTGAGCAAAGCATACAGTGTTTATTAGATAATCAGTCCTCTCCACTCCCAATAAACTGAGTTAGATTTTTTTTATTAGACAAATTATGAAGAATTTTAAATTTGTGTTTAGCAGTGAAGAATTCCATATCTTTCTAAGCTGTCGAGCCATTTTAGCTGTAATTTGCGGAATGTTAATAAGTTTAAATCTCTGTGTGTTTGAAGTGTAAAAGAATCTCGCTCTCTACATCTGTGTCTGTGTATCAATGGCTTTCCCTCTCAGTGGGACTCACCACCCACAAAGGTTAATGAGCTTAAACACAGCTCAGAGTGAGCTCATTAAACAGACCACAGAGACTGGAGAGGGGAGAGGAGAGGGAGGACGACTGAGGAGGGAATGGGAAGAACTGAAGGTGGACTGCTGCTGACGCTGAGAGTAAACAGGGAGATGTCACTTTGTTGATTTAAAGTTCCCTACAGTAGTGTTTCAGATAATCCATAGTTGGTTTTGGACATAATTAACTAGCATTTGTTTGCGAGTTCTAAAACAAGAGTGTTGTTTCTGAGGACAAATCATTAATAAGTAGGCATGTTGGAGCAAAAACAAGAATGGAGAGTGACTCAGATAAGACGGATGCCAGCCCACACTTCTCTCCTCCGTCATTGGAGCAGCGGCAGATCCAGGAAATGGGGGAGGAAGAAGTTCAGACTTTATCTCCTATGTCAACACTCATCAGCAAGACTCAGATATGAAAAAAAAATACCAAAAAAATGATTAGATGGTTGGACATGAGAGTAATCGCTAAATATAGGCATTTCTCAGTACAGAAATTAAACAGGATTTGATAGAAAACATTAAAAATAAAGTGAGAGGTGTGTGAGTGGTCATGCATTAAAGTTAACGGATATCATATTGTGTTTAATAAGTTCCTCTCCTTTGTTATTCATATGCTTATCAATATAAACCGATCAGCCACAACATCCTGACCAC
The DNA here is from genome assembly GCA_024666655.1 of Dascyllus trimaculatus. Lineage (NCBI taxonomy): Eukaryota > Metazoa > Chordata > Actinopteri > Pomacentridae > Dascyllus > Dascyllus trimaculatus. The sequence continues at coordinate 8,466,652 of CM045449.1, read as the reverse complement.
TGACAGGTGAAGTGAATAACATTGATCATACTGGTACCATGTGCCATCTGTGTTGATAGGACTTAGACACCCAAATAAACATTGTCCCAGAACAAGCACACTCTCATGCAAATGGAAATCTCAAATGTCACTGGACTACCCCTGCAGGGAAAATGCACCCCACCACATGGAAAAAACATCATGAACAGCTTGAGGAACATGACAATGGCCCAACATGTTGATTTGACCTCCAAACATCCTACACCCCATTCTGATCAAGCATCAACAGGATGCAGTGGAACAAGCTTGATTGACAGAGACCCCACTGCACAAGCCAGAGAACCCAAAGGATCCAGTGCCAACGTCCTGATTCCAGACCCCATAGGACACCCTGAGAGGTCCCCTTGTCTATTCTCAATGGTTCAGAGCATTTTTGAGCACATAAGGAGGACCAACACAATATTAGGCAGGTAGTCATAATGTTAAGCCTGATCGGTGTACGTCTCAGTTCCCTTGCATTTGAATTGTTGACTGAGAGAGAGACATCCTGTAGACAGACTGAATAGAGACAGCAGGAGAACACAGTGAAAGAACGTTACCTTTGAAATATCAGAGCTTTGAAAATAGCTTGTGCCGTTTTGATGATCACCAACCTTGAAAGAAATACTGAAGGACTTGTGGCTGACTTTAATTAGCACTGAAGCATGTGATACTATAAATGTGGAACTTGCTTTTGATTCAGGTTGTGGCGTACAGTTGCAACTTAAACTTGCAGGTGCTTTTGCGTCTCCTGTCTGGGAGTGAAAGTAATTGCTCAAAAAGTGTCAAAACATGCTTATGATGTACGGCATTGCTGTTGATCACTTTATTTTTTTAGACAGCATCTTGCCTTCTAAGCAACAAGTTTGTTTTTTTTTTATCTTGAGAATCAGGGTGTTTCTTAGGTTCTTCCACCATTCGCTCCACTTCACTCATAGTTGCTGTTGTGTAGTCCGTCTCTGAAGTTTCTCCCCTCTTCAGTTCCGGCAAACCAGTCATTGCTGCTACTGCAACGGCGCCCCAGAAAGCAGATTTAAAATACTCTGGTATTCCGCAAAATACAGAGAGCTATAACTGGTGCCGATACGCTTAATCTGCATTTTGTGAACTGGCTTGGCAAGGGCTTGAATGTAATGGATGTTCATTTATATGTAAAAGTCCCGCACTCTAGCTTTAAAGCAAGTGAACGCTTTGGAACCATCTTTACAAATCACAGCCAGGGATTGTTCATTTGCATACAGCTGGAAAGAGTTACAAAGTAATCTCGAGGAGTTTAGATATTTATCAGGCTACACTTAAACAGACTGTCCTTAAATAAGACCATTTAGGACTCTAACTCTGCCTAGAAGAGGGCATCCATCTAAATGAGTCCAGAGCCGCAGCGGAGAATCTTTGAGGAAGCATCAGCATGTGGGGCTAGTTTGTTGCCACTGCAAAGATGTTGTGATGATCTGATCCACAACTACCAGAAACACTGGTTTGAGATTATTTCTGCCAAAGGAAAGTTCAGTGTCAACTTATTAAATCAAAGGGTTCATTACTTTTTTCCCAATGGATGTTTGCTAAAGGCATGGAAGACTGGACAACTGTTGGTGCGTTGTCAGCTTGAGAACATTGTGTTTGTCTCCAGTTGTGACTTGGATGAATATCAGATTACACTTTATGACCATCCATCCATCCATCTTCTACCGCTTATCCGGGGGCAGCAGTCCAAGCAGAGGCCCACACTTCCCTCAACCTAGACATCTCCAGCTCTTCCAGTTGGACCCTGAGGCGTTCCCAGGCCAGCCGAGAGACAATCCCTCCAGCATGTCCTAGGTCTTCCGAGGTCTCCAGGAACACCTCCCGAGATGGTTCCAAGGGATTCATGTGCATTTCTTCTGCCACTATATGCTGCTAACAGCCAGATTTTGAGCCCTTAACAGAGAAAGAGTTTGCAACCCATTTTAAAAAACAAACAATATAAATCCACTTGAAAATACTTCGAGTGACGTGAAATAGAGAAAATTATTGTTCTCCTATATGACAAGCAAATCAAACCAAATAATAGTGAGCTTAGTCAGTGGAGGCATGTCAGGCATCAGTTTACTTCTGTGTTCTTGTGCAGTGTGCTTCAGCTTTTGTGTAACTGAGGAATAGTAGCTTCCATTCAAACTGCCTCGCAATGCAGCCAGTTTGTGAAACATATTACACGGAGCGGGAGAGTGTATTGAGTCCAAACCTCATTAGCATGTTAAACAAAATTTAACCACCTTGAAATCTCCATCACCATTTAAATTATAGATTGAATGCTTTTCTTAGACCTCAATGGCCATCAATAATAAATTCACTTCTACAGCGACAGCGGTGCAAGCTGAACCTAAACGACTGAAGAGAGAAAGCAACTGTGATTCAGGTCAGACGAGGTAACTCCAGTAGTGGAGCAGCTCGAGACACGAGTACACGGCGTCTCCAAGGTGCTTCTGAGGAAAGCTGCATGGATCAGATCCAGGGATTAGCCGAGAAGAGCATGCATCACCAGCTGATTCCCTCTGGCTAAATGAAAGTCTCCTAAATGCCAATTAGCCCAGTGACCCCTGTCAGGCATTGATGAGAAACACACACACACACCCCGATCCCTCCGTTTCAGTGACCCACATGTGCGGCAGCTGTGAGCATTCTTGTCCTGCGACCACACCGAGATGAAAGTGTTTGCAGAGACAAATTTCTGTTGACAAAAAGGGCTTGATCATTAGGAGTATTCTTTTCAAGATCATGCTGAGCCGCAAATGAGATATTCTCTCTGCCTGATACTTTGTCAGGATGAAGTTAATTAATAGGATCATTGCTGCTCTAATTTGTATTCTAATTCGATAGCGTGATTCAAAGCGAAGAGTTCAAAGTGGTAGTCTAAAACGCTGAGAAGAGAGAAGACTTCAGTTCACACATACAATCGTTTGTTTTCAGAGAACATTATTCAACATGGAGTTTTAGTGTTACGACTCAGTCATAATGGCTTAATGTAATCCATGTAATGTGTGTTCATTTGTATTGGTGTCATGCAAATAAACATTAATGAATCAACCGTCCACGAAAGCATTCACCGAAAGCAGAATAAAAATTCACAGGGAAAAGATAAACAGACATATGCAGAGGCTATGACAGGCAGCGACCTTCCACATGGATGAAATAGCTGCAGCAGGTGAAGAATGTCGGAGCTGGCGGGTGGCAGTCTGCCAGAGGTCAGAAGGTCGTGGTGTTTACTAGTGTGTCACAAAGACAGCCTGTGATGTGATGGCAGCTGAGGGGACCTGGCTGACACAACAATAACAAAAGTAAACGCTAATGGCATGTGTCAAGTACTTTCCACTTGTCTGGATGTTCACTGTGCTGAAGAGTTTCCTCACTGCGAGTTTCCTGCTGACGCTTTACTGTCAAACACACACGAAGTAAGCACAGCAAGACGGCACAAAAATGATTACAATTCTCTAATTGTAGAAGACATTTTTTAAATACAGCTTATTGACCTCAATAATCAAAGCTATTCAAAGCAAATGCAGTGCAAGTGTATTTACCCCCCTGCAGAGATCTTCTATTTTTGCATATTTCTAATACTTAAATGTTCCAGATCAAACTAATATTTGTATTTAATGATTATACAGACATAACCTTAAAAAACACCATTTTTTAAAAAGTATTTTTTGGGGGATTTTCCATTTTAATTTTGGGAGAGACAGATATAGAGGGGAGAGAGAGAGACGAGCAGCAAAGGGTCATGAGCCGGACTTGAACTCACGACCGCTGCTGGCAACCTGCGCCTACGTGGTAATGCCCTAACTCGTGAGCTATACAGCGGCCCTCAAAACAGCATTTTTAAAACGATTTATTAAAGATTGAAAACCTGCATTGCCCTAATGGAAAAAGTAATTGCCCCCCTACACCCAATAACTGGTTGGACCAGCCTTGGCACCAACAACTGCAGTTAAATGTTTGTGATAGCTTGTGATCAGTCTTTCACATCACCATGGAGGAATTATGGCCCACTCTTCTCTGCAAAATAGTAGGGCTGGTCCCGAATATTCAAATATTTGTTCATTGTGGTGGCATTCGAATAATAATTTTGATATTTGAATATTCGTGCGTGCTGCTGCCGGGTGCCGCTGAGTGTCACCAAATGCTGCCGAGTGTTGCCAAGGCTGTAGTACGCCGTCGAGCATCGCCGAACGCTGCCGAGCGTTGGTGAGTGTTGCCAAGGCTGTAGTACGCCGCCAAGTGCTGCCGAGCGTCACCGAGGCTCTAGAACGCCACAGTAGTTCTAGTATGTGGACCTGCCAACTCTGGTGTGTTGCACCCCCTCCCCCGGGCAACACCGAGCCACAAACCGAATATTTGGTGAATATTGGATCCGAATAACCAAAGCACAGATATTGCTATTTGGACCAGCCCTACAAAATAGTTGAAATTCGATCACATTAGATGGTTTTCCAACATGAACTGCAGTTTTAAGGTCTTGCAACAGCATCTCAATTAGATTGAAGTCCAGACTTTGACAGGGCCACTCCAAACCCTTCATTTTGTTCTTTTTGAGGCACTCAAAGGTGGACTTTGCTTTGAGTCATTGCCATCCTGAATAATCCATTTGTGTTGAGCTTTAGGTCATGAACTGATGGGTGAATATTCTCCAGGAGGATATTCTGATGGAGAGCAGAATTCATGGCTCCATCAATATGACAACTTGTTCAGGTCCTGTGGAAGCAAAGCAGCCCCAAACCATCACACTACCACAACCATGTCTCACTGTTGGTGTGATGTTCTTCTTGTGGAATGCAGTATTGGCTTTACACCAGATTTAACGGGAGCCATGTCCTCTAAATCAAATCAATCAAACAAAGACATTCATGTCAGTAAACATGCTAACGTTTGTTTAATAAAAAGATCAGAATTCTTTTAGTTGTATCCTTCTATTGAAGCAGTGTTCGGATGACAACTTAATGAGCTGCAGCCATTGTTCATCTGTTAGAAATATGTCTGGGCCATCAAGTTTCCAGCGGTACATTTCTCACATTTTGATAGTGTGAAAACAGCATCAGGACCAAGTGAAAGTGTCGAAAGTCAAATGGTTATATGTGAAACCAGTGTCAAATCATGGCCACACTGAAGGTTTCTAAGGTGGCAGTACATGGCAGTCTTAAAACATTTATCAAAACATCCAGCTTAAGCAGAAGCACTATTAGTAGACCATTCTGTAGAGATGTTCTCCACCCTCTGGTTTGGATCCATGTAAACAAGGATTCATACTGCAGCAGGATAATGAGCCAAAACACAACTCAAAGCTTTCAATTGAGACCAAACAGTGCCGACTGTCAGGGACTCTCCTCCAGTCATCTCATTTCAACCCCATTCAACTTTTATGTGGCTCTGGAAGACTGAGAAAGTCCAACACACTTGACATGGCAAGAGGCTGTTTGGAACATTGTCCCATTATGGTGGAATTATAAGGTGGATTTTCCTTTTATCCTGAAAATACATATGTAGAAGCTTTAGCTTTATTAGACAGCTGTAGCATTATACAACTGCAAGGCGCATATAGTCTCCACATTGAGGGAGGGGCTGTGTGCAGTTTACTCAGGAGGCACAACAGTGGTAACTTCACTCACATCATCTGACTTGTCATTATGATTGTACATAATGTTACCAACCTGAATGCCTTTTTTTTCTGCACAACAAATAGTTTTTGCGTACAGATTCACAGCATCCATCATGAAATCATCCACAACCAAGAACTCAAAAGACAATCAGACAAATCAAAATTTTTAAAAAACAAAAATCAACACCCCCAAAGGACAAACTGAGCAGAAAGACTTGGTCTGAGCTGACTGACTGTTGTCTGATCAGCCTTTCAGCGCTGAGTGCTGCGCTGAGCCAGTGTTTTATAGCAGACAGTGATTAGTGGCAGGTGAACCACTCCCAGCACAGGTGTCCTCACTCAGCTGATTACCCAGCAGGAGCAACACACACACTAAAAAAAGAACTCTGAATGCTGTCAGAAATGCATGTAGAGATGTGTTTTTCATTAAGACAGTCTTTATTTTTAAAATTGTGTCAAAATTAAAGTTAAATAATATATATAAAGGGCTGCACAGTGGCTCAGTGATTAGTAGCATCTCCTCACAGCTAGAAGATCCCCGGTTCGCGTCCCGGTTAGGACTCCTGGGATATTTCTGTGTGGACTTTGCATGTTCTCCCTGTGCATGCGTGGGTTCTCACCAGGTACTCCAGCTTCCTCCCACAGTCCAAAAACATGCTGAGGTTAATTGATGATTCTAAATTGTCTGTAGGTGTGAATGAGAGTGTCTGTCTCTATGTGTAGCCCTGCGATAGCCTGGTGACCTGTCCAGGGTGTCCCCTGCCTTCGCCCAAGTCGACTGGGATAGGCTCCAGCACCCCCGTGACCCTACATAGGATTAAGCAGTGTACAGATAATGGATGGATAAATATTACTGTTACTATGAGAAAGTAGCTTGAAATCATATCCTGCTTTTTTTTAAACCTAGTATCCATTTGCACCAGACTAATGTAGCAGCTGCATTAACACATCACTGCTATTGAGGTATCTGCATGTGCTATATGGATCTATAATTTTTACAGCTCTCAGTTTGAATTTTGTCCCACAGCTCTCATCAGCGGGTAACAGGCAGCTGTTTCAGTGGAAAGCTCTGATAACCTCCACGTGTGCTGGCTGCACAGCTGACAAAGTTAGAGACTAGCTGGTTAACACAGTGAAGCATTTAACAGTCAAACAGCCAGATATTTCCACCAGCTCATTTACAGCTCACATGTAGCTCCGTTGAGGAAAAAATAGAGCCACTAGTTGGAAATTATCTCCTTTAAATCTCAAATATGACTCCTGTTGCTCATTGTTGTCCTCCTTTCTCACCTGTATCTCCTAGTGAATATTAGGAGAAAAACACGAGAAACATATGAGGCAAAATCAAAGCTGAAATAAGCCTTAAATAACAATCACAATTTTGACTCCCAAGCTATGGAAGAGCAAGCTTTGAGCAGTAAGATTTTCCTCTGGGCTTTCACATTTCTAATTAGAGAGTTTTGTGCATTTTACACTTTAGGTCACATTATTTACAAAAAAATGATGCATCCAATGAGTAATTACTTAGGGCTGTGTATTTCTTCAAAAGAGATGAACAATACACATGTAGTCTTAATCTCATTGAAACGTATTACAATGGCAGGTATGCAGAGCAAATGTGTGTGTGTGTGTGTGTGTGTGTGTTGCTCCTGCTGGGTAATCAGCTGAGTGAGGACACCTGTGCTGGGAGTGGCTCACCTGCCACTAATCACTGCCTGCTATAAAACACTGGCTCAGCTCAGCACTCAACGCTGAAAGGCTGATCAGACAACAATCAGTCAGCTCAGACCAAGTCTTTCTGCTCAGTTTGTCCTTTTGGGTGTTGATTTTTGTTTTTTGAAAATTTAGATTTGTCTAATTGTCTTCTGAATTCTTGGTTCTGAATGATTTCTTGGTAGATGCTGTGAATCTGCACGCAAAAAAACTATTTGTTGTGCAGGAAAAAGCATTCAGGTTGATAACATTATGTACAATTATAATGACAAGTCGGATGATGTGAGTGAAGTTACCACTGTTATGCCTCCTGAGTAAACTACACACAGGTCCTCCCTCAATCTGGAGACTGTATGCGCCTTGCTGCTTTGTGACGCTACAGATGTTTAATAAAGCTGAAGCTTCTACATATGTATGTTCAGTGCATGATGGCAGATTTTCAAGATGACAAGATAATCCACCTTAAAACTCCACCATAATGGTACAATGTTCCAAACGGCCCTCTTGCTATGTCAGATGTGTTGGACTTTCTTAGTCTTCCAGAGCCACATAAAAGTTGAGTGGGGTTGAAATGAGATGATTGGAGGAGAGTCCCTGACAGTCGGCACTGTTTGGTCTCAACTGAAAGCTTTGAGGTGTGTTTTGACTCATTATCCTGCTGCAGTGTGAATCTTTGTTTACATGGATCCAAACCAGAGGGTGGAGAACGTCTCTATATGGTGTGCTACTTAGACTTGATGCATTGACAAAGGTTTGAAGACTGCCATGTACTGCCCCCTTTAGAAACCTTCAGTGTGGGCATGATTTGACACCCATATCACAATATAACCATCTGACTTCCAACACTTTCACCAAGTCCTGATGCTTTTTTCACACTATCAGATGTTACTTTGTGAGAACAGTTCTGCTGGAAACATGAGGCCCAGACATATTTCTAACAGGTGAACAATGGCAGCAGGTTCATTTAGTTGTCATCTGAACGCTGCTTCAACAGAAGGATACAACTTAAAGAATTCTGATCCTTTTTATAAAAAGTGTTAACATGGTTACTGACATGAATCTGTCTCAGTTTGATTGACCTGTAAATAAAGGAAAATCTGAATATTTTGCGTTTCAGAACGTTCTCTTTTTTAAAATCAAACTTTCTGATTATTTTCAAGTTTATATGACATGATAGATTTTCAATGTGGTGTCAGACTTTTAGGTCCTACATTTAGTCTCAATATACAGCTCTGTGCAAAAGTATTTGCCCACCTACAGAAATCTTCTATTTTTGCATATGTTTGTTTATGGGCTGCACAGTGGCTCGGTGGTTAGCAGCATCACCTCACAGCTAGAAGATCCCCGGTTCGTGTCCTGGTTAGGACGCCTGGGATCTTTCTGTGTGGAGTTTGCATGTTCTCCCTGTACATGTGTTGGTTTTCACCGGGTACTCCAGCTTCCTCCCACAGTCCAAAAACATGCTGAGGTTAACTGATGATTCTAAATTGTCCGTTGGTGTGAATGTGACTGTGCTTGGTTGTCTGTCTCTATGTGTAGCCCTGTGATAGACTGGCGACCTGTCAAGGGTGTCCCCTGCCTTCGCCCAAGTTGGCTGGGATAGACTCCAGCACCCCCGTGACCCTACAGAGGAATCGGCGGTGTACAGATGATGGATGGATGTTTATTTATCATGTTGAAAGAAGCATTTTGAGTTCTTATCAAAGCCTGTGAATGCTTAGCTTGCTGTACAGTGCATTTTTTTTGCTGTCATTGCTGCAAAGTGTGGGGTAATGTGGTGACATGCATTTGACGGTAGTGATTTGCTGAAGTCTGTTGGTATTATGCTTATTCATTAATACAGTTCTCATGCTTTTTTGGGTGTTTTAATCGGGTGGCAGAATGCACAAGTGGGCTAACCCACGTTTGGTCACAAAATGATTTACCACATTTATATAAGTCTGCTCTCTGGCTTTCATATGCCCAACACACTCCTAACAAACCATGCTAAACTATGAGCATTCTGAGCCTGACAGATTTAATGGTTATGCAAAGATCCATTATACGCCATTATTATAAAATGGCAAATGTGGGTTAACCTACTTGTGCATACCGCCATCCAATTTCTGAAACTATAATTACCACATATCTGCAGCAAACAAGCTCTTGGAATCTTTCTCCTCTGCAAATAAGATGACTGTTGTCCGATGTGACCCCTGTAGCGGTCAATACTGATTATCTGGACAGTTTTACAGGGTGGAAATTCAACAAGTGTCAAAGTGGTGGAGATGCAAACCACCATGTCTGGTCAAAAGTTCCAGAATGATTAAAGCAAAATGGAAAAGTTGAGTTGTAGTAACAAGCTTTGTATCCATGCAGCTATATGCAGACCTATCATGTGATCATGATTTCAATTTAATTTGTTGACTATAGTGATTCTACCCCAAAAGAGCATCATATGATCGCCCACCTCCAGGAGAGAAAGCAGAAAAGCTGCAGTTTTACACACATTTGAGTGAATCCAAATGGATTGTGTGAAATCCTGTTTTTCACCCAATTTTCTCTGTTTATTTCCCACAGTTAAAATAACCACCCATTAGCTATACCTCCTTGCCTGTTACAGGGTCCAGGCTGACACCGGGCCAGAGGCGGGGTACATCCAGGACAGGTCGCTAAGCCATCACAGGACTGACACAGAAACAAAAAATAACTCCCACCTACAGGCAGTTTAAAACCACCAATTAACCCAACCTGCATGTGTTTGGACTGTGGGAGGATGTTGAGAACCCAGCAGGACTGATGCAGCAGGCACAGGAAGAAGATGCATATTTTTTTTTTAATATTTTTGGGAGTTTTTACTTTTTTTTTTTTTTTTTTTTATTAAATGATGGGGTAGAGACAGTTTGAAAGGGGGTATGGAGAGGAGGAAAGACATGCTGCAAAGGGTCGTGAGCCAGGCTCGAACTCACAACCACTGCTGGCGACCTGCGCCCATATGGTACCGCCATAACTCGGTGAGCTATATGGCAGCCCAAAGACGCAAAATTCTTGAGATTTTTTAAAAATGTATTGTATTTGGCAATTTTGCAAAAAATAATGCAGCACTAATGAGTTATGCCATGTGATGGGGGGCAATGCCAAGGGTGTGCAGTCAACCTTTTCAGACCTCAAAGGTCAAGGTCGCGTCAAGTGTCAAAAAGCAAATTTTTCTACATCTCCTCGAGTAATTATCGTAGAATTTCAACACTTAGGTTTTTGAACACCTCAGCTCAAGGGGAGTATTTCAGGTCATGAGACCAAAGGTGTGCGACCTACCAGTAAAAAGATCGGTAAGGGTCAAAGTTCAAGACGTCACAACAACCTTAAAACTACATGTTTGCCTGTAACTTGTCAAAAAATTCAGATACAGTGCTCATACTGTCAAATGATTTGACATTTGCTTTCAACTTGACCTTGGCTCAAGGTCAAGTCTTCAGGTTTTTCCTGCATTATTACTCAAATCGATATACAGACATTCAAAACGCCTCATGTAAGGGGCTACAGTGTGACAGGTTGCCAAGCAAAATTGCCAAATACGTATTCGCCTCTCGAATACAGGTCTTCCTAGTTTATTTTTAATTTTACAGTTTATATTCTGACATTAAACCTGAAGATCCAAGAGTCTTTTACAGCTAATTGGCTAAAGGACAAAAAATCAAAGCACAAACAACCAGGTTTCAGTAGCTTTAGCATTATTTCGGTATATTGTGCAAGTATTGTTGAAGATAAAGGAACAGAATATCATTTTAGTGGGTAACCGACACCAGTTCTGAGTCTTTCGTGCGACAAACTATGCAGAAAATTAACGTTATAGTAGATTTAACACTTGATGATGCAGGCCAAAACACAATGTTCCCAAACTCCTGCTATTCTATCTGTTGTGCTCCTCCTGTCTGTGCAGCAGCTCATACAGATATCAAAGTAGGAGCAGAGATGACACGAGAAAATGGCCGAGTGGAAAACCTTAAGTTGAGCGAAACCCTTGCAGGAAGAAAAAAAAAAACTTACACATGCATTAGTGATCATTCCAACATGAGCACAAAGGGCTTTTCATGACTCCATATTCCAGGCATGCTTCAGTGGGTGGAAAACAAGGAGGAATCCAACCAGGGTGCAATCAATACCGGAGCTTTTATATGTTGAGGGTTTTGGTAGAGAGAGGTAATCTCTTTATGGATTCATCAGCTGTCGCCGCAAAACAAGTCTCCAGTTGGTCTGGTGTCCACAATGTGACCACAGCGGAGCGAAGACAAAGGGGAGCTGAGGAGGAACAAGAGCGTGGTGCTGTGAGTGAAACAAAAAGCTGCAGCCCCCCCACCCCCCTCCGCCACAACACAAACATCAGCACTTATTCTGGGTTCAGCTCCTAGGTGGTCCGAGGAGAGCCATATTTCAAGTCTCCTCCGACAGACTTACGACGTCGACAGCGGAGGCATTTCACTCTCAAACTGAAGCTGGATGTTGACTTTGCAATAGAGGGAGCCGTTAACAACCATCGACATAAGGACCACAGACTCAAGGAATCGCTCCCTGGAAAGCCGCACTTAACTCTGCCGGCCCATTTTTCAAGAGCGGACTGAATTCTGTCATCTATAAATTTCCCCATAAAGGAGCTGTTGTGTGTGTGTGTGGGTATATGTGTGCGCCTTTTTGGCATTTCCAGCTACCACACAAAGCACGCCTTTTTAACATACAGGATAATATATTCATAGCTCTATTTTACACTCATGCATAACACAATGCAGATCCTCGGGGCTTCCATTAATGAAGACCTGCTGAACACACATGGTAGCGTGTTCTGCAAACTGCCTGGAGAGCTCCACCAGCGTTCGTGTATCGCCCAGAGAAACTGGATGCTTTTGTTACCGTTAGCACAGTTAAAGCTGCGGGTAGAGGGGAGTTCAAAGTTCTCCAGTCTCTGTGGGGATGAAAGGGGCTGTCATGAAAGCACCAAGAGGACCTCATCCATAATGAATGCAGGGAGGAGGTGAATCATCGATGCAAGGAAGGTTGCATCTGCAAGCGTACAGGCAACACATTTCATCCTATAAGTCCATTTTCCTGACATTATCCACAATGCTGATTGAATATGGTGGGAAAAGTCATTTGCGGTTCTCTGTACGAGGTTGTGCTGCTTTCTACTACAGTTGGAGTGATGCCAGTCCTATATGAACACCTAGTCTGCCGAGTTGTCACCCTAATCACCGCCGTCATTTCTATATGTGCCTACTTGAGTTTAGCCCCCTTAACTGCAGAGATTTTGACCTGTCATAGTGGGAGAAGCACAGACCTTGCACTAATAATGGGTCTTTCTAAGCCACAAAGGGATAAAAGTCAGGTTTCAGTTCAGACGTTGCAAAAAAAGTTCCTGAAATGCTAATTACAGTTTTGTGGTTGTGCTAATTTTCCAGTTGAGGGCCATTAAAACACTGAGCAGAACAGATGACTAAATGAAATGTCACCAATCCAACTTGGAGTAATGTCAAACATGATGGAAGTATGGCGTCTGTGCTTCTCGTCACTCCTCACATGACTGATGTTTTCACCTGTCAGTGTTTAGTCTCTTCAATAGAGCAGAAGCTTCAGTAGATGTTTGATCCATGTGGTTTGTGCATTTAGTCACATTTTGCTTTTACCTGTGCAGATGTTACCATGTCAGCCCAGCTAATATTTTGCATTTTCTCTTTATGCACAAAATGAATGCATACAAACAGGTGGTTTGCACAATAAGGTCGCAACCAACGGATATTTTTAGATTTGTTAAATCTGTTTTTTTTTTTACATTTAATCGGTTGTTTTGCATGTAAAATGTCATAACATGGTGGAAAATGTCAATGTTTCCCAGAGCCTAAAATGACATTCTCAAATATCTTTTGTTCACAACCCACAGATATTCAGTTTACTGTCAGAGAGGAGGAAAGAAACCAGAAAATATTCGCATTTAAAAAGCTAAAATCAGGGAATTTTACTGAAAAAAACTCAAAACTATTACTCAATCTTCAAAATAGTTGACAACTAATTGATTTAAATAATTACTTATTGCAACTCTGATTGCAACCTGACAATAAACCAACTGAATGGAACTCAGCCATCATCAATTGTAATATTCTGACATGCTGAAAGGCTCTTTGGTTCAGTTATCTTCTCTTCCTTTACATATCCTGCAGTGTTTAGAGGAGGCAGGTTCCCTCTCCATGAAGACCGCATCCAGAGATGGAATTAAAGTTATGAAATTTACAATCTGAAATTCATCTTTGCTGCAGGAACAAAAATTATGTGTTGTTACATCACATGTTACAGCTCGACAGATGTATAAGGATCGACCAGACAAACTAAAGATACAAATGAACAAAAAGTAAATGAATAGAAAAATCTTAGGTTTTTCTTTTTGTTTTTTGTTTTTTTGCAGTGACTCTTCAATTTCCACAATGTTTAATGGACAATGACCCCAAAAGTAGTTAATTGGAAGTTATTTAATTAGATGCATTAGGTTTGTTGCACTACGGAACCCCCAAACATTCATGGTTCTTAATTAAACTTGATTTTTTTGCTCAGTTTTCTCGAACAAGATAATTCTCCTCCATTCTTTCAGGACATAATTTCGTCGTTATCATACGATTAAAAGATCCGTTTTGTTGTAACGACAAAATATCTAATTTTCTCAAGGAAACAAAATTGTTTTCTCATAACAAGTTCATTTTCCAGTGAGGTAGAAAGCGAAACCAACCCGCCAGACCACTATTAAGGAGATAAGTTGTATCCGCAGACTTGCAGAAGTACAAACGAACATATGAACAGGCTTAACTTACCTCATTAGAGTGTGCAGCTGCAGTAGAGCATGTCCAGGCCTGGCTTCAGTCGGTAGTGTGCAGCGGCAGCAGAGCACCTTCTGGTCTGGTGGGTTGGTTTCACTTTCTACCTCATCGGAAAATTAACTCATAACGAGAAAACGATTTTGTTTTCTCAAATGAAGGAATTATGTCATAACGAGCAAACGGAGGAGAATTATCTAGTTTTCTCGAGGAAAAAGAAGCAAAAAATTGAAGTTCAACCATGGCCATTTCAGGCTTCCGTAGGTTTACAATGTCTGATTTGTTCCATTTCAGCTGAAGGAACAAAACGGGATACAAACTGTAATGGCAGTTTTGAATGCACATATATATAAAGATGTGTGCGTATTTTTTGTTTTTGTCTTTTTTTAAGTTCCTGCCCTAGTCTGTTCTAGAATTGCCTCACTTAACCTTGTGTATCTGGCCATGTGAGTCCATAAATATTCTTCCTATTCACCTATCTGCCATCAGAATCGGATCAGTCTCCTCAAGAACTTACAGTTGGTCTCATCATTTTATCAGTCCTGCTTATTTTCTTTGTGTGGGGTGAAATAGTCTTAACTTTGTATAAGGAACCGTGGGGCACATTCAGATACAAGACCAACATGTTGAATCACTATCGAATGAATGCAGGTGCATGTCTGAAAGTGGAGGGGGTCAGTCGGTCAAAATCAGGTTTGGACGTATGAATAAAATGTGGCTGATCGTTTGGTTCTTGGAGTTCGTGTGAGGTTGGACTCAGTTCAGTGTTTACTCTTCCAAAAACAAGCCACAATTTACGGCACAGCTAGTAAAAACAGGGCCTGGCCTAATAAATCTGAACATGCATTTGAAGAATAGACTTTGACTGCTCAATTATAGCCTGTTGTAGTTCTGTCGACTGGCCGTTTCTCATTTATATCAAAGACTGAATTCAGTATTTGTAAAAAAACCGACTGAATGGCTGTTTCAGTGAGGGTGAATGGGGCTCTCATGCCCTCATTTTGACTTGAAGCATCTAAAATAAGTGTATTTTTATATATTTAAAAAAAAAAAAAAACCTTTGTCTCGTGCCCTTCAGGAAAAAAATAGACCAGTACCACAAGTGCTGTCTTGAATGGATAACATGTTAAGGTGGATATGTTTAACATTTATTAAAGCAAGCGAGGATAAGGGGTTTGATTTGCCTGCAGCTCTCTAATCCAGTGTTTCCATTTACAACTTCAAGGCCTCTGCCAAACACACTCTCCGAGCAGAGGCGTTGAGGTGCATTTGCTACCCTCATTATTTAGCCGCAATTCCCCCAAAAGGTTATTATTAGCCGCAAGAAGGATGATTATGAAAATATGTTATTGTAGGGCAGGAAAGCCCTTAGGTCCTGTCAGTCAGTGGCAGACTTGATGCTGTGCTGGCTGGAGAGCTGCTCTGGGCCCCACAGCTGTGTCTTGTCTGTTGGCAGGATGCTCGTGTGTGTGTTCGTATGTGTGAATACGTCAACAGCTTCTCCTGCTCATGCCTGTCTGCAGTGTCTTCTGAATTGCACGCATGTGAAACGCTCGGTTTCGGTGGATTGCGTACGGGTTTGCGTGTGCATGTGAATATCATATTGTAGGAATGTGTCTGAGCTCTAATTTGGGCTGGAGTTATTTCAGAGGGTCCGGCTGATTGGCTGCTGCCGTGCTGACATCATCGCAGGCTCGGAGGAGCGGCGAGCTGGCCAGGATTTGTCCATGACTCACGCTCACAGTCTACGCTCTGTAATGTGCCAGTTCACGGCGCACAGTCAACAAACACTGGGCTTATACTATATGGCACAATGAAGGAACACATGGTGGAAGCTACAAAGGGCCTGTGTGCCCATCTGGACACTGAACTTTTAGTTATTCAAACATTTCTAAGCGCAGGGCTGCTCACGAAGCATCGATTGTTTCATCGATTGAGATGACCTTCTGTGGGAGGAGCTTAAAAAATGGCTGGTATTGCTCTTTATTTTGTCTGCAAACACCATCAGAACTTGACAACCAGTGGTGGAATGTAACTGAATATATTTACTCAAGTACAGGACTTGGATACAAATTTGAAGGCCTTTCTATTTGGACTCCACAACATCTCAGAAAAAATATTGTCCTTTTTTCTTCACTACATTCATCTGACAGCTTTAGCTACTTCACACATTGGCACACAAAATGTATGAAGCGATATAAAATATGTTTTGTTCTTGATTCAACAAATTGTACAACAGTTTGAGTACAGCTAAAACGATTAGTTGATTAATCAGTTGATAATAAATTGGTAACTACACCAATCAGCCACAACATTCTGACCACTGACAGGTGAAGTGAATAACACTGATCATATTGGTACTATGTGCTGTTCTGATGGAAAACCTTGGATTTTAACATCAGTGTGGATGAGACTTAGACACCCAAATAAACATTGTCCCACACTCCCTCGTGCAAATGGAAATCCTAAATCTCACTGGTCTACCCATGCAGGAAACATTAGGTGGTGTGGTGGTTAGCAGCGTCGCCTCACAGCTAGAAGATCCCTGGTTCGCGTCCCAGTTAGGATGCCTGGGATCTTTCTGTGTGGAGTTTGCATGTTCTCCCTGTGCATGCGTGGGTTCTCACCGGGTACTCCGGCTTCCTCCCACAGTCCAAAACAAGCTCTAAATTGTCCGTAGGTGTGAATGAGAGTGTTTGATTGTCTGTAGCCCTGTGACAGACTGGCAACCTGTCCAGGCTGTCCACTGCCTTCGCCCAAGTCGGCTGGGATAGGCTCCAGAACCCCGCAACCCTACAGAGGAATAAGCGGTATATAGATGATGGATGGATGGATGGGGACACATTGCATATTTATGAACATTTAAACAAATGTAAATATGGATTATAGCCCTGGGCTAATTTCCATCTGTAGAGCCCTCTGGCAGGTTGATGTTACATATACAGAAAGCGTAAAGGCACATACTATACAAAGACACTATGTACAGAGACTATATACAGGTGAACAACAAAGCAGCAGAGACGGTTGAACAGAGACAAAAAACATGTGAAGCTGAGAAGGGACAGTGAACAAGAACCCAAATTATCTGTATTGCACATCCACCTATTTGTCCCAATTGCACAATACCCCACGTTTTTATTGGATATTAATGCACATACTGCACTGATCTCTAATGCACTTTTCGATTAATCCATAATGAAAATGATCATTAGTTGCAGTTGGATACAAAATGGCTCCACCTCAACCAACCACACTGGTAAAATCCTGCTTTTACGTTCATCCGTGAGTAACAATACTCTAATATATTATATAGTAGTATCACAGTCCCAGGGGACATTTTTCTTCATTGAGTACTTTTACTTATACTTTAAGTAAACTTTTGTGATATCTAAAATTCAGTGCAGTACTATCACTTGCATAAAAGTACTTTTACGGTGTGATATTATTATTTTTACGTAAGTAAAGGATGCAAATGCCTCCCCTTCTACTGAAAGTCAACAGCACATTAGCTTTTTCTATAGCAATTCACCACTATCTTTTGGATAGTATATTGTTTCGATATCTTATAATGACAGAAACTTTAGGTGTAGCTTTAATTATTAAAGAAAAACAGAACTAGGCCTGAATAGTGGATCTATTTTCAGATATGGTCTTCTAGTGATACTGAGTTTCATAGCATTGCGACATTTAAGGAAAAAAATGCCACCGGCAACACTGGTGTAAAGTGTGTCAGTGGTTATATGGATACAAAATATAGGACCCAGCCCAAATCAGACCTGTGGACAGTCAACTGAAATCTGACATGCATAAATTCACATTCAAAAAAAGAGAGATCCAATCTGCAGGATAATTAGACCCAATCCAAAATGCGGTCAACCTGAACGGACCATAATGGAGAGAACGCCAACACCAGCAGTAGCGTGATGCACTATGAATTAACAAGCAGTCGCACTGGGAAAGAACAACAATACAATAATATAGCTCCAAGAGCAAATGTAAACTCTTAAACTAATTCCACGATTAATTGCTTTGTATGCTTCAGAGATTAATTTTCAGAAATATAATTGAAAGCCTTGTTGTCACCTCCTGCTCAGACAATAAAGCATTCTGTAGCCATCTGGGCGCAGACAGAAGATAACAATGTGTTCCACATGATCAGAGCTGATTACTTTGGTATTTAGGCAGGTCTTAGCACTGAGAACTGTATTGACCCATGAAAACCTCCAGTCTGCTGCAGCACAGAATACACTGTATCAGGCTTTGGCCAAACGGACAACAGTTTTTTGATATGTTAACATTTTCCACTGTCTGTCCAAGAGCTGCCAACTGCTGATGATTTCGCAGAGGTGACTGACACTGTTTGAAAAGATTCCACAGGCATGTTTCCCATAAATTGATTTATTTGTGGTGAACTGCCAACGTATCGGCACGTATTGATTTGCATTTATGAGGCTGTCTGACAATGGCCCCATCTGTGAACAGCCCCTCCTCTGTGCACACTGATTAGAAACATGTGCATGAGGAACAATTGCTTTTGCCTTTTCTCTGCAGAACAGTGTCAGTCTGGGTTTCATGAAGAGTTATAGATAGTAAGGGGCTTCCATGGCTCGCATAGCAGAGCAGGTTTTCAGTAAGGTTGGCGGTTGTCCTTCGGCCAGACATTGAACCTGAAGTTGCTTCCAATGGCAGGTGAGCACACTGCATGGCAACTCCGCCACCATTAGAAACTGAACGCTTTGTGGAAGCCAGCGCAGGCTGAAAATACGCTTACATGTGTGAACTATTCAGTATAATGAACACCTCTGGAAAAATTAGTCGGACTCATTCATTTGTGCTAATTCTGATAAAGTTGTCTGTTCTTTCTTAACATGATGATCTTTTCTTCTTCTTGTGGAGAGCCATGTTGCCTCTTCACATGCCACCTAACCGTGGCAGGACAACCTCTGGTTTTAGGCTTGGGGTATACCATTGGGAAAATTCATAACAAAACTCTGAAATGGCTTTTTAAAATTTATGTATTACATGTTTGTTTTTTTTAAACATTTATCCTTAAATTTTAATTGGCTACGACTAATGATGTATAACCAAACAGTGTTGTGGCCTTTATAGAGATCAGATAACAACAATGATGATGATAATTATCTAACCTTTTTTAATCCCCTTGGGGAAATTCCTTCTCTGCATTTGCCCCATCCTATTCAGTCAGCCCTACCTACTAGGAGCAGTGGGCTGCCACGGTGCAGCGCCCGTGGAGCAGTCAGGGGTTAAGGGTCTTGCTCAAGAGCCCACAGTGGTGGTGACTGGGACAAGCTGTCGCTTTCACTTTCCTACCTCAACCTTTTGCCAGGGATTCAAACTGGCGACTCACCGATTACAAGTTTGCTTCACAAACCACTAGGCCACCAACATGTCCCCAAAAGGGTAGGAGTGGGTATTTATTAGATTTGCTATCAAAAACCTCTATACGATTTTCTGGGGCGGCGAGAATTCAAACCCAGGACCTGTATATTCAAGATGTGGTGTTTATCCTGTTGAGGGAAGCAAAACCCTACCTAGAAAGGGGGCAGCTGCATAAGCAGACTATAGACTGTCTATTTAGAAAATATTACCAACTATCAAAAATGCTGAATATCAGATCCGATAATCGATCAGGCTGATAATCAACCGAGTTCTAATATACATGCTTATTTTGTGTTTAGTCCAGGCTTCTCCCTAGACTCTCAAAGGGCTAATGTTTAGCTAATGTGCTGTCTGGCTTCCGGGGGGTGGTGGTGGTTATTTGGTTTGAATTGTCTGAATCGTTTTCAAGTTATTTAATGTTTTTTGTCACATTGTTTTAAACCATTATACCTACCATACCAGTGAAAGAAAGCTGGAAACACTTATTGTGCATGTAGCCACAAGTCTGTTTTTGTTTTTATCTTTGTTGAATTAGAATAGAACGCTTTACTGCCATCAAACATGGAGCATGATGAAATGTTTAGATATCTGCCATATTAAAGTGTATTGTACATCATTTTACAGTATAACTCATAAGGATAATAATAGTAAAAACAACATACAAGTGAATATAGCACGAAAACTGTAGAACTGGTTCAGATATTTTTAAAACAAGATTAGATCCATATATGCACCAGAAGACTCAATATTCCACATGAGCCAGATATTGCACAGCTGATGAATGATAAATAATTGTACTAGGTGGACACCGGGGTAGCAGTTTGTGTAATTATGCACTGAAGGTGACATCAATATATGCTGCGTTCAGGAGCCTGATGGCCCATGGGTAGAAACTGTTTTATAGTCTGTTGGTCCTGCCTTTGTGGGATCTGAATCTCCTGCCCCATTGATGGGTTGCAGCTTGCTTGGCCAAGCTGATGGTTGTAACTACCATCCAGAGTTGATGGTACACAGAAAAATCCAATCAGCAGTTTGATTTGAATGGCGATGAGCGTCTGTCAGGCAGCAATCACACAAATGTTCATCCGAACAGATTGTTGACTGGCAGGTCATTCCTGTTGCCAGCTTATCTTTCTGTTTGATGTCACCTAAAATCCCTTTTACTATCATTCAGCTTAAGGCGCTCCACATAAACACTTACACGTTGTGACTAAGCCTTTCTGCAGCAGGGTAAACCTACATTCATTACTATAAAAGTCAATCTCAGACTGTTTAATGTATAGTAGCTTGATCTTTGATCTGCTGCCTGACTGGAATTCATCCACAGCGAGTCTTTTTCTCTGGTATTTAGAGTTCAACTCCAACGGCGGAACTATGTCTGTCTGAGAAATTGCTTTTTCTACCTCTGAGAAATCATTGTAGAATTACAACTCGGCTCTGAAAAACATTTTGTGATACAAAATTAATTTTAGCTTTTCAGGCCTTTCAATCCGTCTCAGAATGTGTATTTGTGTTGGTACTCCCCACTGTTTGCGCTGCACCATCTGTTTGCATTACATCAGGCATCCTGTCATCCCTCGGAAACTTGAGAAGTTGGTTGTATGTCTCTGCACTAACACGGATACAGACTACATCTGCTTTGTGCAGTGATACGAATGGAAATCTGGCAGAAAGCAAATTGTGTGCAATAATTGTATCGTGCATCTTTTCACTCTACAAGTGATTTCTATCTTCATCCTGTCCTGGAAGAAAACAACACTTCAAAACAACACTTACTTTGAATCAGGCGTTGACAGATTGTTAATGCGGGTATATCTTCATCCAGCAAAATACAGAAATCAGTGTAGTTCAGTAATTATATGCACAAGGCCAGCTCATTTCCATGCAGAAAGTGGTTTTGCTGATATTTTGACAAAGTGAGATGTAAACAGAAAGAGCCAAGATGACATTAAAACCCTTAGATGCTCACTCAAAAATAATTTGTACAGATGGGTTGCAAGTGTTTTAACTGAACGTCAAGCCTCATAGCTTCTCCTCCCAGCTCTAATTTGCTACACAAGTAATCTGCTACTGTGCTTCAGTGCCAAGTGAGATGATTGAGCGTCTGTAACGATTTGTTCACATTCCACAGTTGGATATCTGAAGCTGCAAAGGCTTGTTAAATAACGGCATGAAAACACATCCAGAGATGCAAAGAGCAGATTGGCTGTTTGGTTCTTTGAGTTCAGCCTTTTTTAATGTCATTCATGTTCATTATTCCTAGTATATGTCAAGTCTGTTTGTCAAATCTGCCTTTCAAGGTCTCCGTTTCAGGTGTTTGAGTAAATACTGTTGATAACGTTGTTGTGTTTGACTAAATCAAAGTCTTGTATCTTTTACTCCTTTGGCAAACAAGTTGACGCTGCTGAGAAGAATCAGATTCTTATTGCAGATTTTGATGATTACATCCTTACAAATTCCCAGTTCGTCTCATCGAGTGCTCATGTTTGTTCCTTTTTCAACTGAAATGTTCACATCCCCGACAGCTGAATACAGAGAAAGGGCTGCTTTACCACTTACCGTTTACTAAAGGCATGGAGTGGTTACAGATGGGTTTGTGTTGCGTGTGGTCAGCTGCATGCAGCCGTCTGGAGGCTGCATGGCTGTTGTTGCCGTTGCTGTGGCTGCTGCACGATAATGAGCCTCTGGCACTGAGCTGCTGTCAGTCTGGCAGACAGACAGGCCTTCGCCCTGGTCACTGCCGCCTCATGCCATCTGGGTCCTCCACTGAGAGGGGAGGACAGGGACATGCCAATGGGAGGACAGGGGGTAAGGTCACACACACACTGGTGTACTGACTAGCTTACTGTTTGATTGAATGATTGACTTGGGTTCTTGGTTTTTGGTGTTGAGACTGGAATGCACATGTTTAATCCTGTCTGAGTGGTTTTGAAGAAGCAGCAATGAATATGAAGTCAGAAGTGGTGTCTGAGGTGTTACTCGTCACACATACAAACAAGTAATCAGGAAGACTAAACAGCTGCAGCCGTGCTGTGAGGCTATACTTACTGCACAGTGGTGCTTTGAGCTAAGATGTTTGTGTGAGCTTGACAACATGCTTTCAATAACAATGCAAAAATTAGCATTTTTGCATTGCAGGTATCATGTTTACCACGTTAACCATCATCATTTAGCATGATCACAGCTTTTGCTAATTAGACTGCAACACAAAGTATAGCAGAGGCTGATGGAAAGGTGTTGGTCCTAAACCAAAGTTTTGGAGAAGGGTCAGCCTGCTTTGCGATGCGCAGCTGTCATTGTGTCTCTGCTGCTGCACTTCAACAAAGCTAAAGTAGTTACGCTCATTTAAGTTCAAATATCTGAAGCCGAGTTAAAAAAGCAACATTTCAAGTTGCTGCAAGTTTCATTAAAGTCAAGCAGAGTCTAGCATCTTTAAATTGGAAATTTACTTTATATGCACATTTTAGAGTTTGTAAATTGCATTATAATAACATTGGGCCCTTCAAACTATCAGCCATGGTGTCTTTTTATTGTGCTCATACTAACAAGGCGTGAATGAATCGTCCCAACAATCGGCAGCGACAGGCTCCTTTGTGCAGCTGCCCATCACTCTGATATTGCTGCTGACCACAAAGCAGGAGAAGGCTGTAAAAAGACAGCAAGAGGTTTTCAGGGAGCCATTTACCCAGGTTGTAATTCGGAATTGATAAATAGTAGGTAACGGGAATGATGGAAGTCAAGTTTAGGTCTGGCAGATGAAGAAAATCATTCCAAGAGAACTCCTGTAAGGATTACTACAAGGGCAAGCCTGCACGTCTTCTGGCTACAGGGAAGATTGAGCAGTCTCTGGAGTGGTTGTGCACAAATATGACAAAGTTGTCAGATGTTTGCAAATTAACAAGCCTGTTTTGGTCACTGTGAGAAAATTAATATTTAGAGGGGAAAAATGCGTACATTGGTTCATAAAAGGAACTCCTCTCCAGCTGTTAAGCACAGCGGTGAATCGATCAGGCTTTGGGATTTTGTTACAGTCAGTGGCAGAGGGAACATTTCACCGGTAGAGGTAAAAATAGGTTCAGTTAAGTAGCAGGAAATCCTGAAAGTAAGTATCACAGTGTAAAAAGGATGAAAAGTAGATGGCTTCTACGACCAGATAATGACCCTAAACACATCTCAAAACCCACAAATGACTACCTCGGGAGGTGCAAACTGAAGGTGCTGCTGTGTGGTTTTCAAAGTCCCCTGGCCTAAACCTCATTAAAAATCTGTGGATAGACCTCGAAAGATCAGTGCACGTAAGACAACCCAAGAATCTCACAGAACTTAAAAGCCTTTTGCAGGAAAAATCGCTGAACCAAGAACCGAAAGACTCTTAGCTGCTACGAAAAGTGTTTACAAGCCGTGATACTTGCCAGAAGGAGTGTTGCTACTGTGTACTGGCCGTGCTGGAGTGTTACAACTTTTACTTTCGGGTCCTTTTTCCTTTTTTTGTTATTTTGACACTGTAAAACACGAAAATAAAATGTCTTGCTTAAAATATTTTTAAAAGTTTAATCTTTAACTTTGCATCCTGGAAATCGTAATCTCTTATTATGTCTTTCATTCACCGTAACTTGGATAATAATTTTGGCCAAGAGTATCTCAACTTGAGCATTCCATTATATGCTACAGGTAGCATATCAGTGTTTCAATGCATTTGTTTTCCCTGCTCTGTCACTCTACTACTGTCTTACATCGCATACCAGCAGTTTCATTTGTGCATTAAGCTGTAAGAGACATTAAAACAACAGTTAAGACTGGAGCAGCCATCACCTGACAAAGAGATGAGATGAATGTCATCAGTAGTACTGCAAAGGTAGAGGGGTGAGGATGGCAGGTGTGGTCCGTCGAAGGTCATCCCTTTTATTTTCTGTTGAATCTAAACCTGATGGGTCCAGTCTTGTTAGGAAAAGCGTGACTGACCAGTATATTGGTAACAATAAAGTTCCATTCTTTCTTCATTAAATTCCGCCATAGTGATAAACAAAGCTGCAGCTATTGACTATTTTGGTCTTGTTTAATCCTTCAGCTACTGATACAAACAATTGGATTATGAACTGCTTAACTACACAGTGGCTCTTATTTAGCTGTCAGCTCTTAAATTTCGTATGAGGTTGTTCTAGGCATGTGCTAACTAACAATAAAGGTGGTTAAGATGCTTATTTTCTACTTTTGTAATTTCGCCTAAGTGTATATTTTCTGATTTACATCTGTTGATGCTGCAAACCTTGAAGTACAGATACCAGCTTTATGACTTCATGTTAAAAAGTTGTATAATAACCTGGTCTGCGAATAAATAACAGGCACACACTGAGGGAAAATCTTTATTCATGTGTCGATGGTCTGATGACTGGAACAGTAATGCAGCCAAGTGTCATTTTGATGGTAGGCAAGCAACAGACTGGTGGCAGCATTGAACTAGGGTCTTATAGTTTCTGTGACAGGGATGAGGTGCTAGCCGGTGCGCTACCTCAGCCTTTTGTTGACTCAGAATGTTACACGACGCTAGTGAGCTTTCCAGTCACATTTGTTCAAGCCGTCCTCCTGTAACTGTAGTTTTTCTGGATGATTAGGCCTGATGGGGCACTGCTCCTGCAGTACAATGGTGGAAACCCTGGTTATATTCTTGGTTTTATCCAGTTCTGCTCTGCTGAGATCAGCAGTAAACTTGGTCTGTATGGCCTCAGACTGTGAGAGGGTGGTCCAGCTTTTATATAATCACATCGGACAGCAACTCGCATCTAGTAGTGGCACACATAACTCCAGTAGGCAGTAATGTCTACATGTCTGAGCAGTCCAAGTCAGCACAACACACACAATGCAGTTACCAACTAATCCATAATTAAATTCGTTGGTGACGTTGGTCGTTGACTTATGTCAGCTACTTTAAATATTTGTGGCGCCACAAATGAGAGAATTAGGTCACTAGATCAGAAGAAAAGTGAGGTCTGTGACAGTGGGCAGTGCAGAGTCTAGTGAGTGCTATAGGAGGATGAAGCATTAAACTGCAGAATGAGAGCAGTAAGGGCCAATACAGTAAGCCGTGTCCTATTGACTAATAAGGCTTTAAACAACTCCATCTGTGATAATCGACTGAGTTTCCGCTAATGCGAACCATATGGAGCCATAAATCCTGGTTGAGATACTCGGCCTTATTTGGGACTGCATATCTGCTGACACCATACTGCACCACTGACGAGACGCTCCACAGTAGAGCGCCTCCACGCCCTCACTTCTCAGATCATTATGGAGCCGGTCATGTAAACAGGCTCGTCCATGTAGAAATACTGCGAGCTGACCTCCGATCGGTCATTAAACGGGGCTCTCCCTCCAAAGCCTCACCCCCCACCTCTGCTTAATTATGCATGTGGGCTGAGCAATCAGTCTCCCTGTATGGTACTGTACACTCCATCGTGCTGCTTCCTTGAACTCGCAAGCTGATTATGGAGCTTTGGCAGTCCAAGCACTTTGAATTATTTAAATCTCCGTTAAGCCTGCCGTACATATATCAATGGAAGAAATGGATTAGGGGTTGACATGTTTTTCCTCTGGCTTTGCCCCCCACTTGCCTCTTCCTGCGAACCTGACAAACACTCCACGCGAATCATCACACAGTGCCTTTCAAGGAAATGGCAATTTTTCTAATTCCCTATTGAAACGTGCTTCACAGTGGATGTTGCTTTTAGCCGTATTGGGGTTGAGATTATGCAGCAGGATTAGGGATTGTTTTTTTGTGCAGAGTTCTCAGGCGGTAAAAAGGTCCAGTGAGAGGCATGGAGAGGGTTTTTGTTGCGCCTAGGAGGGCCCACCCTGGAGAACAGGGCTTGTCCAAGGGAGGCCTTCACGTGGGTGGGCTGCACAGAGGTGATGGATCTCCTCTTCACACAAACCCCTGGAAGAAAGCAAACAATCAATATCCTGCTGTCTGCCTTCGGTGCCAATAAATGAAAACACGGTGGCGTAAAGAGATGAATAAATAAAGGGGGGGGCGCTCTTTTTTACATTAGGGATGGGATTGTACACAAAGCTGAGGAGATGCTGCATTTAGAAAGACTCTGATAGTCTCTCCGGCTCTCAGCGGGGCGCTTGCTGCGAATTTATGTTAGCAGCTAACACATTTGTTCACAGGGCAGAAAACAAGGAGTATTTATTCGGCGCAATGCAAGCTGGCTCGGATTTGTATAAATGTTTCAATTAAGCCTCGAGAAAATCGATGCCGTAACATTTCCTCGCCGCTCTCTCCGTCTGCAGGTTCGCCGCGGTTGACAGCTGCAGCTTAGGTGTCAAGATGGGGTGTTAAATTTGTAAATAGGTCTTTTTCCTGTCAGCTGACATGAAATTACAGCTGGGGGTGATAGAACAGAGGAGCTGTCTGTCAGGTGGGGAAGGGAAGGGGGAAAAAAAAGGCCAGAGGAGAGCGACGTGCCCATCAGGTTAGATGAGTGACAGGGGATGAGAGAAGCTCTTCAATCCACTCTCGGGCTGCCACAGAAATGAATTCACATCTCCTCAATTGGACCATTACCGGAGAGAGAGCAAAAAGGGAAGGCTTTCTGTGTTTTTTATGCAGTCGTGGGAACGCTGAAGTGGGCCTTGCTGTGTTTTACTTATTCTAAAGTGCTTCATAATGATCATAATACTGTGTGTCTCCTCAGTTGTATGTCTGCTAATCCTATAAGTGAGATATTCCCTGCGGCAAAGAAAGTCTGGCAATCCCCGAGTTCACGCACTGACTCTCGGATCTGATTGCCAACAAAGAGACTGCAGAATCGGTGTTAGCACTCCAGCTTTCAGCAGTTACAGGACGAGATATCTGATGCTGTCAGCGGCTAATGAAGAAAGAGTTGGATCACGCAGATAATGGTTGATGGGATTTTCCACTGTTTTGATGTGGAGACATTTTGCACAAGAAATATAAGATTTGTTACTGCCAGGGGTCTGCTTGACACCCACCCGCGAACATTCGGAGGCAAACACAGTGTGAACATGCAGAAGTTATTTGGTTTCTGTCGCCTCCATTATAAGTCCCAATTCCAGCACATAAAATGAAGTCATTTCTCTGCCATCATTGGCAGACTGCCCAAAGCCAGTGACGGTTTTCTGTCCTTTTCTGCCACAGAGCTCTGACAAGTGACAGGTGATCTATGGCTGCTTGAAGTCTGGGATCTAAATCTGAAACGAGCTTAGCCGCGGCTCGCGAAATGAGAATTGATAATCGAATGATGCTGAATGAGGGGGCCTGTCAGTACATTGTAAGGGAGCTGACGGATTTAGTTAAGGGAGAAGGAAGGCATGGCAGATGAATTTTGGCAGGATAAAGAATTGCTCAGCGCGGGGAGAGAGGCTGATCCCCCTACAGCTATTTCTGATTTTCTTGGAGTGTTTACATACTGCTGGTGTTCCAGATGGGGAACTGAAGGGCCACAAAGCATATTATGATCAGGTCATTATAAAACAAGGTAGGCTAATTCTCTGTTCACTCAACCCCCAAGGCCTGTCTGGTTAATAACTTTAAAAACAGCAGTGGGAGAGTGAGACATCAGTAAACAGAGAGGAGAGATTTTATGTGGCTAGGGTCATGCTTCAGGGTCAGCCCCATAATGTTAAAATAAATGGTTTGGATTTCAGCCTGCTATGTCAGACTACCCACATCAACTGCTTTCTTTCCTCTTCTTTGAACAGTATATTCACAAGACTTTTAAGTGTCTGTGTGTGATAAATACATACATCAATAAATAAATATAAATGATATAATAACATCACATGTCAGCTTTTACAGAATGTGCCTCAGTCCTACCCTTAAATAATATAACTAACACACTGCTGGGTTGTCTGTAAATTTGATATTGTTTACAATATGGAGGTAAAACTACATCATTGCAATAGGGAAGACATGTAACAGCTTTTATAGCGAACACAAACTCTTTTCCAATTGACGCATTGCAAATTGTGAGTTTAAACCTTATGGTACAGTGTTTCATACCATGTAAGAAAGGCTGAGTCCATCTTTCCAAAGACAAAAGCCATATCTTCTCTGTTTGGCCTGAAAGCCTAACTTTTTTGACCCTTAGGCAACTCTTCAACAGTTGAAAGTTTTCAACACATGAAATAGTTCCCCAACGACATGGATGTATGTACATAAAATGAACAAATGGATAATAAATTATCTAAGAGCTCGTGGTTGATTTTACATTCAGTGCGGGAAAATTTGTATAGTTGTGAAGGTGCTTACTGATGCATACAAGAAACCAGAGGTTATAAAAGAATCAACATCAACCATAGAATGTTTGCAACTTGATGGCACAACACAGACTGTATAATAATAATAATCTGTACTTTATTGATCCCCTTGGGGAAATTACTTCTCTGCATTTGACCCATCCTACTCACAGTTAACCTTAACTATACATATTAGGAGCAGTGGGCTGCCATGGTGTAGCGACCGGGGAGCAGTCAGGGGTTAAGGGCCTTGCTAAGGGGCCCAACAGTGGCCGTAGTGGGGGTTTGATCCTCTGACCTTCCGATTAGTAGCCAGGGGCTTAACCTGTTGCGCCACCACTGCCCCCACAGTATATAAAAGATTGGCATAATGTACCAGAGCATAATTGTTGCAGACCAAGTTCCTCGAGAAACGCAACCAAGAGCCCAAGGCATTGATCCGGCGTCCAAACTACCCAGATCCCAATCTGATTGCACATCAAGAGGATGCGCCGGAACAAGTTCAACCCAAGTTGGCCCACCCTGCAACGCACAGGACCTAATGGATCAACTTGGAACGCTCCAGTGCCAAGCACCACAGGAAAACCCCTAGAGGTCTTATATCCATGCTCTGAGCTGTTTTGGCAGCATGAGGAGGACCTATACAGTATGAGTCAGGTGGTTTTAATGTTTTAGCTAACAGTAATGTCCGCAATGTAACCAGCTCTTGGAAGGACGAAGTAACACTGAAAAATAGGCAAGGAGTTTCAAAACAGCTGAGATGAACGAAGCAGGCAGATGAGCATACAGACTTCTCCTATTAAAAGGCGCACAAATACCGGAGTAATATTCTGAAAGGCTGTGGATGTAAAAGATCCTGTTCCTTTTCACTGGCTGCACTTAAGAGCAAGGTCACTTATTAATCTTCATCGAGATGCTTGCCAAAGGAATAATAATGAGTATTCATCTCCATCCAGTGTGTTATCTCCTCATCTCAGGCTAAACTCAGACGGTGAAACTAAAAGTCACAACCATGTGGGAAAATCAGCGCCACATTCAAACCACTCTCATGTCAGTTTCCCTAAATAGAGGCTGTTTGTGTAATGCTGTCCTCCACTTCTTCTTATTTACTGCGGGTTGTAACGTATGAGCAGGGCTGACGGCACCCACAACTGGCTCATGTTGCATTACAACACTCAGAAGACACTCATGACTCATGACACGCTGTGGATATTATGACTTCCAAGGTGATAGGATATGACAGCTCTTAGTGCTACAGATATTTCTGCTTTTCTTGGACCACATCTCACCGAGCCTTTTAGTGTCATACTAGCTCCACTGTAGAAAGTTTTGCAGTGGCCAGGGAATTAATTGGAATCTGTGTGCAGCTTTGTGAAATCACATTTGAACCTTGTAAAATCTCTCAAACTCCACTTGAGAATGGAAACTCACTTGAAATATTGCCAGTGATAGTTGTGGGAGTTTTTCCCTCCCAAGTCCTGTCAGAGTGCGAGCCCTTCAGTATCACTTTACTGCTTTCCAACCTTCGTTTTTTTTTTTATCTTGGCAGGGAACCCCTCATTGAGGTCAGAACATTCCCCATAAAAACTGTTTATACTGTGTTTTAAAGTTTATGGTGGTTTACACAGTAATAATACAATGCTTCAGTTCTCAGCAGAGCAGAAATCATGGCCCTTTTTTAAGCTTGTTTAAAAACTTCTTTTGTAGAGGCAGGCAGGGTGGTGGCGGCGTCCCAAAAGCTTCTGGAAGCAGTTACACATTTTACAATATCAGTCAGGCATAATTATATTTATTTTCTTTGAAACGGGCATTTTAAAAGGTTTACATCATTTTTTTTTTACTTTTAATTTATTGCATAGACCAAGATTTTTAAAGTTTAACTCTTTTATTTGTGCAAGGAAACATAAAGTGGGTGTATAATCACAATACAGCTATTGTATATTTTGCCTGTGTTTCCCAAAGAAGGCCGTAAATTTATAGCTTCTGGAAAGACGTGTCTTAAGGCAACAGTCGACAACTGACAGATAACATTGTTAGGATAAAAATGGTCAGCTTCTGGGAACAGACAACTAGTTAATGTTGTAGAACCTGATTAAACAAAGGTTATAGATGTATGAAACCAAAGGTTAGTCAGCAGTAATTTAAGTTGTTTCAGCAAGCTATAGGCTAAAGAGCGCATGTAGCAAGTGAAAGCTAGCTAGCCTAGCTTGCTAACATTAGCACTGTTTACCAAATGCACAGTGTGACGGCACAAAAATGTATTATTTTTGCCAAGAAAAGTTTGTAAAGTTGTGAGATGCCTATGTTTTTAGGGGCCGGAGTCTTCATCTTGATATTGTAGAAAACAGCTGGAGCTTTATTAGCATTTTTAACCCAGACCTAGAGCCTAAGTTTGACCTAGTATTGCTATGTTAACAATAGCAAGCTGAAAACGGCAAATGACAGCAGACAGAAAAACTGAAAAGCATTTTCATAGGTGTATTTTAGGTTCAAGCACCACAGCTACTGGGCGGCTGTGACTCAGGTGGTAGAGCGGGTTGTCCACTGATTGCAAGGTTGCCGGTTCGATCCCGGCCCCTCCGCATGCCGAAGTGTCCTTGGGCAAGACACCTCAAGTTGCTCCCAATGGCAGTCTAGCATCTTGTATGGCAGCTCTGTCGTGAATGGGTGAATGAGGAAACGCATTGTGAAGCGCCTTGAGTACCACCAAGGTAGAAGAAGTCGCCATATAAGTGCAGACCATTTATGTGCTTACATTTTGGAAAAAAAATCTTGGTTTGGGTTAGTCATTTTCTAGAGTAAATGAAAGAAAACCGCAACAGAAAAAACATAGACCGCCAAAGAAAATGCAGGGTGAAGATCTAGGATGGCACAACTAAGAGCATCCTCACCTTTCAATAGAGCTACAACAATGAACGGATTAGTTGTCAGTGATCACCAACTATTTTGAGAATCAGTTTATTGGTATGAGTAAATTCCTTTTTTAAATTTAAAATGACACAATTTAAATTTAAATTAATTTCTTTCTCAATAAATTGAATATTTTTGGTTTGTGGATGACAACACAAGGCATTTGAGGGTGTCAGCATGGGCTTTGGGAAACACTGCGGTGGCCCAGAAGGGTCAACACAAATGCAAACGCCACAACGGAAGTTA
This sequence comes from Dascyllus trimaculatus, assembly GCA_024666655.1. Lineage (NCBI taxonomy): Eukaryota > Metazoa > Chordata > Actinopteri > Pomacentridae > Dascyllus > Dascyllus trimaculatus. The sequence continues at coordinate 8,434,651 of CM045449.1, read as the reverse complement.
ACCACAGTAGAAGTGCGCAGCTGTCGGAAGAACAGGCTTTGTTTCTGAAGGATAGTATTTTCTGCCGTACTATTTTAATTACAGGAGAGTTGCGTTGTGGCTTTTACAGTTGGGTTGACCCTTCTGGGCCACCGTACCACAGTTAAAGACTTAATCAAGAAAAGAACTAATTAATTGTTAGTTGCAGCCCTACCATAAACAAACGAAAAAAACAAATGTCCTTTTCTGGTTATTCAAATTTTAACCTAACAAGAAGACGGTTTAGTTCATTTTTCAAAGATCTCTTGTGATTTATCTTGGAAAATAAAAGGTTGCTGTATGTAGTTAACATTCTAAACATAAGTATTACAGCTATTGAACAGTCAGAAACATAAAGCAGCCTTCTAAAAGAAAAAGGTTAAAAAGGCAGGAGTTGTACTGAACCTTTTCCCTGAATAGGTACAGCGAAGGTAAAATGATTGAAGAAGTCCTTATTAATGCCTGCAAGGCCATAGATTATATTACAGATATAATCTTAATATGAAGTGTTCGCTGAGATAGTTATAATGTTCAGTGTAGTTCAGCGCCATTATCTCTGCCATCATTCCCCTTCCCTGAAGTAGCTGCCCTTATCAGCGGCTGGATACGGTCCTGTCCTCCTCTGCAGTGTCGTTAACAGCACCCCTGTGAGTGCCCGATCAATCCGCCAGGGCTAGGAGGCTATCCCTGCTAATGGCTAATGAAAGGTGTAATTACAGCAGGTCAGCGGAGGCATTCAGACACGGAGCAGAGAGACAGTGACGAGTTCATTTAGATCATTAGAGCTGAAATGTGTCTGCCTCGTTAGACTGCAAGTCAGCCGCATTATCCTGATGATCTCCCTTTTGTTTCTATTAGACCGGGTGGGTGGTGTTTGATGGTGTAGTAGATTGTAGAATTATGAGAGGAGGAAGGTGAGTTGATTTAATTAAAAGGAGCGAACGAGACTGAAAAGAGGAGGACTGGAATGCATTTAGGAGTCGCGATGATACTGGGAGCATTTTTCGAAAGATTCCACATCACTGTAATTTCTCTTTTGCGCTACAGGTTGAAAATGAGCGTTTATCTCCAGTTAATGCTTCTCACCGCTGAACCCGTGTTACAAATGGCATTCAAGCTCGCACGTAATTGCTCATATTTGTCACATCACACGATTCCTCCAACGCCGGTTGCACTTTCCAGCAAATTCCGTCGGCACTAATTGCAGGAACACCTTGCCTCAAAGGGCCCCTGGAAATAGACCTGCAGCTGTATTTTTAGACGGCTATTAATACCTCCAGCTAATTCATTTCAGCTCTCCAGGCACCTAGCATGGCCTCTCAATTATGGATGAGGGGAAAGTCATTGGATTCTCGGCGCTGAGAGGAAGGCTGACGTCGGTGACAGGGCACTCTCTGCAGACACATGACAAACAGGCAGACAGCTGAAGGACGGCCTGGAGGATAAGGGGACGTCTGTGGCACACTTTGAAAGCCTGAGTTATGTTCAAAAAAATCATTACTACGTACAGGAAATTAAACAAAACGCTTTTTAAGATTAGTACATGTGCAGATTATACAAGAGAGGCAGCGTGAGACTCCTGTAAGACAAACAGTATTTGAGGTTGGATTGTCTGGGAGGAGGTCAAAGTTAACTGTAAACTACTTACTTATTAAACTGCAGACATTAGATCTAAACTAATCCTGCAAACAGGTCTCAGTGCCCCCCTTTGGATACCAATATGTGGGCTTTTGGTGGGGTGACACACACAGCAGTAAGCAAGATTGGCCTGTGTACAATAGAAGCAGTAATTCTGACTTATTTGACAGAAAACTGCATTTTTTTTTGTTATTTCTGACAAATTTCAGAAGCAAAAACAATATATTACGCTTACAGGAATGAAAACCCAGCTGTCAAACACCTGTTAAAAGCAATATGTACTTATTTTTTATCCTCATTTCTTAAAATTTTGACATTGGTGATAATAATCCTGAGCTGCAGGTCAAGAATCACTGGAGGGACCCCATAAAGATTTGGAGAGGGTGCCAAAAAGCCCTCTATGCAGGACCGGCTTTTGAATGCTAAGCTAACATTACAGCTTCACTGATAAATGATCTGGCTACTGTGTTCTGAGTGGTGAGGCAGTACTCAAAATTCCTGGTTTCGTATTCTCCTTGGTACTGGGGACGCGGTTCGATTGGTAGTTGGTGCAGCAGAAAGAAGAACAAAAAAAAAAAAATCATAAAATCACATTTTTGTCATTCACACGTACTGTGAGTATGCCAATTTGGCAATAAAAAAATAATAAAATAAGACACCGACATGCAGATTTCCAAAATAAACCAATAAAAATGGTCTTTTCAGTTTAGTGCAACACTCACAATAAATTCAATTCACCAATACTGTCAGGAGTAGAGTTCTTGCTTTAGAGCTGCATAAATTAATGCCGTCTTTGTCTCTTTTTGTCAGCACCGAATAATCATCTGACAGAGGCTGGCGCTTCGTGCTTCAGGTTTCAGTCTGTGTTTGCAGGAAGCTGACTGACTTGTGTAGTCTGAGCGGAGAAGCTCTGAAGAAAGGTTGATTTTTAAAACGGCAGCATTAACACATCTTAACAAATCACAAGCGTGCTAGAGACGGCATCTGGTGCACTGCCAAGATATTCAGGGTGGAGCTTCTGTGAATGCAAGTTTCCCAAACGGCAAGTTCATATTGAACTGAACGTTGTGTATACGGAGCCATTTGGGATAGATACAGTTACTGCAACACCCCAGCTGTTTATTATCTGCTAAGTTAGGTGTTAGTGAGTGCCTGAGGGCCATCTAGCTACATGCACCTCACATGAGATTGTTTATTGACCGATCAGACTGCTGGTCTGGTCTGTAATCAGCAAAAAAAAGCCTTGCTACCTTTTCAAATATCAAAGCCTCACAGAGTGTCATTCCACCCTGTAAAACACCTTCGGCAGCGTGTATAGAAAATGACTTGTAATGAATGTTTACCAGGAAAGAACCCAAAGGCTTCTCTTTGTAGTGGAGCTAACAGCCGAATAACTGCCCTTGATTTTACAATTGGGTTCAACTGGAGAGGGAGGTTGTAGTGACACGACGTGTTTTGTTTTAAAGGGTCATTGTCTCAGTGGCTCACTCTGAGTCAAACCTTTGAACTATGTAGACCATTTTGGACTCTGTAAAGCAGCCTATAGTTATTTCCAGAAATGAATACAGTCGGGTTGTAACTGTAGAGGGAAGTGGGACTACTGGACATTTGCCCAGTCTATAGTATTATTAGGGCGGCTGTGGCTCAGGTGGTAGAGCGGGTTGTCCACTGATCGCAAGGTTGGCGGTTCGATCCCCTGCCCCTCCGCATGTCGAAGTGTCCTTGGGTAAGACACTGAACCCCAAGTTTGCTCCCAATGGCAGGCTAGCACCTTTCATGGCAGCTCTGTCGCCATTGGTTTGTGAATAAGTGAATGCGAAACACATTGTAAAGCGCTTTGATACCTCTAAGGTAGAAAAAAGTACTATGTAAGTGCAGACCATTTACCATTATATACAATGGTGCTGCATACATGTCATGTCATCTAATTTAGAATTAATAGACAAGTACAATTAAACAAAATCAGCTAAAAATATTGTATTTGGTCATTTATTTATTTAGAAAAATGATTCAATGTTACATATCTGTGAGCAGCATAAGTATGTGAACCTGAAGGATTAACGGTTCATTTGAAGTTGGGGGAACTTGGCGTTTTGGGGACAGATGAGACCAAAACAGAACTTTATGGTGTAAATGAGAAATGCTATCTTAGGAGAAGCACATTCCAATGTTCACTGCATTCCAGCACATGAACATTATGTCATTTGTGAAGCATGGTGGTGGCATTATCATGGTTTGAGCCTGATTTGCTGCAGCTGGGCCAAGACGGTTTGCTAATATTGTTGGAACAATGAATTATATTACATTATAATATTATACCAATTAATTTTGAAGGAAAATGTCCACACGTCTGTTCTTGAACTCAACGTTAAGAGAAAATGGGATGTGCAACAAGACGACAACCCTGAGCACAGAGTCCTGCACAGGTCCAGTACTGCAAACCTGCATCCTGTGACAAAGCAAAGCTCAGTTCCAGAACTGACCCATTATCCACATTTACCTCCAAGTTCTTATGCACAACGTGCCCTGGGATAAAACACAAACTAAACAGTCACTTACTGGAAAGTGCTTTATTTGTATTTGCACAAGTGGCCGAGAGCCTTGTGCAAAACAAATATCTAATAATAGCCCATTGCTTGAGACATCCAAAGCAACAGCATAGCTTTCTCACACTAGAACCGCTTTAATTAAACAAAACGTACACTGTGGACCTATAGGGCCACTGGAGAATCACGCAAAATAGGACAATTAAAGATATAGTTTAATAACTAAATAACTAAATTCCTCAACAGTTCTTTCACCTCCTGTTAAAATTACTGTCAGTTAATGAGGCCTTATAAACTCATTAGACTATATACCATATCTGGCCGATCACTGATGTCCTGTTATGTGTAATATTTGACCAAATGTGATTTGAGGGGAGAAAGATTGTGTCTTTATCATTCAATTAAGAGAACAAATCCTGGCAACTGATTAGGTTTGATATCATTGTCTGATTTACATGTTATAAATGTAGCACATTCATGTACATTAGTCATTTAATCACAGAAAACAAACTCTTACCTGCTCCCCACCTGCGTTTCATTCATTTTTACCCATGCATGTATGCGTGAATTGATATATAGTTTTTTAGTATTTGAATAACTTTTTGCTGGCTACCCACAGGTACACAACCCGCTCATAGATATTGTTCTATATGCACCAAAAACTGGATTTTGTATAATATGGCTCCTTTAACCAGCTATCATGATGGTAGAAGATGATGACCAATAGAGGGGAAAAGACCATCCTCTCATTTCCTTCCTTTCTCCATGGATCACAACACGTGTCTCTAGTCTGTTGTGATGCTAAAACTAGAACTACCCATTCAGGAGGATGGGTGAGACTCGCAGTAACTTAATTTAAAAAGTGTACAACATGGGACCTTTTTCAAAGAAGAATAAAATCACTGTTTTGGAATGGCCAAGTCAAATGCATGACCTTAATCCAATTGAAGTGGTGCTGAAGGATCTGAGGCGAGCAGTTCATGTGCAGAAAACCCACAAACGTCCCAGGGTGGAAGCTTTTCCTGTACGGAGAAATGGGCTGAACTTCCTGTACGCTGATGTGCAGGAGTAATCAACAGCACTGGAAGCACTGAGCTGCAGTTACACCAGACACTGCAAGCAAAGATTTATGTCAGGGGTGCCCAATCCTGGTCCTCGAGAGCATAGACATATATACGTAGACGCCGACGTGCCTACGCGGCGGCCATCTTGGTACAGTGCCACTCGCCCCTACAGTGCATTACGTCTATAGAGGAATGACATGTCTGCACTATAAAAGTGATCATAAATCAATCAGTTGTCAACATATATTGTTTGTTACAAACGTCAGACATGGAGGACGGACAGGCAGACATAAATAGAACAAAAGCATCCAAGCATCCTGTGTCAAAGCTAAATGTGTGACGTTTTTAACAAATCAAACCGTTTGGAAATCGGTCGAAAAATTCAGTGAATAATTCTACTTTAAGATTGTGGAGTACCTCTTACCTCCATAGACGCACATGCACTCCCCCCTCTGCTAGCCCTGTACCAAGATGGCGGAGCTTTAGGCACGTCCCTCCACAGTCAATGCGGCGTCTACGTATATATGTCTATGCTCGAAAGCCCCTATCCAGCATGTTTTAGATGTTTCCCTCTTCCAACACACCTGATTCCAATGATCAGCTCATCATCAAGCTCTGCAGAAGCCTGAAAACGATCGTTTAATCAGGTGTGTTGGAAGAGGGAAGCATCTAAAACATGTTGGATAGGGGCTCTCAAGGACCAGGATTGGACACCCCTGATTTATGTGCTGTTGCCCCTCACAGATGGATAATATTAGATAATTGTCCTGAATAAATGTTTGGTCAAGTAAAATATGTTTGTCTCACTTGTTTGACTGGATTCTCATTCAGCCTGTTAATGCAGAAAAATTAAAATCCAAAGGTTCCATCAACTTTGATGGACCTCCTTTGTATCTCACAACCTCATTTCTATCGTAACATAAAGTCACGTCAAGTTTGCCAGCTTCTCTTCCTGACGTAGCAACAAAGCGAGCAGCTTGTTGCGTTCTGTCTGCTGTTGATGAATATTTAATCCTCCACACTTCACGGCTCGGTTTTTTGTTTCTGTAACTTTAAACCGAATCAGAGGGGGGTTATATTTACTCTAAGTTTCGCTTTCATCTCTTTTGCTTTATAAGGGATACAAAGGCAAAGACGAGACTAACTAGAGAATAACGCCGCCTCTCTCCCCGCTGGGAAAAAACTCGGCTGCAGACGAAGCGTGTTACATTTTTCAGAAAGACTAAATCCCTCTGAACCGTTTCTCAGCTGGGCTCCTCCTGCTTCGCCACCAACATATTCATTACTCTTGTGAGCGACAAGGAGAGCGCACGGGTAAATTGGGTTTAGCTCCTGACCTTTGGGGTTTGATTAATGGGCCCTCTGTTCTGCGGCTCGAACAGAGGTCTAAGGAGCGGCTGGGTGCTGAAGGGGTGAAGTGACGGGCTAAGAAACCCGGCACAGACCCATACATCCTCCATCGAGTTATTCATCTCAAACCGAAAGGGCTGGACCTAGTCAAGGGCTGCGGACCCGATCTGAAGGATTGTCTCGGCCTTAAAAATTCATCAAACTTGGCCAACAAGGTTTTGCTAGTATTTTTGTACACCTATCTCGGCTTGTAATGTATGACGGCATGCTTCAAAATGATTATTTCCCACCGAGATCCATTTGTTTCAATGACAAATCAAGTAGCAGACCTCGGTGGCAGTTTACCAGCGTTTTGATGGACACACAGATTATTTTAACGTTACACATTGTAGGCTTGATCTCCATATAAAAATGTCGTTTATTGTGTTGTTTTAGTTTCTCCCTAGGTGTTCAGGGACACACACACACACACACGTCAGAGCTCGACTGGCGCAAAAATGTGATTAGCGACGGTCCAATTTCCAAATCGAATCCAGCTGACAGCGTAAAACAGAAAAAGGCAGCGGGCCTCCTTAAATAACCCTGCCTGGCTTCAAATTGTATCTGCCACACATGAGGAATCAGAGACCAAGAGCCAGATAATCAGGTTTGCTTCCTCTGCCCTCCTATTATGACAAATTAAAGAGGTCTGGAAGCCATATTTTTTTTTCCCGAGCAGCGGGTTCTTAGCTTGTTATTAGCTAACAGACTGGCAAATTGATTAGTATTGATCGCAGCCAAAGCCTTGCAGCAGCCAGCCTTGTCGGTGGTATTCTACAAGGACCCACAGGAAAGGTCAAAGCATATTCAGAGCAGACTAAAGGATTTCATGTGGCTTTGGGGTGAAGGGCGAGAATCTGAGCGAAGATGTCATGGACTGCTGGCTACAGGAATACGTGAGGGGGGAAAAAGGAATTTAAGCACAATGCAAAATTGAAAACCCCCTTGGTAGCATTAATACAGACATGTCTTCACTCCTTTACATACTAATGATTCTGCGTTTAGCGCTGTGTATTTTGTGAATTTCCTTGTTTATTGAATCATACATGCCAAAATCAAACTGCACTCTGGGCTGCGGAAGTTGCAGCGGATGCTCCGGAAGATGGTTTAATACTAATCTTGATGGATCTGCAGACAAAGTGTAGCTGCTGGACTGCATCATGTAAAACGCATCAAGTGAGACACAAGAGAAAGAATGCATAATGAGCAGCTGCCATCCAGTCAGGTATACAAGTCTTGATTTGCACACTGGCGAATGCGCGTTCGAGCTGTGTAAGTGCACATTTCTATCAGCGTCATGCGCCGCGCTTCAAGAGCCTGCTAGGGAGGAAAAAGCCCAAGAAAGGCTGAACTGCTTGTTCTTTAGCTAAAAAGACTCCGGAGTAAAAGACTCAGCCCTGACAAGACAGAGTAATTTCATCCCTGTCTGTTACACTGATGTCTTTGTAGGAGGACATACTGTAGCTTCTATTTATATTCCCGTTTTACACTCCTACTTAGCAACATTTCAAATAAAAATCCTGCACAGACTTTTTCTTATTCTTGTTAAATGTATCTGACAGGGATGTACCATATTGGATTTGGTTGGATATTATCCAACTCTGTTATTAGGTGGGAAAAATATGTCTATGAATCGGCAAACTAAGAGCCTCAGATTTCCTTTGTAGTGTAACTAACATACAACACTTGGCTCACTGGTCGGTGAAGAAATATGATGATTTTCAAAAGTAGACATTCACTATTCCATCTATCCATCCATTATCTGTACACCGCTTAATCCTTTGTAGGGTCGCGGGGCTGCTGGAGTCTATCCCAGCCGACTCGGGCGAAGGCAGGGGACACCCTGGACAGGTCGCCAGTCTATCCATTCAATACTCAAAATAATAAGTAAACTACTTTAATTTAGATGTTTTAATGTAACATTTCCTAACAGACTTGTACCCTTGTAGCCTCATAGGTGTTATCTGCATTGGCCCAATACGCACATTAAAGCATTTACGGGATGATACAGATGATGTGCCAATATCATTGTGCATCCTTGTAAAAAAAAACATGATGAGCTTATCAAATCACAGATGCACCGTTAAAGGATTAAGGTTTCTACCGTGTGTATATATATATATGGTGTTTGACATGCTGGAAGACAGCCATGGTGTCGGCTGGTTGTTTTGCTCATGATATGAGTATTTTCATCTTCAGACTTAAAGGGTTTCATTTGTAACAAGCCTAAGAAAACAGTCAGTTTGCAGGGTGGACCTTTCTGTATCATTATTCAAACATCCATCCATCCATTATCTATACATTGATTAATCCTCTGTAGGGTCGCGGGGCTGCTGGAGCCTATCCTGGCCAACTCGGGTGAAAGCAGGGGACACCCTGGACAGGTTGCCAGCCTATCGCAGGGCTACACAAAAAGACAGACAAACAAGCACACTCACATTCACACCTACGGACAATTTAGAATAATCAATTAACCTCGGCATGTTTTTGGACTGTGGGAGGAAGCCGGAGTACCCAGTGAAAACCCACGCATGCACAGGGAGAACATGCAAGCTCCCCGGTTCGCGTCCCGGTTAGGATCTTCTAGCTGTGAGGCGACGCTGCTAACCACCGAGCCATTGTGCAGCAAACATGAATAGCTGAATTAATTTAAGATTACAACTTGCTGTTTGTGTACTGTAGAGTAGTTTCACTGTGTTTGAAAAGAGGTGGACAATAAGGCTTTATAACTAGGCAACATAATAATGTGACTATATCCTGTCACTGAAAGCCAAACACATCAGCATCCTATTTTGATTTTATTATGCCTGTTCTGAAGTAGTGATTTGTTTCTGCATGGCTTCTTATGACGGTAAAGTTAAACGTGCACAATTTTAATTTGGCATATGATCTGATTAGGAGAGGAATCGTGCAGATTGCATCCTTAAAGATGCTGTATGCAAAATTAGTCTTTCTTTTAAAGTCGAGTGTTTCCTACCCGTCTGGTTGCTGTTTTGGCGTTCTTTGAATGACAAAAGTGAGTTTTAAGAAGTGACTTAAAAGAAGAAACTGATTTTGTTGAGGGTCTCAGACAGGGTGTTCCACAGCTTGGACGCCAGAGCTGCAAAAGCTCGATCACCTTTCGAGACCAAGTGGGGCTTAGGAACCTTCAAGAAGACCCTGCCAGAGGATCTAAGGCTACATTCAGGCTCGTAGGGAATTAAAACTTCCTGAATATAGGCAGCAGCCCAGCTTCAAGGCTTTAAAAACAAGCAGTAAAATATTAAAATCATTTCTAAAACTCACAGGTAGCCAGTGAAGGGCAGCAAGGCCTGGTGTTATGTGGTCCCCTCTCCTAGTGAGGGTTAAAAGCCTGGCAGAGGCATTTTGGATTAACTGGAGTCCGTGGATATTTAGTTTGCTGATGCCGGAGTAAAAGTGCGTTACAGGAGTAAAAGTGCGTTACAGGAGTCAAGTCTGGAATAGATGAAAGCATGAATGACTGTTTTAAAAAGAAATGACAGCTGATTTCAACATGAACGCTTTTGTTTGAAAGAAAGCAACAAACTGTACATGTAGTTAATAATGCAAACAATTTTACATCCGTGGAATGTTCAGTGCAGGATGTTTGCTTTTAAACTAATGTTTTAATATAGAGCCATTGTGAGCTACTAAAGCAACACAGTGTGACATTATGTCTGTCACACTGTCTCCTTCCAGAGGTGTTCACTGGACTCAGTGTTTTCTTGTTGGCAAATGCTGTCATTTGGTGTGTTAGCTTCCTGTTTGTTATTGTGTGCGTCTGACTGCCTTGCTGCTGTTGCACAGCCTTAACTCTACAGTAGTCATCCATTTTATCCTACTCTGCTTCAGGGTTATGTGACAACAGGAAAGGAAGGCACTTTTGTTCTCCGTGTTTATTAATTAAGACAATGCTGGGTAATATTTTAAAGGCTATTTATGTTGCCTGAGAGGAGTCGCTGCCTTGAAAGATAAAGTCAGGGAACAAATGTTTGTTGTTGTTGCTTCGTTGCCTTGAGTGGATTTCAGATTACAAACCAAATTGTGCTGCAAAAGATATCACAACTGCATATGGCGGTTTGCAGAGGGTATCGGTGTGCAGCGCAGCATGAAGACCAAACAACAGATACTCTAAATGCTCATATGCCGCCATTATTATGGTGAGTGTTGCTAGTGGTGTTATTCTGTCACACTGGATTCTTAACCACCAAGTTCTTGAATAGCGGAGCAGATTTATGGAGGAAAAGCCATCCCTTCTAAAAAAGATCCAAAACTCCGGCTCATATTGTCCAGGGGGAGATTGGCCGGTACATTCGAGCAACACATTCAGCAGTAAATGGCAAAAATAGCATCGCTGGCTTGTTGCAGGTGCAGCTTTCATCGAGCTGATGATGAGGTTCGCTGGGCAGGTTAAAAAAAACAAGGGAGGCATTTTGGACCAGGTTTCGCTTCTTCCTTTTTTTTTCCCTCCCATGTTGTCATGGTAACAGAAGGGCTTTTTAGGACGCTGTCTCCGGCCAGAAAAGCATCTCCAGGGCTCGGTGTAATACAAGAGTCCATAATGGGAAGATAGAGACACAGAGAGAGAGAGAGAGAGAAGAAAGGAGAAGCCTACAGTGAGGCTAAACTACATATGAATGGGCATTTTCAGCCATCATTACCATTTATGACACACACTTTGAGTTTTATGAGTGGGCAATCACAGACTGTGCTGCAGTGTTTGTGTGTTTGTGTCAGAGAGTCACAGAGAAAGAGGCAGTAGAGGAAATAAAAACAAGGAAAAAAGAGATTTGCAGTCATGAAAACTCAAAAATCGGTGTTATTCCGACCAAAAATGTTTCCCAGTTCTTTTGTTTTTTATTCACTTGGGTTTAATTTGTGCCAAGACTGCACAGCTTGCAAATACAATTATAGTTTCTGACTCTCAACCAGAAAGTGTCAGCATGTTTCTCCTTGTGTATTTTACAACATGTCATGCATTTCCTGATGTTTCCCTCTGGGTCACTTTGAGGGCTAATTAGCGTGGCATCAGGAGAATATTCTGTCTGGAATGAACACTGATTTAACATTTTCTTGTGCTTACATATTGTGTCCTTTTTAACTTGACCGGTAACGGCAATTAAATCACAGACGCAACAACGATTTAGAGAGAGCTAAGTGAGGCTGTGTCTGAGAGACGTGAGAAAAACACTTAGAGTAATTAAAGTGAATTGGTGTGAACCATTCACCCCGTAAAATAAAATCATTCTCTAAAGCAGTTTTCACATTTGTAGCCTCTCGGGCAGGATAGACATGAGGATGCCAATCAGCTAGCCTGTTTGATAGCTGGTTGTGGTCCAGACTGAAATATCACTATGCGCTGTAGCCATAAGATTTGTTCTTGTGAAATTCCATATAAATATCCCTATATCAGCAGGTCAGAATTTTTACTTAACCTCAAGATTCACTGGATGCAGCAGTAAGCGATCTGGCCAAAAGATTATTTCATCATGATGGACTAATGATTCATGATCTGAGTCACAATTCCCCCCCACAGATTTAGTTGAATTCATGTAATCGCATGATTAACTGTGGTTAGTTGCGTTGCCTGGATACAAAGCCCATCGCTTCAACTCAAGGCTGAAGACCCAGCTCGCAAAACTCTGCAACCTGCTTTTGCTCTGATCTTATTGAGAAATTTTCATGATCCTTTTTTTTTGGAAAGTTTAGTCGCTGCTAACCGGCTAGACCCGGCTGGCGTGGTCGTCTCTCGTCCCTCCATTGTCTTGAACTGCAGCTTGCAATGGTAGTTGGTTATCTTATCTTGAGTGGCTTTTATGGTGTCCTGCTCTACAACCTCTTAGCTTGGCCAGTTGTCAGCCTGCTTCAAGTTCTGGTTAAATTGTTAAATTGTCCCTCCAGTTCCCAGTGAGTCTGTTGTGGAGAAAGACTACTGTCACCATCTGAAGTCCAAGACGGGGGATTTTGAGTCAGTCTGCAGGGTGAAAGACAAATTAGACATTAGGGATGTAATGGTACACAAAGATCACGTTTCGGTACGTACCTCGGTACGGAAGTCACAGTTCGGTTCAGTTCTGTACGGAACCCTCTGGAGTCGACAGAGGCGCCAGCGCATCAAAATGACATGACCAATTTAAGATGACATAGTAGCATACTGTGCAACTGTGAGACGGAAAAGGTCCGTCACAACTGTGGGCACAACAAGGTTCACAATTAAAACAATTCTGTACATTGGCCATTCTTGATAGTCTTAAAATTTTCATACCGCGGTACACCTCTGTACCGAACCGGAAGTGCCTGTACCGAACGGTTCGGTTTGTTGTATTGCTACGCCCCTACTAGACAAGCAGAACAATGACCTGGCAGGTAGGGAAACATGAGCTGGAATGGACAAGGACTAGCCGGTTAGCTCTGACTATACAGTATGTAAGGATTTAATCTTGAAAGTTTATGGTATCACCCTCATTCGGTTCTTTTTGCAGTCAACTAACTATTGAGTCAGATATGTACATGCCAAAGTTTAACTTGTCCAATACTTTAATGATTAATTACTTGAAAAATACTCCTGTACCTGCACTTTGTGTTTAGTGCTACTATCTTTGCATTTGCTTAATGCTAACCTGAGCTGATGGACATGATAAACCATGGATCTACCATATAGTTCCCTGCTGTCTATGTGAGCATGTTAGCAAAATTATACTTAATAATCACAGATATGTATGTAGCTAAAGCTGCAACTATTCCCCAACAGTTCAGTGTTAAATAAAAATACCCAAGGCTGTTTAACCCACATACCGGCAGTGATTCATTTTCAGGCTCTTGAATTTCTGACATTTGATGAAACACTAAGGTGCCATCATGACAATTACCTCATGTAGGCACACTTGTTTCATGAATCACCGTGAGCCTGACTTGACTGAAGTAGGAGGAAAGGGGCTCAAAGAGGGAACGTCACTTGTGTTCAAGTGTTGCTGTGCAGTTTTGGTGTCAAGGATTTTATTATTTGCGCTATGCCACGTGCCAGTACTGCATAAAACAGGTCAAAAGTGTTCTTGGCTATAAGTGCTTGTTCTGTACTATTTGCATGACATGAGCAAATCCTAACCTCTACTTGGAAATGACATGTGGGCCAACTTGACTTATACTCAGTTTTCCAGTATATTTCATTCCAACTACAACATAATACACAGATGGCCATGCTGTCAGCGATTTTCAGCCCAACATAAAAGTCGTGGAAATGGCCATATCCACTTGAACTGGCTCCTTTTCATTGTCCCATTGATTTGCTGCCAAATTCTATTTGGCTCCAAGTCAGATATTACTGAATGTTTTCCTACATTCACAAACTTTTCTCTTTGACCAGAGCAACACTGCAACTGAAAGAGAAATCGCTCTCCCCGAGAAGGAAAGTGATGTGATTTGATAGGTCATGATTAAAGCCAGGCCTCCCACACTGATGATGTGTTCCTCCTAGTTCTCAGCTGCACTTCAGATCTCAAAATAACCCCCAGACCACACCACAGCACTCTGCTTCCTCTTGCTATGCACCACTGATGATGGGAATGCAGCGGATTCCAGTGTCAGAAAATGACCACCAACAGAGGAAGACGTCTCAACGGAATCTGAAATCTGAGCTGAACAGTTGTACCACACTGTAAAAAACACACCATCTTTGCTTTTCAGTATGTTTGTCTCAAGAATGATTATGAGGCTTTTGGTAACCCCTCTAAAGTTCATCATCGCTGATCATCATCAGTCATCATGTTGGTACTCTGTAATTCCTCCTATAGACTTTAATGCTGTGGGATAAAGAGATAAGTCAGTCTACAAATTGTTGTTAAACCCTTTGAGGAGATTATCCTTGTAAATCTGTCACCCGTAATACCACCAGCATTCTAGGCTTGTTCTCCGACCACATCACAATAGCAAACAGAAGTAATCCTAAAACAGTGGGGAAGAGTGTGTTAATCCTTATCGTCGCAATATTTACCGAGAAATTACTGGCTGCCGAAACAGAGGATCTGAAGTGCGTACCATTCCTCATTCAGTTACAGTCTGCTGCACATAGCATACAATGATGGAATGTCTTTATCTGCAGCTGCTAATTGGATACATCAAAGCGGAGTGTTAAATTAAGACGCATAAAGCATGTACTGTCTTTGGAAAGTATCAGAAAACATACTTAGAGTTGGAGTCGTACTGAGGCAGTGACCACAAAACTTGTTTTATGAGAAGAAACTGCTTTAAAAGTCTTGCTTTTTCTCCAAAATTGCAGTAATTTGAGTCTCTGCTGAGCTTAACAGCAGATACTGAAGTAATGACATCTTTTAGAGGGTGATCTGGGAGCTGCGCGACGGAAAACCCTCAAGCAGACGTGACGATTTTACTGGGATGTGGGGACAGTTCCTGATTCACAGTTGAACGCCTGACGTTCAAATGAAACTCCTTTGACCGTTACACCTCAAAGAAAAACTTTACAAGCTCACCGAGTCAGTCAGTTACTAACTCACTCCAGGAAAGTGTCATCCAAACAACATCGTGAATCCAGACTGCCCAGTGCACGGAGAGAGTTGAAGGTGATGATGGCACTCGCCGAAAATATCCCATTAGAACATTGTCAATTTTGTCCAAGGGTGGGTTTCGCTTTTAAGCTCCACACACTGGTTTTATGACACAGACGCCGAGGAAAAAAAACACACAACAGTAAAAAGTGAGTATAAAACAGCGAGGCAAAGGCAAATAGTTTACTGCAACCCACAGAAAGGCCACAATAAATGGTGTGGAAAGAGGAAATAGGAGGATGTTATTATCACAGAGGTCAGCAGCGTGACCACACAGAGTGGGGGAAAACTCTGCGGGCCAGATATGGAGGCTGACACACACTGTGGCAGCTGCAGCCAGTGTGTGTATACCTGTATACCCTGGAGGTCTATGTGTTTGAAAGTTAATTTCTTCTGACATTAGACAAGGGTGTATATTTTAACCTAATTACTGCCACAACCTCATCAGCTATGAAAATGTATCCGGATAGTTTCCACTTGTTTTCAAGCCTGGAGATGCAGACTTAAGAATGAAATCAGCCCAGACGGTTAAGTAATGGATCAATCAGCGAACATTATGGTGATGTGATACGCAGCCTCTCCTAGCACACAACATATTAAAACTAAGCATGGTAGATGTAAAAAGAAGCTTGATATCTAGAACTTCATGTTCTTTTTTTGCTGGAAATTTATTCATAAACTGGTCTCGTTGAAAATGTTGGATAGATTTTTTTTCTTTTTATCTCAAAGGCAGCTGCCGTGTCCTGTTTTTGTCCTGTTTAAAAGTCGAGACTAAAACCTAATGCCTGCTAGAATGGTGTGTTCTCTTCTGTCTGATGTATTTGTTTTGTTGGGTGAGTGATGCAGAAGACTGTCAATGAACTGCTGCACAGTTTGAAAATAGTCCTTCTTACTGTGATCCAGAGCCCTGCAGGACCACAGTGGACAAAGCTAGGTTTCAGTGAAAGGGACACAAAATCAAGGGCTAGACAGTGAAGACAACATAAACTCTGCGTGGTGATAAAAAATTATAAATGTGCACTCACTCACAACTCGTAACATACAGTAGAGCCCCATTGTCAGAACCCCTTTGGCACCACCACTGAGTCGCATTTTAACATACAGGATAGTTTGATGTAAACACATGAACATCAGAAATGGATGCGTTGAGTCCATAACCACATTTGATCAGCTAGTGTCACCACTGTTGCTCCTTTTCAAGCATGAAGAAATTTGCCATGTAGCATGTGGCTAATGTTGTGAAACAGTATTTTAACCTACAAAGTAGACGCACAAAGCAAATTAAGGCTTTTTTGCTTACAGTTGACAGTCAGGATGAGCCTGTGGACACCACAAAGCATGTTTGTAAAAGATGTTTAAACCTAAACGGAGGGAGACAACACGTCCAAAACAGCAATGCGTCGCACTGACAGACATGCCAACTTAAAAGGGGGAAAGGTCGGTGAATGTGATGACAAACTAGAAAAGCACTCAGAGAGCGCATACCTCCGCCAAGGAGCTTCAGTCCACCCCCAACACAATCTCCCAATTCATATATTTTGTATGGAGCGTTACAGATACAAATGTAATTACATACAGTTCAAATTTCCTACCGACAATGCGGCCTTCACCCCATACGACCTAATGAACAGGCGCGGCCTCTAGCGCGGCAGCTCCGAACAGCCTCCCAGCTTCTTAGACAACCAGAGATAAGAATGCTGGCCCAACCGTGCGTATGTCACTCAGGAAGGAAAAAGAAGTCCGTTATTGTCGCTGTCTGTCGCGTGGAGCCCCAAAATCTCATGTGGTCAAAGGGGGTTACCCCAAAAACAAGAGTGCCCTCTGGTGGCTTTTAGAGTAAACCACATTTAATTGTCCACCTGGTTACACTTAGATTTAAAAAATTCCTGGATGGAGACGGTAATCTGGATTACCATCATTTCTTCCTCGTCCCATTTCACACATTCCCTGAAAATTTCATCCAAACTCGTCCATGAGTTTTCAAGTTATTTTGAACACAAACAAACAAACAAACAAACAAACCAACGCCGGCCACACATAACCTCCTTGGCGAAGGTAAAAAAACAGCCCGTTTCCTCAAATATAAATCAAACAAGTGATTTAATTTGTGACGAGCAAACATTTTTCTCCACTGGAGTTTCATGAGGCAGCTAAGGGCAATGACAACTTCATATAAAGATGTTGGCAAAGAAGATAAAGTGAAATTAGACGAAGCTGCCTACGTGAATGCTCCAAGTCACGTGTTCACAAGTGTGCAGACCAATAAAAGCAATGCTATAGTGAATGGAAAGAGAAAGAATGAAAGCGGCTGATTAAAATATTGCTCCCACTTCTCTCTGCAAGGATGTAACCTTTTCTAAGCAGCAGTGTGAGATGTGGACCTGTAAAGAGCTCACCCTACTGTTTCTGTTCCTCTAGTCCTGGTAGGTATGAAAACATATGAATACACTATGGTGCAGTAATTCACTCTTGAAATAAGTAATTAATTTTCTTTTCATGGCTTCCTTTCACATCCGCTTTGTCGGTTAAAATACATGCTTTCACTACATTAACTACTGCATTACTTCAAGGCAAACCCTTTTGTTGTTTGACAAGGAGCAACGCCGGCTGAGAAGGTTTGGTTTTAGACTCAATGCATCCATTTCTGATGTTCCTTTTCATATTATCCACTGTTTTGCATTGGCTTTGTCAGAATATTTTCTGCTTTTCTTTTTGCAATTGATAAGGAAACAACAAAATTTGAAGTTACATCAGGAAAAGTAGTACAATAAGACGGACCATGTTTTAGGTTTTTGTCTGTGGTATTGTTTCAGTATCAATATATGTAGTCAGGTATCGTATTGAAGTCATAATTCTGGTATCATGACTGCACTAAAACCAAGCAGATTTGGTGTAAACTTAACCAAATGACTGAAAATAAATTTAGGTTTACAATAAAAGGAAACAAAAGGAGCAGCTGTGACTCAGGTGGTAGAGCGGGTTGTCCACTGATTGCAAGGTCGGCGGTTCGATCCCCGGCTCCTCCGCATGTCGAAGTGTCCTTGGGCAAGACACTGAACCTGAAGTTGCTCCCAATGGCAGATTAGCGCCTTGCATGTCAGCTCTGTCACCACTGGAGTGTGAATGCGAAACACATTGTAAAGCGCTTTGGACACTACTAAGGTAGAAAAAAGCGCTATATAAGTGCAGACCATTTACCATTTAGCAAAACTGAAAAAATAAGGGTCAAACACAGGACATAAACCTAAGTCTTCTGGGTAAAAATCCTGCGACTCACAGTGCCTCCAGGGCTCCAACCTCCTTATGAGTCTCCTTTTTAACTCCTACACATCTGTTGGTGTCAGATATTGACGTGGGTGGCACTGACGCCACAGGACACCTCATGCATATATGTCAGATGCTAGTGGCTTTGACAAAACGGTGTTATTTGACACCCTGGAACTGAGTGTAGGTTGGTGCATTAGGTACCCCAGGAAAGACATGTGTTTATAGTTAGCTGGCATGTTTAATTTTCAAGAGCATTATCTATAACAGGTACAACATCACGACCTTCCTCCATCTAGAGGAAAAGACTGTGCAGCCTTTAACGATGCTGTGAGCTGAACACTGAGGCACCTTGCTTCCCCTCTTTGAGGTTGCAGACTTGTCAGTCAGGCAGAATGATTTAGGGACATTGATTGTATGCACTTCACGGACAGGCTGGCACTCTGCAACAGTATGAGACTCAATCACACCTGCAGCTCTCTACAAACACTGTTGTGCTGAAAGACAGACACAATAGGCAGCAGTCAGTGAGAAAGGCAGGGAAATGGAAACACAAATTCACTGACAAACATGCCACCAAACTGAGGCACTGGATCTGAATCACAAATATGATGCGCGCTAAGCAGAGTCACCCACTGAATATGATGTGGAGCGTTTGGTTCCACGGCTGATCAATACTGCATCGGCTCTCTACGCAAAGCACTTAATTTAAATTGACTTTTTGATCAGGCTCTATGCAGGAATGCTTCTATTGGCAATGTAATCGTCTGGTTTGGTCAATTTTATTGCTCCATCATTGTCTGATTGCTCTTTCAGGGGCTTCTCTGCTCTGAGGAGAACAACCAATGACAACATTGCAGGCTTAGATGGGTTTCTACATAAATCTAGTCCACGGTTTGTGCTGGTCATTGTTGGGGAGATCAAAGGGTTGATAAAATAGCCCTGAGAACACCAACATGCTGAGGAAACTTTATGACCATATAACATTTAGATGTTGAGGTATCTTGTTGGTAAGGCTGACATGTACTACTACCATTGCTTCTGGAAAAAACATTGACGCTCGGCCTCACTGAGCATGGCTGCTTCTAGTGTTTGTTGTTTTTGCAAACCTCTCCTTAGACTTGCTGAAACATCACGACCACGAAGGCTTTCTTTGTGTAAGTCACCTCGACAAACACTAAAACACCAGTCAGATATAACGGGTATCACGAAGTTGGTTATCAGACTTTCTTTGTTAACTCAAACTTTCTGCTTCAAACAAAAGGGGGCGTTCAACACGTCATCTGATGCGTCTTCTGCACAAAATTAAATGGTCGGGTGCAGCTGCTTCAGTCAACAGGTTGTTTTAATGGAGAACAACGAGGGATATAAAGTGCTGCTACTGGAAATGATACAAGACAGGAATGCCGGTGGAAAACTGTTAAACGTGTGTTAATATATTTATTTTATCGATCAATGCAGCTGCTTATTTATGACAGACAGCAGCACATTAGCGCTGTTAAACTTTAAACTTCATATATTTAAACATTGTATTGTGTTGAAGTACATTGTGGTCTGACACCGTTCTGTAATGCAGGATATTAGTTTAATTTTTGGCCAAATCAAAGTGATTTTAATGTTACTGACTATTCTCTGTAATAAATGCTAATAAACTAATCACATTTATTTATTTATTTATTTATTTAAAAACATTTTTGCACATATGCCAGTGTACTTATCTGTATATATTTTATTCTATTCTATTCCACTTCTTCTTTTATATATTTTTTTAATGTTATTTTATTTCTTACTATCTTAATCGTTTGCACCAACAGACCAAGACAAATTCCTTGTAATGTAATAATTACTTGGCAATAAACTTGATTCTGATTCTGATTCTGATTCTGATTCTGATTCTGATCAGTTTTTTATGTTCTGTAAGCTACAGTATCAGCAAGTAAACTTGACAGCAAATCAAGACCAAACATAAAAACATCTTTATTAGTTGGCGATTTCTGCATCACCAATTAAATACTTGTCGGGTTCCCACGGCAACCCAGGTTAGCTCCACAGCATCAGTTACCATGGAGATCTAGAAGGTTAAAAGAGAGCCACCTTCATGATACTTAAAACTGAATTTTGCCTGAACATGCCTTGCTAACCCACTGATCTGACTTGGTAGTTCAGCCCTCAGAGCTCCCCTCATGGATTCATCCTGTGGTTAGATCCTGTCAGAATGACATCACCGCCCACATTCACTCAGGTTTGCGTCACTTACCTCCAACAATCCAGTTATCCAATTCTGATTTTCCACAGAGCCCACCTCCAGGAAAACCTATTGGTATGAGTCTTGGAGAGGCCGGTGTTTGTGTCAGTGGCGGAGTAGAACTCTTACCTTGGCATCCGATTATGCGTAAAAGTCTGCGTTATTGTAGCCGGTCGGGATTAAAAGGGAGCCTCTTCTGCAGGATAAATTACATATTTCCTTGTTGGAGTTTCCAGCATCAGTGGAGCCAAGGGCACTCAATGCCATTGTTCTAAATGCTGAGCTGAGTTGTGGTCTGTCTGTTGGTTTGAGCATTGTTGTTTTGTTTTTGTGCCTGAATTGCTTTACTGTCTGGCCACTTATCTAGTTTTGTATGGTTTGACAATCTCATTATTTTGTTGTAGCTTTCTTACAATCAGGGTCAAACCCGCTACAACATATCCAAAGAAAAGACAAAAATAATGAATTGGGAATCATTTAGTAGAATGAATATCCATTCCAGACATTGTTGTAATTAGACCAGTATTTGATAAACCTTAATTGAATACAATGTAGCTTCAGGGCATGGAGCAGATCAGGTGAAAAATGTGACCCATTCGGTTCTGTAGTCATAGTTGGGGGCATGTATGTATTGTTCAGTTAATGTAAAACAGGCTTCCATGATGCATATGCAAAAAAACAACAACAATGAAAACAAACAGTCGTGCTGTTATCCCAATGAAAGTTTTGGAACTGATGGTGCGCTGAGTGCAGCAGTCAGTCAGTCAGTCTTAGAAATAGCAAGCGATAGTTCAGTTAGATGATCCGTCAGCTTCATTTCAGTCTGCCACATGAGAGCACCACAGACAATGACAGGAAAAGAAGTGGAGGATAAAAAAAAAAATGACTGTGTGCAACACATGTACTAACTTACCAAACCGAACCCAAAGAAAGACCCATCAAATTTCCAACCAGAGTTTGCAAAGTCACCTCTGAGTCACCAGTTCAGGCTGAGTAGTAGAGCCTTCAGCAGCTCCTATGACAGTCAGGCGACTGTGACTCAGGTGGTAGAGCGGGTTGTCCACTGATCGCAAGGTTGGCGGTTCGATCCCCGGCCCTCCGTATGCTGAAGTGTCCTTTGGCAAGACACTGAAGCCAAAGTTGCCCCCAATTGGTGTGTGAATGTGTGAATGCAAAACACATAGTAAAGTGCTTTACCGCTAAGGTAGAAAAAGGTGCTATGTCAGTGTAGACTATTTACCATTACAAGTGTTATGGTTTGATTATAAGACTCTTGTTTCTGTGTTCTCCTGTGGTGTTAAAACGTCACACAGTCAAATAAAAAAGTACATGTCTGGGTTGATCAAATAGCTGAGTGGTTAGGGTTAGGGTGCATACTATACAGGTACAAATGCTCTGAGCTGCGAGTCCATGGTTTGATTCTCACACCATTTGCTGTGTGTCATTGTTCTGGTCTCTTCCCCCCCCCATTTCCCATCTCTCTCCACTGGCACAATCGCATCAAGGCCTAAAAAGTGTGGGTCGCCACCATTGTTCAGTGATAAAATCTGAGCACATTACAGAGCATCTCTTCTGCCTGGGTGCTAACAGCGCCGTCAGCTCAATCACAATAGACGGCGGCAGGAAAAGGGCTGTTTAACCGACTTCGCGAACGGAGACATGCGCACCTGGGAACGGAGCGAAAACCAGTCGCATTGTGCAAATCGGTGTTTTTAAAGCCTCCGAAACAAGAAGTCGAGAAAAATCACATGATAGAAATTGTTAACATGTGATTTTGACAAATGTGTGAGTACTGTAGATTGTGTTTACACATAAAAACACATAACATAAGAGCATCAGTGTGATCAGCAGCTACACAAAGCAGCCATCCAGCCAGAGCAGAGCAGAGCAGAGCAGAGCAGAGCAGAGCAGAGCAGGCTCACTGTGAATGGATAAATAAGTGAATGTCCCCAGAGACATTCCAAGGTCAACCAGAAAACTCAGCCTGTGTCACTGCTTTAAACTGAGACCAGCTGCTGCTGCTCGGGCCATATCTGGACCAAACATTGCCTGGAATACAAGCTGCCAACCAGGCGCTCTGTGTGTGTCTCTGTGTGTGTGTGTGTGTGTGTGTGTTGCACTTCCTTCTTTTTCCGCAGCTAAATAAACAAATCTGTCGAGTCATTTCCCAGACTCATTACCTCCAATCCTGTTGGTCTCCATGGGTCAGCAGCTATTATCTCAGTGGCCCGTTGGTAACATATTTTTTATCACACGCACTGTATGTGCCTAGTTCGAAAAAAATATGGGCGCGGAAAGCAGTCGAGGGCACACTTACAAATTATTAACAAACACTGAACCAGCATTTTGCAAGTCATGCTTAAATTCCTGTGAATACTGACTCAGCAATGCCCTTTGTATTTACTGGCGCTGGATGTGTGTGAGTGGAAAAAACACACTTTCCTCCGTACAGCTGCCTCCAGTGATTGTTTCTTTCAACCACCGGTGAAATCTGTTAGATGCGTTTGTTCGAAATTAAAGCGCTTCTGAATGAATAGTCAGCGGTGAATGCGGCATCTGTCATCCTTTATTTCTGCTTTTCATCATAGATTTCCTATAATTATTTCCCAAAAATTAAAAAAAAACCCACCCTTTTAGCTCAATTAACCTTTATTGTTTCGTTTTTTAATAATTAGCCCTCATTTCCATACGGACCAGAGGCTGAAACAAAGGCTTTGAACAGACGCTTGGGGAAGGGAACTATCAAGGAGAGAGACGTCACGGCCTCCAGCGATGAGAGGGAAACCGATGTGCTGCTCTGGATGGGGATGTTATGACAGGACTTGATGAGACGTCGCCACCGCACAGAGCTGCTCGCCGGCGAGATGCCTCCCCGTGGGCATGTAAAACCACCAAGACAGTCAACTGGGGGCTAATTTTCCTTATTTATCATCAGCACAACAGTTGTGGATCTGAGAGTGCCTTGTCGTCCTCTGGGGATCGGTGGTTTGCAAGTGAAGTAACGCAGGAACATCAGCATCAATTAGTGCCGCTGTCCTCTCCGATCGCGGCCTCGTCTCCGGCAGGGGAAGCGGAGCAGGTGACCCGGCCTGTGCGTGCGAGTGTGTTAGCGAAAACCTCCACCTGCCTTGCACTATGGGCGAGGCCATGCTAAGTGGCGCACACGCACACACACACACTCTGTCTGGTTTAATCCAAAACGGCACATCGACCCAAATGGCCGTGTTTTTGTTTCCCCGCGGCCCTCTTTGATGTTAATGTCCCTCTGAATTATTTATCTGTGTGTTCTCTTTGCCTTCTCCTCATGCTCTCTGAAGGAATAAATCAAAAGAGCGAGGCACACACAGAGAACAGACAGAAGGATTTATCACGGGGAGTATTGTTTACTGCGCTGACCTCCAGGCCCTGCTATATACACATATCTGTGCTTTGCAATCAAACAACCGCCTCTCCTCATAGAGCTGAAACACACACACACACACACACACAAACACACACTCTGCTCTGCTTTCTCTATGATTAAAAAAAGATCTCTATTGTTTTGGCTCTTATTTCCACACACATGATCATTCACAGGAAACAATGTGTCCAATGTGTGATGAGTATGGATTATGCAGAGGAGATCTACTTTCTCCTGTGCCTTCTTATGAATGTAATTTAGCCTACAAACACTAAATGATTACCAACTAAGGGGCTGATGTAACCACTGGAGACACCAGAGCAGATTTACATGCAAACATGCATCCTCACATTGTCCCCATTTGACCTTCTCTATTACTGAGAGCGACACAAGGCAAGAGAGAGACGCACAAGAAAATTCCATAGCCTTCAGCTGCCTTGCACTTGTTGTAAACAAATTTAGGAACACAGCGACAATATAAAATGCTTGTTGCAGTGCAAAATGTTCTTTTTTTTCCTCCCCACCGCTTCGTCCTTATATGACCAATCTCCTGCAGAGAATGTACCTGATGAGAGCATAACACTATATTTTTCAGATATCGGTGTGTCGGTGCTTGTCCCAACAGCAAAACAGTTTGTTTTAGATCTCATAGATCCATCCAGACACACAACACGCCGTTTCCCGCTAGGTAAAATACGAGCTAGATGCTATTTCTCATTAATGCTCATAGCGATCACTGACAGCTCACTTGCATCAGCCAAATCCCCCCCACCACCACCACCACCACATTTGGCAGGTTAGTAGGTTGTAATTTTAAGCTCTGGCACAGCTGATACAATATTTATTTTGTTTACAATGGAGACTGAACAATGGAGCACTTCTGGTGAGGAGAAGCAGGGTGGAGGGACTCATACAACTCAGTGCTGCGCCATGTTAAAGAGGAAGCAGATGATATCTAACTTCTTGTCATTCTTGACCGGTATTATGGAGTTATTGCAGCGACAATGGTAGCGGTGACCTTTTTACTGGCAGCTCTGCCCAACATCATCCCTGCTGACCCTTAAGAACGTCATTCCAGTGTTTCTGAACATGGCTTCTCATTTCTTGCAGTTGCTCGTTTTGCCAACTTTAATGACAGATATCTCTGTTAGCGAGCGATGACCTGCTACAGATTCAAAAACGTACCAAAACAAAAAACCCCACAATAGATCTAAAGAGCAGAAAGACACAGCTAGTATCAAGCATATGCCTTGGAAAAAGATGGGTTTTAAGATTGTGGTGTTCGCAGATGGTCGGGTAGGGCATCCCACAGACTAGGGCAGCTGAGCAGAAAGGCCGGTCTCCCATCGTACAGAGTTTGGTTTTGGGAGGTTGGCAGATCTAGAGTGACAGTCTGTGTGATGAGGAGTTCTTTGAGGTAGAGGGAGGCATTTCCATGGATGCATTTATAGGTGAGGAAGGAGATTTTGTACTCGGTTCTGGATTTGACGGGGAGCCAGTGGAGTGATTTCAGGATGGGGGTGGTCTGGTCATGTTTCCGCACCCTCATCAGGATCCTAGCAGCGCTGTTCTGGATGGACTGAAGCCTCTGGATGCTCCTGGTAGAGGAATCACGATGAGGGGTGCATTGCGGTAGTCGAGCCCGGAGGAAACAAAGGCATGGACAAGCTTCTCTGCATCTGCCAGTCTGAGTGTTGGACGGAGTTTGGGGGTGATCTTGAGATGGTAGAAAGACGTTCTGCAGAGGTGTTTGATGTGGGTGTCAAAGGTGAGTTGAGGGTCGGTTTGACAGGCGGTGCCCCTGCCAACACCCTATCCCTGTATACATGAAAAATACGAGCGTCCTGGCATTTTCCCCTTGAAACTGCAGTGTACCAATGACAGTTTCAAAAACATGAAATCAGACAGGGTATCACACGTGAAAAAAAAAAAAAAAACCTAAGGAACCAATCTGATCAGCTTGCATGATGGGACTTTCTGTATCGTTATTCTTCTTTAGAATCCGTTTCTGGTTTGAGCATGTATGGGTGAAATGCTTCAATATTACAATTAGTCATTGCACAGTGTAGAGTTTAGGTGAGCTTGTGTGCCAGAGTTGCATCAGAGTGGTAGGTGGAGAAACAGACTTAAAAAGACTTCGTAGAACTACAGTGTAGCGGTTCATGTAAGTCATTTTAAGGCATGAAGGTATCATTTCCATGGAATCTTGATACACAGAGGTGGGAGTTTAGAGATTTAATTAATGCCTGGAGGTGAAGCAAGATTGATTCAATTCTGGCTTCTGAAAATAAGGCCACTTTGGGATATAGTGGGTTAAGCACTATTATAAGCCAACATGGTTTGATTTATCCACCTTACTGCCAGAAATGGAACACAAGAGCAACAGGTAATACTAAACATGCCCCCCACTTTGACCAGTATTAGACTGTCAGTGTCACTGCCAGCACATAGGACAAGGGAGTCGTGGATGAAGATTTACCATTGTGACTTGGTGGAGTGGAAAGAAAATTTCCATATAAGACAGGAATCATTTCACTGGCTATGTGACACAGTTCAACCGTTTATTAGAACAGAGGAAACAGTATGGGCAGCAGTTCTGTTACCATACAGATCGTTGTTAGCCATCAGAAACCAAGATAAGATGTATACATACAACAATATCCAGGTTTATAAAAGCCTCTATAATTGCTTATCCAGGTTCTTGGAAATGATGTTACATGCTCAAAAACAATTATGGAATTCTTCAAAAACCCGATCATTACCAAGGATATCTAAATCTATGTGAACAAGTCCTCATCTCTGGATGACTTCTTGATGTTTCTATCTGAATCATTTGAAAATAAACTAGAAAAGCAATCAGAGAGTGCATACCTCCGCCTTTAGTCCATACCCAACACAATCTCCCAATGCACATATTTTGTATGGAACGTTACAGATACAAATGTTATTACATACAGTTGAAATGTCCTATTGACAATGCGGCCTTCACCCCATACGACCTAATGAACAGGGGCAACCTGTAGCAAGGCAGCTCCTAACAGCCTCCCGGCTTCTTAGACAACTGGAGATAAGAATGCCGGCCCAACCGTGCGTATGTCGCTCAGCAAGGAAAGAGAAGTCCGTCATTGTCGCTGTTTGTCGAATGGAGCCCCAAAATCTCATGTGGTCAAAGGGGGTTACCCCAAAAACAAGAGTGCCCTCTGGTGGCTTTTAGAGTAAACCGCATTTAATTGTCCACCTGGTTAGACTTACAATAAAAAAATTCCTGGATCCAGACAGTGATCAGGATCAGTCCCAAAATTTCATCATTTGTTCCTAACCATTTCACATATTTCCTGAAAATTTCATCCAAATCCATCCATAACTTTTCAAGTTATTTTGAACACAAACAAACAAAGAAACAAACAAACCAATGCTGGCCATCACATAACCTCCTTGGCGGAGGTAAAAAGGCTGTAAGACTGAGGCAAAGCATTTGCATTTGTACCTGGTAATAAGCCATAGAAAACTGTGACTGGTTAGTCGTACATTAGTAATATGGAAAACACAAGATCAGATCGGTATTTTGAGAGTTCATCTACTGCAAATGGATGAGCAGAGCAGCGATGCTGCAGCAGCTTCGAGTCCAGCTGCCTGAACTAACTCACAGGGTATGCTTTGTTTAATGATTGATTAGTGAAATGAAAGTAGCACTCCGTGGCTACAATAAGTGGTAAGCTAATTAGCTGGAAATGCCAACTGTTGCAACTTGCATTAGGGAAGATAAACACTTTTGTTCATGTGGCCAATAAAAGAAGGCACTTTTGCGGTTCTGTAAATGTGGAGAAGTCTAAAGTTTGACAGGCCTCCCGTGTGTAGCTATTGTACTAATCTATGATCGGACTTTAGGATGATAGAGTGCAACTTGTCCCAGTAGGCCTGTGTGGTGTTTGGCTAGAGTTATGTTGTGAGCGCAAAGTTATAATGACCCACAGTCAGCGGACAGAATAAGAGCCTTAGAGGAGACATCAAGTGGGAACAGACTATAAAAAATGCTGCAATACATTTGTACTACTACTGAGAAGTAAGCTGTTTTCATCCCTTGCTGAATGTATACTGATCCTGGTATCACTTACTGCTCTGTGTCTCATTACTGAGCAGGGCCTGGAAATAAGTTGCGACTCCACAAAAGCGAGATTCGAAGGCTACCAAGGAAATACTGGGGCAAAAACATTAGTATTGATCAGCTACCCGCTTCCTCTGCAGATGTTTTACAATCAGTTTGTGTTACAGAGGAAGGGGAGACCAACTGTTCTGCTACGGGGGGACCTTTCAGGCAGTGCACATTATTAAATGACATATCTAGAACAGGACTCTGTGGGGCGGTGAAACTTCCAGGTCTGTGGTTCTGATGTTACAGATATGCCAGGCGGGCTTTGCCAGCCAAGTGGAGGAGAATAGCTGCTCATCATCTCGCGTCCTGGCCTCCTTTCTACAACTTGAGCTCAGACCAGCCGATCCCTGCAGTCTAATTGGCCTACTTTAACACTTACCTTCCTGTGGTAGCCACTGTGTTGCTGTGTGCACAGTCCAGCTCCTGTGAGGCCTTCCTCAGTGATGGCAGATCTTTAAATGAGGATTTTAGACGAGACAACACCTCAAAACAATCTCCCTCTACTGTTATTCCTGGGTATATGAAATCCATAAGAATATTGATTTGCTTTTTTCCCTTTTTAACACACCATTGCTCCTTTTTGTCTGAATCATTTTTAAATTGTCTTGGGTTTTCTGCCGGTTTTATCCTCAGAAGAGGTGAACCCTGTGTTTATGAATGAACTTAGCTGTAGGAAAGACACAGGGAAAGATGATGCTTCCCCGAGGCGACGTGCAGAGAGGCTGTGTGTCTGTGCATCTGTCACGCTGCCAGCTGCTGCTCAAGATCAGCTAGATTGCAGTAATTGGTCTGGTCCTTTTTGATTTGTGCTTCCAGTATTTTTAGTCATGTATCAAACTTGTCTCCCGACATCATAAAGGAGATCTTGAAACGATTCTGCGGCTCGCACATAAGCCTGTGAAATTCTTAAGGCTCTTAAATCTTCCCTCTCCCGAGAAATGCAGTGAGAATCATCGCTGCTTCTGAGCTGCGTTTATTTCAAAATGCCGAGTCATTCACAAACAATCCAAATATTACAGTACTATTCTGCATGACATTGTTTATCGATGGATTATGTAAAAATGCCTGTAAACCTGCATGATATATTTCACTGGGCCATCTGGACACCACTGTGGTCCTGGTAACTACTGTATGAATTCTCTATCCAGTGGATAAATCTTACTGGTTTAAGCTGTCCACTGACTTTTCTTCTGGTGCCACCAGCAAATTAGCATTTTTGGCTTTTTGTGAAATGTTGACAATATTAGATTGCCATGAAATTTGGTACAGATATCCATTCTCCATTAGAGATGAATCCTAGTTATGGTGATCCCCTGAGTTTTCTTTTGGCTGTCATTGGTTAAGACCTTTAATCAAAAACTACAACTACCTCTGATAATTGGAGACCTGAGTTTCCCCTTAAGATGAACTATGACCTCTTCTCATTAGGTCAAAAGACATTCTTTGCTGGGATGCTTTGGTTTATGAGCAAATACTTGCAGAACTACTGAGTTGCTCACCAGCCACAGCCGTACCGTGTGTTTACCCTAATTAGCATTAGAATGCTAACACACTAAACTATGGACCAGTTCATGCATCCTGCAACTGCATGTCCCCAAGGGTCTGCATCATCCGCCCCAGTTCATGAGGGTACGTGCAGATCACTCTGAAGCACCTGCAGCCCATAATTATTGATCAGGCAGGCTGTCCACACTGCAAGTTTCCTAGGAGAGGCCGTGCAAGGAGATTCTCAGTCGTTAACAAGTTATGATTAAAAGAGCTGTAACTGAAGCAGCTGCTGCCGACCTTTAGAGGTGCTTTGATTTGTACGCAGTGGGAAGTTGTAAATTTACTTAAAATCCTGTGCGATGTTCACCCACTGTGCTTGGCACACCTCGGGAATAATAACATTGACACAGCGCTGCAGCCCAAATAGCTGTGTTCTTTTTCCATATTTTTTGTGTTTGATGTTAGGGGCACTGCAATGCGAAAAGTATGCGTACATTCACTGTCTGCTGTCTGTTGACCCCTTTCAAAGTCTGCATCAGTCACGTGGAAACCGTGAACCGACCATAGGACGGTGACTCTGTTGGCATTATTATTGTGGCTGTTTTAGCATGCAAACATTAAGATTAATTCAACTAAATACAAAAATATAGCATTAAGGTAGGGTAAAACCAACAGTGCTTTATTCTGGTATATATTTTTGTTCTCTCAAGACTTTTTGATTTTCCTGGTCTATATGACAGTCAGTCCCATGGCCTTTTGATTTACTACTAAGTTATTATTAGTTTATCCTCTCTTTTTTTAAAAAAACAACAAATAATTAATAAAGTAATCCTTCACCATATCGCGGTTCACTTTTCATGGTCCCACTGTATCGCGGACTTTTACATTGTATATAAAATACGTAGCGTACAGCAGATGAGTAGACGCATGTATGGAAAATGCAGCAACAACCACTTCCACTTGAGCTAGTCAGTCACTGATTGATTGGCGGTGATCGAAGCCAGTGTTTATAAGAGTGTGGGAAAGGTTAATAACAGTATGGGGAAGATTTATAACGCCTTAAAATTTATTTAAGTAATAAAATAAATATAAGGTCGCTACTTTGCGGATTTCGTCTATCGCAGAGAGGTTCTGGAACCTAAACCCCACGATAGGCGAGGGATCACTGTATAACTTTTATGCACTGTAAAAAAAAATTTTGTAAATATTACGAAAGCATAGGAAATTGTTTGGGACTATTTTCAGCTGTGGATTGATACATACTTGGTATCCTTTGGAACACAACCGTTTATGTGTATTTGGTGCAAAACAAACTACAGCACCTATGTTCACAGTAATAAAAAAATGGTTATGTGAGGCTATAACAGGTTGCACAGGCTAAACATAGTGGGATGGACTGGTCGACTTTATTTATTTAAAATACACAGCCTCCATTGCAGCTCTTCCCACCTCCCCCAACCACACGAGCACACACTTCAAACACACAAAGATAGTCAAACTAAAATTCGACATCCATTTGAGCATTCATTTGTGGGATTTGAATCACACTCTCCCAAGTGAAAATCCCACTCTAACCCACTGCACCATCACATCCTCTTGTTATTGCTGCTTCGACTATCTCACCTGCTCTGGGCAAAAAGACTGGTGATTGTCTAAAATCTCCTATCACAGGCTGCTTTTTCTAAATCCCGGAAAGAGACTTAAGAGGAGATGCTGAAGTCTAGTTTTCTCTCAGACCACTAGAATTATACAATTTATGCTGGAGGGTTATTATGGAATATTTGCCTGCCCCAACCTTAATGGGATTTATTGAGCAGAGGAAATTAGAATACCACTAACCCTATCTTTTATTAGTGAAAAGATGTTATAATTGTTCCTCTTCCTTTAACAAGCAGATAATAAAAAAATAGATGAGCACTGGAGTGAAATGGCCAAAATATCAGTCAGACATACGATTGAAGACAGCTGTGGTTCAATATATGGATACCGATTTTTTAAATTTTAAATCCCTTTTTGGGCAGTGGCTCACCCCGCAACATCTTTTTGTCCCCCTAGAGAGGCACACTGGAGTTAGGTCAAAGACCAGGCCTGGTGCCCAGGGCCAAATTGAATTACTATGATTGCCTAGTCTTTTATAATTAATTTGCAAAGGGTTTAAGGGCCTTAATAGCTGTGAGGAACACAGGCTTGAAGGACAAACACTAATTAAAAGTTGCCAAGGATCCGGAGTATGCCACGGTGCTGGATGACTTTTCTGTTAGAAAGAGCTGATTATAATTCTGCACTGGGCCTCCGCTGCCTCTGCTATCATGAGAATTCACACTTCCCTCCACAGACAACTGGGTGTGTATTATGAGGCAGGTTTGAAACACATATTAAACGGACGACGGGCACACTTTGACCCATATGGCTGATGTGGAAGGGTTTGAATATGGGATTCCTTCATACGGCAGGATGCTGGGAATGTGGAATGTAGCAACACACACGAGCTTGAGTTTTACACGAGGCATTTACTAAATGCTCTCACGCTGCTGCAATGAGCCCGGCACTAGAATTAGCATAAATTCCTGGATCACATTGACGCCAGCTGAAAGGGAGGAGTGTTAAAACCAGGGTGACTCTTACAAGATGGAACTGTGTCCTGAATGTGCAGAGAGGAAGAGAGAAAGTTTCAGGTTATGACAAGACTGACAAACTGCAGTGTCGGAGTCTTTTCTGCCCTGATTGATATGTGGTTGCAATTTATTGGTCTTGCATAAAGAACAGGCTGACAGGTGACATAAATACAGGTTAAAAGCAACAAACAGAAGTTACTGTATATATAGATAACAAAACCTTTCCCTGGGATGCTGCAGTATATTTCCAAAAAGCCAGTAGGATGTTAAGATTTAGGCAAGCTGCTGGTCCAGTGAAATGTTCCCTTATTTATTCTTTGTGTGACTCCGAGTCCCAGAGCTCACAGTTATAAAATATAACTTAGCTTACATCTTCACCACAGGAACAGATTGCCAAGCTAATGAAAAACTCCCACGGCAGTCTAGATTAACCTCTTCGAGCGCTTGGTAGAAGTCAAGTCCTCGATTGCTTTTCTGCTCCTGGCACTCTATCTCTTCCTTTTCTTCCTCTTTATTTCCTCCTCCCTTTCCCCCTGTTTTCACCTGTAGAGTAGCTGCTGCTGTCTCCAAGGGGGGGGGGGACTTATTGAGTCAATTGAAGCAAAGAGGAAATTAACAACTACTGGCTGGCTGGTTTTATTGTTTTGTTTGGAGACAAATGCGACTATATCCTCGCTGGAGAAGGGAGGCTTTGCTTTTCCAGAGCTCTCTCTGATGCACTTTGTGTTTTTTATATGTACATTGTGTCCATTGTTCTGCTTTTTTCTCCATGTCTAATTACTGAAGTTTCTTTAGGTGGAAACCAGCCATCAGACAGTGTGTAAGAACTTTTAAAGGTACAAGTTGGAATTTATAGTACCATATGCAAAGTCTGAAATCATTCAAATGCTCTAGGACCTAGAGAATTTGAATGCTCTAGGAACATTAAAAACACTGACAGGCAAAGGGAATGATACTGATTATGTGATTACAATGGTGTAAGTGGGTGGGATAAATCAGACAGCAAGAGAACAGTCAGTTCCTGAAGCTCATGTTTTGATGGCAGAAAAAACAGGCAGCATAAGGATGTGAGCGACTTTGACAAGGATCAAATTGTGGTGGGCAGGCGACTGGGTCAGAGCATCTCCGAAATGACAGCTCTTGTGGGGTGTGTTCCTTGTATGCAGTGATTAGTACCTGACAAAAGTTCTCCAAGGAAGGACGACGCGGAGCTGACAACGGGGGTCATGGGAACTCAGCTGATGTGCCAAACCGTATGGTCTGATCCCACAGAAAGGCTTCTGTAGCACAAATGCTAGATGGGTGTTACAACACTCAGTGCTTCACAGCTGTCTATGTATGGAGCTGCATAACAGCAGACTGGTCAACATGCCCATGCTGACCCCTGTCCTCCACCAGAAGTGTCTGCAATGGGTATGTGAGCATCAGAATTAGACCATGGATCAATGGAAGAAGGTGACCTTGTCTGATGAATCACATTTTTTTTCACATCATGTGAGTGGCAGGGTTTGACATGTACCACCTACCTAAACATAGTTGCAGACCATTTATGACAACAGTATTCCCTGATGGTCATGGCTTCTTTCAGCAGGATAATGCTCCCTGCCACAGTGTATGCACTGTTCAGGAGTGGTTTGAGGAACGTGACAACGAATTCAAGGTGTTGACCTGGCCTTCTATTTCCCCAGATCTCAATCCAATCAAGCATCTGTGGTGTATGCTTGAAAAACAAGTCTGATCTGTGGACATCCCACCACATAACTTACTGGAGATCCCAGATTTCTGCTCACATGTTGGTGCCTGACACCACAAAACACCTTCAGAGGTCTTGTTGAGTCCATGAGTCAACACATCAGAGCTGTTTTGGCATGAAGGCATCCTACTCAATATTAAGCAGATGGCTTTAATTTTGTGGCTGATTAGTGTATGTCATCATAGAATCAGTGGTATTTGAACTGGCTTTGTAGCAGTGAGGAGTGAAGTTACATGTTGTCAAGTCAATTAGTGAAAAGCACTCAATGTTGTAGCGAGTGGTTTTGAAAAAGAGGTGTATAACTGAGACTAGTTGCCCTGATGGTAGAAAGCTTGGTAATTAAATCTGGATTTTTATGTAGCAGCTTCTGCTTCGGTGATCAAATATCAAGTTCTGTTGATTCAGGGTGTTTTCTCACAAATAGACTCACAGCCCACAGTACAATCAGCTTTACTAAGATATTTATCATTTACAAGCCTGCTGCTGACATATTAATCAACATGTTTTTCATCAATTTCCCTTATTCGATGTCCCCTGTCATCACTGTCATCTTAACAAGAAGAGGCGTCAGCCTCAGGAAGGCTTATTCACAGCCTAATCGAGTGAAGCCAGTTGAGATCATTTGAGGCTAACCACACTTTCACACAATGAGGTTTTGATGAGCTCAAATCAATGGTGGGCAGGGGGGAGAGTGTTGCATGTAGCGCTCATTAATTCAGTCTTCATACATCCCAGATGCTCGAGTCAGAATAAGAGGAACAGGGCGCCTATTGATCTTTCTTGGGCATTTGGCCAGACAACGCAGCTCATCTGCATTTTCAGTTTAAAGAAACACACACACATATAAAACAAAACCCGTCAAATAATGACCTCGTCTAAACGTTCCATCTAAACAGTGAAATATGATTTTATTATCTGCACTCGGTTGGTTCTAACTACTGACTACAAAGTACAAACTCAGACTTGCGTACTGAAATGATTTGCATAATCCAGGGGGAAAGAAGGATTCACATTACTGTACAATAGGTTTTGAAATTTGGAAAGGATATAATTTAGATCTTGTTTGTGCTCTCAAAATAGCATGCAGATGACTTCACAGGCCCTGAGCCAAACCAGGAAACCACAAATACGTCTTTCTGTTAGCACTGCAGAGGAAGACTAAGATGCTACATAGAATGTTCCCTTTGGAAGAAAATTCATTACTTGAAACTCGTTATTTTTTAGCCTTAAAATGCAGGGCTTCCAGGCTGCGAAGGCATTAGCTCTGTATTAGCCAGCTACAACAAAAGAGGATCCTTTCTTTCTGTCCACAGTGTGGGTATCTTTGTCATGTACAATAGTCTGGTTCCTCAAAGCTTTCTTCCTGGCTCTCCACACATCTGCACAAGGCTATGCCAGCGAGAGGAACTATTTAATTTACCGCGGGCCTTAAGATAATATTTACATAAGCAGTGTTGAAAAGAAACCTTCCAAGCCCTAAGGTTATTAACGGCAATTATGCCTCATAAATCCATGCCCTTCCCTTGCCAAACACACTTATGGCCCCGCGGCTCTTATTTGAAGTTTGTGCGCTTGATCGTAGAGAAGGGAACCATGTAGATATACAGATTAAGAGTCAGCAACATCCACCCACTTACCGGCTTAAAAGAGGACAGTGTTCCTGGGTGTATTCAGGCACATCAAAGCCTGGTTGTGCTATGAATGGAGTGATACATTGTCTGAGCGATGGGATGTGACAGCGCAGATACAGACTGTCACTGACATGCCTTCCATCCTGGATTACCAGTGAGTCAGCCTGCGAGGAGTTTGCTTCTCGGCTGCGCCTCTGGAAGGAAGCCAAGCTAAAATAACTTGCCCACCCTCAACACTCAATACCCATATAACATACTTGACTGTGTGTTTATTTGCACTGGGGGTCGTGACTCGGAGAAGGCTCTTTGAGTCTTACACTTCAGCTTATTGTGCATAAAGAGATTTTCCTGGAAAGTGTGAAAGTGAGAGACGGGGCCACTTAAAAACCTGAACGCAATCCTTCCTCCTGCATTCAAGTTGGAAAAAAGAACATTTAACTGTGCAAAAACATGCATACAATCCACAATTTCCTCTAGTTAGATAACAGGTTTAAAGTTCAAATAATGACCCATAGTGACTGTAAAAGTGTGAAAAAGTTGCACATGCGCTTCACATCTTTATTTACATTGGGAACTCTAATGCCTCCTTCTTCCAATATGCATAGATCTCAAGGAGTATTAGAGGTTCAGTGTGGCTGTACTCAGGCATAATGGTGAATTTACACCATACGCTAACGTGAGCATGCTAACATGCTGATATTTACCTGAGGTTTACCATCTTTGTTTAGCAAGTTGGCATCTGCAGATTGCAGCCAAAGTGGATGGAGATGTCATAGTCAAAGACGAGTTAAAATGTTGACCTTACAGTGGTGCCAGGTAAAAAGCCACCAGTATCATTAGAATTTATCCTTGCGAGATTCTGATTATTAGTAAGAAATTTCATGCCTGTCAAGATGTTTCACTCAAAACCAAAGATGCTAACCACATGGTGACATAAAAAAAGGTTCGGGGTCACTGGCATCCAGTATTTGTCAAGCTATTTTACTGAATGGGTAAAAACTTAGGACCGATTGTGGTGTGAAGGGTAAACCTGAGGATCACTATAGTCACTGGGATTCATCCAGGTCCTAGGGTCCTAGAATATCTCCAGGGAATTAGATATTTATGAACAAAAATGTCAATCTCACGGTGGTGTGCAAGAAATAAATCAGAGTATCAGCGAAGGAGAAGAAGATGGATGCAGTAAGTCTATCCCATATATTTCACCATTAACCACAAATGTCAGCCTGCTGGTATCACGAGAGAAAATGCCAGACGGTCGTCACTAAAGTAACTCATCCACCTGGGACCGTGAATGTCTGCTTCAAGTTTCATGGCAATCCACCAGTTGGTTGTTGAGATAATTCTCTCTGGACCAGTTGAGGACAGCATTCACACACTGCCATCCCTGGTGTCCTGCCGCTAAAGTGGCTAAAGAAAACAACTTCTTACAAGTGCCGACTACTCCTTTAAGACCAGTCAGAAACTTTATTATGTACATTTTTGATGCTTAAAAATGGAGAAATAATAGTAGCTGAGGGGTGAAATAAAGGTAGTGAGGGAGGAGGTGGAGACAGAGGACATGCCTGATCCAGCACTAGGAGAGGATACAGTCCAAGCAGACACCTCTCCTCTGCTCTGCTTTCCCCGCCCCAGTTTCCCTCACCCAATAGGCAGAGATCCAGGAAGAGGAAGTGTATATAAGGTGGGGGAGTGGCCTGTTAGAGTCTCTCTTTGTGACCATGCAGCCAGCGCAGGTGAGTTTGTGTTGTAAGTTACAGGTGTGTTTCTTTTGTTCTCCCGTTTTGTTTGCCCTTTGCATTAGCACTTAGCAGTTATGTGTGGCATCTAGGCCTGTGGTTGCAGTCTAGCATTTAGTAGATGTAGTAGTTTATGCAGTAATATGGTAGCATTTTAGCAGTTGGCATTGGCATTTAGCAGTTAGCATTAACATTATAGGCAAATCAGGCTATATAGTCTCCTTGTAGGTGAGGAGGTTGTATATTTTAAAGAGTTAGTGGTTAGCATTAGCATGTAGCATTTGCACTAGCTAAATGGTAGCATTGGCACTGGTCATTATCTGGAGCATCTCCTAAACAGGCCTGGGTCAGTTGAACGTGGCAGTGTTGGTTGAGTTAGCAGTTAGCATTAGCATTTAGCTAAATGGTAGCATCGGCACTGGTCACTACCTGGAGCACCTCCTAAATGGGCCTGGGTCAGTTGAACATGGCAGTGCTGGTTGAGTTAGCAGTTAGCATTAGCATTTAGTAGTTAGCTAAATGGTAGCACTGGCACTGGTCACTACCTGGAGCATCTCCTAAATGGGCCTGGGGCAGTTGAACATGGCAGTGCTGTTTCGATTTTGTAGGAGTTGTGTGAACTGGCACTAAGGTGGGGCTACTCCGGGATGCCAGAGTTCACCTCCTAGCCTCCTGGAGGTGTCGTGGGACTAAGTAGGTGAAACACCATTGAAGGGAGGTTTCCACCTGATGACCCCCAGAGACGTGTTAGAAATCATTGCTCACTGGTGGGTATAGAGACAGATTAGGGATCCGAGTTCCTTCACTGAGTATGAATCATTTCTTTTTGAGCCCAAGTGTCTTGTGTTTAAATTAACTTGATGCTTAAAACATGGTTTTTATTTACAAGTTGTGATTTTACGGCCACCAGCTTCCCCCTTTCAAAACAATGCAAGCATGATGCTAGAAAAACATGCACATCTGCCTGTACCATATGCTCTATGTGAATGTGTGTGCACTCAGCTGAGAGGATCTGGCAGTCTTCAGTGTTTGAAAAATATTAGCAAAATAACCAGTAATGAAACACATTAATAGTTGCACTGATTGCTCAGGCAGAGGACTGCAAAATCAATGGGAAACGTCAGGGGCAGCAACTTGATGATTACACGGTCAACATTAAAAAGTCCACTGAAAGCACTGCATTTTCCAGATACACCACACAGACGCTCATGGGCTTGATAATTGAACAAATTAATGAATTATCTTGACTTACATTGTGCTTTCTGACAGCAGAAGATGGCTAGAAATGGAATTGATTTATTGGATTCACATGATTTGAGTCAAATGATTTGCACGTTTAGTTTTTTTAAGTAATTCTTGGCATGGGTTTGTTTAATTAAAAAAATACATAAGCAGATAAAACAACACATAAAAATGAATAAGAGTGCACTTATGTTTCAAGCTAAACAATAGCAACCATCCTTCTGGCATGGGTTAATTAACCAGTTGTGAAAAGCCGTGTAGAAATATAGATATATTCATTTCATACATACATACACAGCTGGCTCTCTCGGGCGGCTGTGGCTCAGGTGGTAGAGCAGGTTGTCCACTGATTGCAAGGTTGGCGGTTCGATTCCCGGCCCCTCCGCATGCCGAAGTGTCCTTGGACAAGACACTGAAGCCAAAGTTGCTTCCAATAGCAGGCAGGCATTCACACTCCAATGGCAGCTCTGTCGCCATTGGAGTGTGAATGGGTGAATGCAAAACACATTGCAAAGCGCCTTGAGTACCACTAAGGTAGAAAAAGCCGCCATATAAGTGCATTTACATGCATCTGCTTCAGAAGTTTGGGTATTTAAAGTTCCTGTGTGGTGTTTTTTTAACACATCAAATTTAAAATCTCACAATGCCCTGAGCCACAAAAACAACATATCTGAGAATGCTTGGTGTGTTGATATATCTGAATGTGTTTGCTCCTGCCTACGTGCAGCTGCTGGTTTATCAGCCCCCTGTTAAGAACGGCACATGTGGATGTGGCCTTTTCTCTGATAGCACACCATGAGTCACTAACTCTGCTACTGTAGATCAGTCTCTGCTGCAAGTGTGAAGCCTTGAATTGAGAGCTGATGAATAGGCAGGGAAGGCTCTTATCAGGGGCAGCTGCGAGAGTCATTTATCAGTGGAGAATAATGGAAACCAGAGGAGATGAGTGGGACGGTCGGCCTATTGCTCCACAGTATAAAAGGCCCTACATATTCTCAGTGTCCTGGAATAACTCTGTATCTCCATCTTTGTCACCGCTGGCATTGTGCAGCACTTGCCAAACAGGTATCAAGAGCCAAGAATCTGCCAGAAGAAAAAAATGTCTCACATCCCCGGAGACAGCCTGTGAAAAGGGTAATTATTCATCTTACATTGTGGTTGTTGATGAAATAATGAACATTTTCTAAATTCCTGACAAGCCGGAGAAAGTGTCTGAATCACTGTCGAGCTGTTTTAATTGTGAATTATAGTACGCATGCAGGAATTTATCTCAGTGACACATTGGTAGACTACAGCTTTATTGTCCATTGTGACAGTGTGAACAAGAAAAACTAGGCTTCGTGTACACAACAGGAAAACTCTAAACAGCAAATTCTAAATACCATTGTATACACTCTAGGGATGTTTTAACATATGAATTACGTTTAAAAATCCATTTAAGCAGCGATCTGAGCACCCTAGTATTTATGTTAGACAAGGGGTGTCCAAATGTTTTTCCCTAAGAGCCACATACAGAAAATTATGAAGGACTGGACCACTTACTGGAAGGCATCAATGTTTGTAATTTACCTGCATTTTATTGATTTTGCTCTTGAGCAAGCTAGCTATCATTTGCTTAACCGTCTCTTCTAGCTTGACGCCAGTGTAAGACGTGAAGGCCTGATGTCGTCGTACGTTGTACTCTTTCGTCACTGAAACAGTTCATTGCAAATCAAACAGACATTTTCCATTGGTTTCAATGAAGAAATATTCATTTTTCCAGAGTCTGAAATTTTCTGCACTCACTTGCGGTCTTGCGTCTCTTTGGTTCCGCCATTTCTGGTGGCCATTAGCAAATTTTTTTCTGTGATTGCTTGCTTTGTGGAGACGCTACCTTGGTAAAGACAGATGCTCCACTTAGTGTTATAACTGTAGTTCTTCAATACAGTTGAGCGCAAATATTATGTAGGCTGTAATCCCCTATATT
Organism: Dascyllus trimaculatus; assembly: GCA_024666655.1. Lineage (NCBI taxonomy): Eukaryota > Metazoa > Chordata > Actinopteri > Pomacentridae > Dascyllus > Dascyllus trimaculatus. The sequence continues at coordinate 8,393,939 of CM045449.1, read as the reverse complement.
TTTAGACTTTGATATGGGCCAATTAAAAATGGATGGTGGGCCACATTTGGCCCTCGGGCCGTATTTTGGACGCCGCTGTGTTAGACTGAAAACTAGCATTCTTCTGTGCATGCTTGACAGGGAAATGCAACTATCTTAGAAACAATGCATTAAATGCAATTAAACAAGAATTCTGGGTGTCATTCATGATCCAAACACATCTGGGTGTAAAGCTTCAGCAGACATTTACACGTTTAAACTCTGCGGAGACTTGGTCTGCTCTTACATGCAAACACATTGCATATATGAGTCAGAACATTCCTAGCGGTGAACCTACAGTCTGACAGGGTCTTGTCCCTGGAGCTCGGTGAAAAGCAACAGCTCTGAGTGAGTTTTCTCCATTTGCCTCTGGAACAACGCCACCAACACATACCAGGCATGGTTCACACATCCCTCATGTTGGCTGCTCTCTTGTTACTTGTTGCACAGTTTTCTCTAGTCTTGCGTTTCTGCATATCAGAGTCCTGCACAGTTCCAGTTTTGCAAACCAGCACCAAAACAAACCTGTTACTCGCACTTATCTCTAAGTCAAATCTGGACCAGCCCTGACCCCTGATTTAAAACACAGGCACAGAGTTTAAAGCGCTTTATCTTACTTTTGCACTGAAAACATGAAGAATCAAACATAAATCAGTATTTCAGGTCTTCTCCAGTCATCGATTAAACCTATATACACATATGCCAGACCGCACCAGCTCACCTACAACTGTGCTTAAACACTGTACAACTATGCTACATAATGGCAAGTTGTAATATTGGACTAATTCAGGCCAAACATGTTCAAACTGGAAACTGATTGTGAAGGACTGGTTCCTCAGGTTTGTTATGTATGAAACCCCCGAAGTCTGAGTCTGTGTCTTTGAGGCTGTCGGCTGTACACTGCAATTAGAAGGTGGTTATGCTCAGCCACAGCCTTGACAGTTTATTTGGGAGAATCAGTCACCACCTATGCTGCTGCTCTCTATGCTGATATTTTATTACCGTTGAGGTTTCTGTGCAGAAAACCAATAATGCCAACAGCCCTTGGTTTAACCTGGGTTCTCCATTTTGGAATCGTAACTCCAGCTGAGATAAAGTCTCTTTCACTCGTTCTGCTAAATGCCAGGACCGCATTTCGCTCACTCAATGCCAGGTTAACAAACGTTTCGCAAGGTTGTGTCATAGGCTTTCAGGATTTAAAAACATCCAGAGAGCTGTTTTGGCTCGACAATTGGTGGCTGATTTAGATGTGAAAAAGATTACGCTGCACCATCATTTTCAGTGGAGGTGATGGTATTTTTTTTAGGATGGTGCAGTTATGCTGTCTCCCTGATTCAGGAGGCTATGGGTGTTTGTTGTAGGAGATTGAGATTCAGCATCACAGGAAAACACCACATACCGGGGTGTGACTGAGGAACCAAGCATTAAAGGTATGAGTCTAAATTAGTCAGTCGATGTACACGATAAAAAGTTTGAGCTGAAGTGAAGTACTTTTTTTGAATTAATCATATTTAGTTTTTGGTCTGCTTTTCAGGATTCTATCCCTTTGTGCTTTAAAGCTGATGTTCTAATTCCTGTGAAAGTGCGAAAATGAGGTTTACTCCTGTGACACGGTGCAGCTCACATTCAAATGTGATGTTTAAGGGGGATTACAGAATCAAGAAACGGGCAGGATGGTAGAAGTGCAATGACAAAATAATGTTTTAGATTTACATAAAGCAATCACAAGGGCTGCACAGTGGCTCGGTGGTTAGCAGCGTCGCCTCACAGCCAGAAGATCCCCGGTTCGCCTCCCGGTTAGGACGTCTGGGATCGTTCTGTGTGGAGTTTGCATGTTCTCCCTGTGCAGCGTGGGTCTTCACCAGGTACTCCGGCTTCATCCCACAGTCCAAAAACATGCTGAGGTTAATTGATGATTCTAAATTGCCCTTAGGTGTGAATGAGAGTGTGCTTGATTGTCTCTATATGTAGCCCTGTGATAGGCTGGCGACCTGTTCAGGGTGTCCCCTGCCTTCGCCCTGAGTTGACTGGGATAGGCTCCAGTCCCCCCACGACCCTACATAGGATTAAGCGGTGTATAGATAATGGATGGATGTATGTTTCAACATATTGTAAATTCAAGTGGTTTTAATCACTTAAAATTTGAATCTCTCTTAAAATGAAGTTGCGGCAATGCAAACTGTTCATTTGTGAGGAATCAAATCAGACTTCAGCCAGTGATAATAATATTTGCTTACTTAGTTTGTAATTAAGTGTGTAACTAATTTAGTTTCTTTGAGTGTCGTTTCAAGTGTCCAAGACCTTCAGGTAGACTCCGATAGTATTCTTGTGCCACTCAGCACATACAGTACCATGCTGCAAACATTTCCTCTCATGAGCTTCTTACTGTGAACTGCAGAGCAAGAATAACTGCAGGTCCCAAAGCTTCTTATCAGTGAACCTGCTGCCAGTCACACGCTATTGCTGAAGTCCAAAACGGACACACTTCCCGGAAAAATAATGGACACGGTCTGGTTCATATTTAATGGATTATGGCTTCAGACTTATAATGACAACCATCAGTGTGAGAACTGAAACTGACGCTTGTAATTTTAATATGCGCTGCATTACAATTCACGACGCACCTCCAACAACCTCATGAAGCAATGGGGGGAAAGAAACGCCAGAGGCTTGTGACTTTATTTTGTCTTCATTTGAATGCATATTAAACAAGCACAGTTCTGCACAGTTTAATAGAAAGTTTCCTTCTTTCAGGGGATTTAAACCAAACATTCTTCTGAACACTGAGTCTGCTTTTTCAGTTCTCACACTGGTGCTCCATTAGGAATAAAGATCCTGCAAGTGGCACCATTAGACTTGTATTTCCTCTAGTTTGCTTAATAAACCCTCCTCTGCCATATGATTTAGTGGAATAAACCCACCAAGGCAGTCTATCTAAACACCATTAATCAAGCCCCCCCATGCACCAGCAAGACAGCTATAAGTGATCACTTAGGTCTTTTCTATAGGAGGCAAAGAGGGGCGGGAGCTGCTCTATTGTTAAGAGGAGAGCGGTCAGCTGTAGCCTGCACATGATCACACACACAAACATGAGCACAGCCACTTGAACATGGCAAGGACAGTCATACACAAACCAATTTTAGTAGCACAAACTCACCGCAAGCGCTAGCACACGTACTTTCTCCCGTCGCAGACATGATCACACAATGCAGGGAGATAATGGCCTCTGGCTGCTGCTGTCGGGGGCCCTGCTGCTTCATTGTTGCAGCCTCAGCAGCTCGTGCGCGGGGGCCCCTCGGAGGAGCAGCCTGTCTGAAGGGGACGGCTTTGAGGAAGGCAGCAGCGACAGGCAGAGAGCCGCTTGTCCTCACAGCCAGAGCAGCCATGTCCCCACTTTGTGCTCGAACGGGGGAGTCATTTGTAGCGAGCTGTTTGCATAGCAGGGAGACGATGAGCGGCTCCTGCTCAGACTGTGTCCTCTCATACATGTCTAGAGGCCTGTGTTCAGTATGTTGCAGAGATGTAGCAAAGCCTAACAGTGAACTTTAATCAAGTAACAACTGGTTTATCAGCCAGTCACATATGCAGCCAACGCAGGACTATGAAGGATGTCTCAGTTGGCGCCTCATTGGTGATGCAATATTAAATATTCAAAAGGCTGAGTATTTCTCGCATACTGATAACCAGTCAGCTCCTGCTGCAGATGCCAATCGTTCTGTAAAATGACCGTATTAAACTTGTTACCACTGGAACAAAACAGACGATGATGGTGTCAGTGGCTTTGCAGATGACTTGCAGTTTCATTTTTTTTCTTATGAAATGCAGTGAAACATGAATCTAACACTTCTTTTTCGAACCTCGTGCGCAACAGTAATGGATGACCCACACACTTGCAGGGCTGTCATCATTATGCTATTTTTAAAGAACACCCCAATGCGCTGCCAGTGTCGGATGCTTCGACTAAGCGCAGCGCAGACACCCTCTCTGATAATTAGTTTCAGCACAAATAGAGCAGAAAAGTCTGCAAACTAATTCATCAGCTCCTGCTGTTTGTATTTCTCGACATCAGCCGTGTGCTGACATCAGCTGAGAGAAAAACCCATATCAGTGTGTGTCATCTTTTTTTTTCAGTCTATTTCCTCTTGGCGAAGGGTTCCTGTGAGGTAGTATGGTGGTTTATGAGACTGCTGGGACTTGTGTTCATTACTTTTAAATAAAAAATGAGTTTTCTCTGCACATTGTAATAACTTTTTTTGTTTTACAAGTTATTACAATTTCAAAAAATTGAGAACTTTTTGGGCGTTCTTCCGATTCCCTCAGTACGGTGGCCCAAAAGGGTCAACGCAACTGCAAAAGCCACAACACAAATGCAAAGGCTACAATGCAAGTTAACCCACGCAGCGCACAGCGGTCAGAAGAACAGGCTTTGTTTCCGGGGGACAGTATTTTCTGATGGACTATTTTGATTACATTCATCACAGTAATCGAGCAGCAGCGTTTTACTTACGTCTCATTAAACCGTCCCATAATCAAAATAGTCCATCATAGTCCGGCTTTTGTGGTTGTGTTGTGGCTTTTGCTGTTGTGTTGACCCTTCTGGGCCACCGTACCACAGCTGTCCACAGCGTTTAAAATCTAGTGCTCTGTAGTGATTAGTTATTGGAGGAGCTCTTGTTCATTGACATTCACATTCACATACCAAACTGCAGACTATTTTCTTCTGTGGAAAGTAGTTCCAGTTCCAGAAAAGCACACAGTGTGTTCCACAGACCTGGGTTTCAGAGTCAGATGTCTTAAATTAAATCTAACTATCTAACTATGCGGATCCCCCCAGGGAGAAGCCAGAGCGCTCTCGTTTTTGATTGATTTTATTTGTGTATTTTCTGTAGCTTTTGGCAATTTGGGTGAAGCAACATGTTAAATAAATAAATCTGCAGGAAAAAAAAAAGTTGGCTCCTTCAAGCGCTGTGTAGCACCAAGGGACAATAGTCCAGCAACTCTCTGAATGTGCATGTCTGTATCCAAATACACTGCAGTGGTTGGTTATTTATTAATAGTGTTATCACTGTTGGCAGTCATATATTGCTCTGACCCTTCTAAATTATCCACCATGTCTTATAGACTGAATCTAATATATTGTGTTCTTATGATGAGGCCATCCGTTTGTTGCTTTCCAGTTTTTAAGCTGCTATTGATCTAATCACTGAAGTAGATAAAAAAATAAAGTCTCTGTAATATAGTTGATACACCTGGAAGAAACCGCCCAGAGGAAACAATATTTGCTGTAAACAAAAATGTATCGGCAGCTCTAACAGCGATGGATTCACTCCGAACACGGCTGTTTTGTCCCCAGTGATTTCACTGTAGGAGTCTGCGCAGCAACTCAGCTGTTAGATCGCAATGAGATGTCAGAGGAAGTAATAGAAATGATCAATGAAGGCACATGCAGTAGGAGTGCTGGATCCTGCTGCTGAGTTTAATAAAGTCAAAGAAAAGAAACAGACATTCAGTATGTGTTTCTACAGTGCGATGCAACAAGCAGATTTCATCATTTGCATGTGAGCTGTGATGCTGAAGGAGATGAAGCAGAGCTGGTTATCTGGAGCCGGAGCCTTTAGCTCCTGATAATGATGCGTTACTTAGTAAAGCGTGACTTAATGTGGTCATATTTTTCCAGCTTTTACAAGAGACAGGCATTTCTTTCTGTCTCTTGTAGAGCTTCAGCCGCCTTCGCCAGGAATCATCCGGATGAAACGGTCCACTCACTGGTATCAGTGTTCCTAAAAACATTTATTAAATTACTGACTCATGAGATAGGAATTTAATAAATGCTCATAAATGTCCTTGGAAGCATCTATGCTAGTGTGTAGACCATATTTTTCCAAATTCTGACTATTTGTGTCCAGCACCTGGAACTCATCAAATAGATATGTGTGTGTGTGCTTTTTGTAGTTTTTTTCTTCCCCAACTGCATTTAGAGCTCGCTTGGATTTCAGAGCATGCATCAGCCCTGCAGCCTCACTGTGAGGCTAAGCTATCTGGTGACGGCCAGTAAACTGTAGGCTGGCCTCCATGTTTTCTAAAAATACTAAATATGTGAGGCGTGGAGGCTGTTGAGCTGGATTTTGGACGGCTGTGGCTCAGGTGGTAGAGCAAGTTGTCCACTGATTGCAAGGTTGGCGGTTCGATCCCCGACACCTCCGCATGCCGAAGTGTGCTCGGGCGAGACATTGAATCCCAAGTTGCTCCCACTGGCAGGCTAGCATGGCAGCTCTGTCGGCATTGATGTGTCAATGGGTGAAAGGGTGAATGCGAAACACATTGTAAGGTGCCTTGAGTGCCACTAATGTAGAAAAAGGCGCTATATAAGTGCAGACCATTTACCATTTACCATTTAAAGAGTGCTGATCTAATTGCTTTTGTTGTGAGTAATCCCAAAGCTAATCATATTAAGTAGGCAGTGAGTCATTTTTTAGGTAACTAGCTCAAAACTTCTGTGTGTATGACGATGTCTGATCCACTAAATGGACTTTCAAAGCAGGAAAAAGTCTGATTGAAGCAAAACTTTGAAGCAAAGTTTGAGTCTTTGTTTTTCTGTGAAGCAGTTCCTTCATTACACACACACAGAAACACGCATGCATGCACACACACACTCACTGTTTCTTTATTACGAGAAACAAAGTTTGCTATCTCGGGATGACACGATAATTAATATGTGATCACAAGGAAGGAGCTTGTTATCTGGAGATAACAAGATAATTAAGTAGTGATTGTGAGATAACAGGGTTGAGGAAATCTGCGCGACCGAGGCAGCGCTCGGCTTCGGCAGTTTTGAAAGGTTTCTTGTAATTATGTTGCTCACAAAAGAGCAGAACAATGGGTCACAGCTGAATTCAAATGAGATCTTTAAGTTAAAAAGAGACGATTGGACCTTAAAAAGTCATGCCATATGTATGAGTTGTATCGTTTTTGTATCTGTGCCATCATGTTTATGATACTCTCTGAGAGGATTTGCAAATAGCTGTTTGGAAGCACAGACACTGCTGGAGGAGCGTCTGTGAATAATGCCTGCAGTGCTCGGGTTAAGTATTCTTCTGTAGCTTGTTGTCTCTGAAGAGGTCGGGCCCGAATATTTTGTTTTTACTGTTTACTGCTTTCTACAGCTCTGCATTTCAAGGAGACAGGTCAGCTGTGTTTTGTCTGTTATTTATTGGAGAAAAATGCCTCACATGTTTGTCTACAACGCAGCATCTGCAGGCTTCTCAATACAGTGGGTGTGAATTATGTGTCTGTGTTAAGGTTGTTTCCACTGTAAATTGTAAAAACTGTTAAATGTTGGCTGGAGGACTAAGGATCTTCTGATCAGTCAGGTTAAAAAACAAAGTACACCTCAGGCAAACGTTTTATCCTTTATGAAACGGTGCTTATTACCTCTACCAAAGAGGTTATGTGATGGCTGGCGTTGGTTTGCTTGTTTGTTTGTGTTCAGAATAACTCGAAAGTTATGAACGGATTTGGATGGAATTTTCAGGAAATGTGTGAAATGGGACAAGGAAGAAATTATGAAATTGATCCGGATCACCGTCCGGATCCAGGAATTTGTTTTTAATGTGAGTGTAACCAGGTGGACAATTAAATGCGGTTTACTCTAAAAGCCACCAGAGGGCACTCTTATTTTTGGGGTAACCCCCTCTGACCACATGACATTTTGGGGCTCCACACGACAGACAGCGACAATGACGGAGTTCTCTTACCTTCCTGAGCGACATTCGCACGGTTGGGCCGGTATTCTTATCTCCGGTTGTTTAAGAAGCTGGGAGGCTGTTAGGAGCTGCCGCGCTAGAAGCCGCGCCTGTTCATTAGGTTGGATGGGGTGAAGGCCGCATTGTCAGTAGGACATTTGAACTGTATGCAATTATATTTGTATCTGTAATGTTCCATACAAAATATGTGAATTGGGGGTGGACTGAAGCTCCTTGGCGGAGGTATGCGCTCTCTGAGTGCTTTTCTAGTTAATAAAGTGATATATGCAGGGAAATTAATAACAATAATAAATTGCATTTGTAGAGCACTTTTCAAAAACTCAAAGATGCTTTACAAGTTAAAAACAAACACAAATACAGGTACACAAAATCAATCAATCAGAAAGAAAAAACAACTACAGTTGAAAGTGCATGTAGAAAGCAAAAATACATGGTTGAAGTCTATGTAAATAACATATTGCATATGTTGTATATAGATTTAGAGAGGTTACAAGTTGAAAGTGGTGTAGAACAGGCGTGTTTTTAATTTAGTCTTGAAAGTGGTAGGGTCAATGATATCACGGATATGTTGCGGGAGTGAGTTCCAAAGGAAGGAGGTGGCAACAGAGAAAGCTCTGTTCCCCCAGGTTCGGTGCCTGGTCCTGGGGACGGTCAGGAGGTTTGCATCGGAGGAACGGAGGGTACATGAAGGGGTGAAGGGGTGGAGCAAGTCTTTAAGGTTAGAGGGGGCCTGGTGATGGAGTGCTTTATGGGTCAGTAAAAGGATGTTGAATTTGATATGTTATGGGGCAGGAAGCCAGTGAAGGTTCTGTAGGACATGGGGTGATACGGGTGAGTAGGTGGGCGGAAGAGTTTTGGATGTGCTCTAGTTTATTGAGCAGATTGTTGGTTGTGCCAAACAGGATGCTGTTGCAGGAGTTGATGGGAGAAGATGAGTTTATTGTCAAAGATGACTCCAAGGTTGCGGCAGTGGGGTGAGGGTGAGAGAGTGAAGTTGTCAAAGGAGAGGCAGAAGTCTTTGGCTGTTGAGGTGAGGGACCTATTATGAGAATGTCAGATCTGGCACAGTTGAGTTTGAGAAAATCTTGTTTGCATCCAGAGGCTGATATCAGAAAGACAGTTTGAGAGGGTAGAATGGGCCTGAGGGTTGATAGATTTAGTGGATGTGTGGAGTTGGAGATTACATGAAATCAAATAATTTTGTCATCATTTTCATAGTTTAAATAAATAAAAAAAAACAGATAAGTCTCATGAAGCACTAATCACACCTTCAGATCCATAAAACTGTACCAAGAGGTTCCAGATTAGGCACCAATGATTAGAATCTTCTCTGGGAGCAGCAGATGGCACCTGTCTCATTGAAACTTCTTATATCCAGGGTCCGCTGTTCACTGTGATATTAAAGTGTGTGGTGTCATCATGTCAAGATCTAAGGAACCCTATAAGGCTTTTGGGGTGAAAAAAAGGTTTTGGATGCCTCTGAGTCTGGCAGTGGATTTAAAAAACCATCTCCAAATTCTGTGAAAGAAATCCCTCCGCTCTGTGGAAAATCATCTACAAGTGGTGTGGATTTCAAACAGCCAGCAATTTGTTTCATTCAAGAGCAAGAGCACGATGCAGAAAGACGTCTTCAAGAACCCCAAAATTCCATCTCTTGCAGCTGATGGTGTCACAGCGGGTGACGGCTGTTCAAAGAGAATTAGAGCAGAACTACAGCGTGCCAGTGAACATGCAGGTAGTGATCAGGGTTTTGGAATAATGTGATTTGGACAGAGGACTCACAGTCGCAGTAGGCATGTTTGGTACAGACCAAAGACAGCTGTTTAGGGGAAGAACCTCCTACCAGCTGTGAAGCATGGTGGTGGAAATGTTCTGCTTTGGAGTTGCTTCACTGCCTCTGAGACTGGGCAGCTTGCAGTCATTGATTCAACTATGAATTCTGCGTCACATCAAAAAGTGCTTGAAGATAACGTGAGACCATCTGTCTGAAAGCTGAAGAAGATCCAGAAGTGGATCTTTCAGAGGGATAATGATCATAAGCACATAAGCAAATTACCTCAAGAATATCTTAGAAGACACTGAGTGTTATGGAATGACCTAGTCAAAGATTAGTTTTGGATCCCATTGAAGTGTTGCGGGGGATTTTAAATGGGCAGTACAGGCAAGAAAACCCTTAAACATCTTGCAGCTGCAGGAATTTTTCCTGGAAGAGAGGTCCACAATTTCAGCAAGCTGATGTCAGAGACTGGTAGTCAATATGCAAAATGCCCACAAGAACTTATTTCTGCTAAAGGAAGCAATAGTGGCTTCTGAGGACACTTACCTTTTCCTCAGATTGCGTTTTTTTCCCCAATGAATGATTGAGAAAGGTAATGTTCCTTTTCGTGTGGTCCCTGTAGCACTGCTTCAAAGAGGATCAAATGTTTGCTTGTTCAAATATGATGAAAAAGCCACCAATTTTTCAGGGGATACTCTTATTTTTTATTTTTTTTTGGTTTCAAAACGATGAAAACGGCGCACTGATGAGAGCCTTGTGAATGACTCCTCCTCAGTATTTCATTCAGAAAACCACACAGCATCATAACCATAATAGATCCACTCAACCTTGACTCAGTAAGAGCCTCATATCATGAATAGAATATGAAGACTACAAAAGTACAAAAGAGACAAACAAGTGTCTGCATCCATTTACAGCACAGTTCAATAAACCGCAGCAGCAGTTCCACGGGCTGGATTTCAGTCCACAAGGTTGAGATAATCTTTATTACAGGCTGTATCTAATGTATATTATAGCGTCTGTCTCTATTTCTCATTAAATCAGTTTGCTAAGTAAACGTTTTCTCCGCTTTGATAAATTTGCTGCGTTACCTGCACATTTCTACCCTCCAGGTGTTTTATAATGAAGTGCATTTACAAATAACATTGCGAAAGGCACATGGAGAAGGAGAATGCTGCTGTTTTTCACACCGTCGCTGCTGCTTACATTTATCTTTGCAGCAAACGCAACACTTTGACTTGCCAACACGCCCAAGTGGTAGCGGTCATCACGGAGACATCACTACTTCACTTTTTTTCTGCGTGTTTAATATTGCATGGTAACTGCATGTTGTGTGGTTGTCTGATCTTCTGTTTCGGTTTCACTCCTATGGCGCCGCTACTGAACCTGTGCACTAAAAGTATTTGCATTATTGATTGTGAATGAATTTCATGCACTTGACTGAGCTGTGTTTTTCTTTTTTTTTCTTCTTTCGGCTGTTGGTTTTTTTGGCTCTTGTGCTACTGGTTTCCATAGTAATGATACAGGAGTGCAGATGCTGGATGGGGTTTCGAGGTGTAAGAATTCATACCCAGAGCTGAGATCACTTTATATTCAGCTCGGTATTAGGCAAGATCCAGGCTAATGCATCCAGACAAGTACTGTGTCCCTGTTTCAGTGACAACCCTCAAAGTAAGGGTTGAACGATGGACCACCATCTTTACAACAACATCTGACTGCCGATACATTGGATATAGTGTCCAACTGAGAGTCTGATGGCGTCAGATAAGTGTGGAAGCCCGCCACATAGCAACAACACTAACATCCACATATTGGTTTTCTATTATTTTTCTATGTAAAATGGATAAACTCCTATTTCGAACCTGTATGTGAACATCTCCTCCTCTCTGTCCACACTGAATCAAACATGATTATGAATGGTTGGTATCATGAACACCTACGCAGAGACTAATCTATTCTTAACACAATACGGTGAATCTTGGAGACACAACTTTTCAGTGAAATTATTTTAGGCATGTAAGAAGCTGAGAAACCCTTTCGCATCCGCGGCTCGTCACCCTGGCAGGGAGACTTCTGGTTTTAGGCTAAATGTCAAAAACATCAAACAGTCAGGAACATGTTGAGGAACATGACAGTCGCCCAAGATGTTGATTTGACCTCCAAACTTCCTAGTCCCCATTCTGATCAAGCATCAACAGGATGCAGTGGAACAAGTTTGATGGACTCAGGCCCCACTGCACAAGACAGAGTACCCAAAGGATCCACTGCCAACGTCCTGGTTCCAGACCCCATAGGACACCCTGAGAGGTCCTCTTGTCCATGCCCAATGGTTCAGAGCGTTTTTGACCTCGTAAGAGGGACCAACACAATATTAGGCAAGCGGTCATAATGTTATGCCTGATCGGTGTCTAACAGCTTGCTTCTATATCATGAATAAAACTGAAACAGCTCATATCTTGACATCCAGTTGACAACTGCATCCTAAACTCAAATTCACATCCACTTGTTGCTTATCAGTGCTGCACTCAAAAGCCAGTATTTTCTGCTCCCGAGCCAGGAGTCTTGTGGTTCAAACTGTAAAAACATTATCAGGTTGACCTTGCTTGCACCCTTCTAGCAGTCTGGCTTGTTTAAAAGCACGTAGAGGAACTGGGCTTGACGGAGCGAGGGAGAAACTCAGCAGTGTCAGAGGGAGATAGGACTGTTCGAGCTGGTGTTCAGATCGCCAAGAATAATAGACGTGCTAAAGTCCTCGCTGTCGCTCTTGAAGTGCTCTGATTCATCATCTCAATCATCATTATTATCGCTATCATCACCACTCGGCTCTGACTGAGCTGAGGAAGATTCCTCATGGGTTTCTCTTTCATTCGTGGCCTCAGAGTGCCAAGACTCTGCTGCCTGGAGCTCTCCGGCTGATTGCCGTTCAGAAGACTCCCAACTGTCTGCAGCGGCATGCAGAATATAGAGGCTTTCACTTCTTCCTGTGTGTGCAGGAACTCATTGAAAGAAGCTATAGAAATTACCATGCTGTGCCCACTCTTTGAAAAAGATGCACGGCTTCAATGCAAGGTGCATAGCTTCACATGAATATTTCATCGTATCAGCAGAATGAGCTTAAATCTTGTGTCAAACTCCAGATTTTACATACAGCTTTGGTGGCACTGCTTCTAATGTAGTCGCAGGAAATGCTAAGATGAAGGAGGAAAAAATGTCAGAGTCCAACAGAGAATCTCCTCAGTTTCTCCTCTCTCTGTTTCACAAGTGGCGTCTCAAAGTGACCCATTTCTCTCTGCAGTCTGAGCTTGTCTCTGTGAAGAGCGGAGAATATACAGCAGTGTATGAATAAAGAATTGGAAGATAAGGAAGAGGTCTTTCTCAGACACTCTGAGGGCTTATCTTGAAACTACAAAACGAGCAAACTCCGGCCCGCTCTCACTCAATATTTCTGGCTGCCATTAAAACACTTGATTCGATTTTGGGGCTAATATTCTTTGACAGTTCATAAATTTTGGGATGCAGCGATGACTTTATTGTCCATTAAAACCTAATCTAGGTTATGTGAAGGATTTACACGTCATCGTTTAATGTGGAACTTTTTATCCGATGCCTCCTTGGAAGGACTTTGCTTGTGCTAAAATGCGTTTGTTGCAATTGGAAGACCCACATTAAAGACATAATGTCTCCTAAAAGAAATAATCATGTGTGCATACTTACTTCTGCATTCATGGATGAGCAGAAAATACATAAAACGACACACTCACAGTATGTTCACGCAGACTAATGCACACCAGGTCTTTCAATTATGATAAATACGCCTCTAAAAACTGATGTTATGGTCCAAGTTACTGCCCGTGCATCACTTATCACATGTGCACTCAGCCTTTTGAAGCCGAGCTATTTGATTCTAATTCAAATGCAGTAGTTTTGCAAGCAGGCAACCAATAATTCATTGGTATATTAAACGGATATACTGCATTCCCATGCTTAACCCACTCCACCTCCCCTCAACTGAACGCCATTAACAGAACAACCACCTTCACCCTCGGTCGAATAAACCCTGTGTGTTTTGCTAAAGTCATCATTTACTCTGATTAGCACAGCTCCCCGCCGGAGCACGGCACCGTGATTTGCACTTAATAATTCCTCGCTCCCCTCGCTTCAGCTGTAACGCTTTGTGAGGGCAGGGGCGACAGGACGGGTGTCATTGTGGGTTTTAATGGAGATCCCATGGCCATGAAAAACTGTGCGCACCTCTCACCACACCAATTATACCGTCCAAAGGAATGAATGATGAAACGCGTCAGGAGCCCTTTTCCCGTTTTGAGAGTAAGAAAGCATGAGAAACGCCGAGACACATGCCTCAGCACTGCATGTATAAGCACATGTTCCTTCTTGCAGTGAATTAAGAGCAGGTTGGTCAGCCGGCCAGGCTGCATTTTAATGGATCTCAAACTGACGTTTTATACATCTCATACACAATAGGCCCAGTGTGGCTGTAATACGCCCACAGGGTGCTATTTTTCAGCACCACTGGTGCTCTGAACTGTGTACATAGAGAGACTGTATATTACATGATTAAAATAAGGGTATATTTTGGTCTGCGGTCATTCCTGCTGCAGTTGTATATATTATGCTATGTTCCAATTGTGGCATAAAAAGCCCACACTGGGATGTTACTCAACCGCAGCAGCAAACTGCAGGATGTGAAGGAGTTGGACTGAGTACAACAAAAACTCCTCCACTATCGTTTCACTGAGCATTTTATTTAATGTAGAAAGGTTTTCAGCATTGGAGACACCATTAAATATATTTCACACTTCAAATGAGCTGGAAATCAAATGGGAGTTAGAACTCCTCAGAGTAGAGGTAACATTGTTTCCTCCAACAGAAACTGAAAGTTTGGAGATTCTATTTGCTCAGTAGCAGAAAGAACATGAGGGTGAGATGAACCTGGGGTGCATGAGGGTGGAACATGAGGGTGAGGCCTCAGTTGGCCCACCACTTTGCTCCACACTGAAATTTCTAAACAGCTATTGGTGGAATAGCATGAAGTTCATTGACCTTTCCTCTACTGCTACCTCTCTGGTTTTATCCAGGTGCGTCAGTTTCCTACTACAGTCCCAAGACTTGCACAGTGGGTTAATCCAGGTTTTCCAGGGTTCACTCGGACAAAACAGAGATTCTCTTAACTGGTTTGCAGCACTCGGCAAAGCATATTCTGACATCGTCTGGCTCCTCTTTTAGATCATGTCGAACCTGTTGCAAAGAATCTTGTTGTCTGGCTTGATTGCAGCACACCACAGATCCTGTGCTTTCAGGTTTGTATCATCTTAGAAATCTTAACTTGTAAAGACCCAGAGACTTTTGTACATTTATTTCATCATACTTCGATTGCTGCAAGAATGTTTTTACCTGGCTGAATCAGACAGGCATTGATCGACGATACAGAACTCAGCTGCTGCGCTTTTAAGCAGAACTGAGAAACACAAGCCCATCCCTTCTGTTTGAGTCCCTTCACACTGGCTGGTTTCAGGACAGATTTTAGGACTTTACTGGTTACTTGTAAGGCCCTTCACGGCCTCGACTAGTGATATCTCTTTAGTACTGTATGCACTTTGAGATCCTTGAGCAGAGGTCTTTTGTCTGTTCCAGGGCCCCAGCTGATAACTAAAGGGGACAGGGCCCCGAGGCTCTGGAATGATCTGCCCGAGGACATCATGTCGGCTGAGTCACTGATGTCTTTTATGTCTCTTCTTAAAAACATACTTTCTCTCAAGGAGCCTTTCTTGGTTTTATTTGACTTTCGATTCCCTTTGAACTGTCTTTTATGTCTTTCAATTATGTTCATACACTTTTGCACACTGTGTTGGTTTTAATACCGCATGTTTTAAACTGGGAAAACTCCTTTACATCTGAGCATTGAATATCAGTCCAGGTGGCACCAAAATCAAAGGACACCTTGTGCGTACCTCTGAGACGCCAGCAGTTTTGAGGAAACGTATTTGATGCCTTGGGAAGGACAACTTGTTGACTGAGGAAGTAGAGTTTTTCTGAAAACTCTGATGTATCCAACTTGTCACTAAAATTGCAGAAGAACGGCACCCCGATAGCCTAGTGGTTATGTCACGGGACCCGCATGCCGAGGCCTAGCGGCTGTGCCGGGTTCAAGTCCGACCTCGGCCATTTACCGCATGTCCTTCCCCGCTCTCTCTCCTGTTTCCATTTCTATCCACTCTCCTAACCTCTCCAACAAAGGCTGAAAATGCCAGAAATAAATCTTTAAAATTACAGAAGAAGCAGCAAAAAAGCAAGCATGGATATCTCCATCCCATTTAAGTAGATAAAGAAATGCATGTTTGTGTCCGTCCACTTTGTTTGGCGTTCAATGAGATAACCAGAATCCCCAGTAATGAGTAAGAAACAGCAGCACTAAACGACTGGCAGCTGCCATCTTGAGTTGTCCAGTGATGTGAATGATTCCAAACACTTCCCATCATTACCTTCCCTCCCATATGACGTAACTGCAGCGCATGTGCAGCCTCACAGCGTTTCTAATGCCCCATGTCGTGTTACGTTCTCGACCGTGCTCTGCACCAGTGTAAAACTGCAGTAAAGAGCACTTTGTGTCAGAACTGGTTGCATTTGTTCTGCCACTAACAACAAAGCTCCTCAGTGTGAACCCGGCATTAGGCAGTGATGAAACAGAATTGCTTTTTAAACGCAGCTGTAGCCACTTTTGCCAACTTGGAGGGTTGGATGCTCCATTTAATCACTTTACAGGCTCTGCGAATGTAGTAACCCTTTTTATGAGAAGCAGTATATTATCAATGTGTTAATTCCAAAAGCATTCACTGACAAAGCCCTGCCGCAATCCACTTCACATTCTGCATGCAGTGGAGTTTCCCAGATGTCTCCACAAAGACCAGATCTCATTATTAGCACATGAAGTCGAAGTGTGAAGAGAGGATGACGATGTGAAGTGAAGGATTGGTAGAAGGAGGGTAGTGTTTACTTTACCTACAACTCTCTGACTTCTATTTTAGAGAAAAATGCACAATATTACTTTCCATACTGGGGTGTAGTTACACAGCAGCACCATCTGCAATCCTTTACTTTCCTTGTTGCTGCTGTTGCACACAGATGAGGTGTGTGTCTAAGCAGCTAAAAACAAAGCAGTGACAACACAGGATTTGTGTAAAAATGCTGCGCAAAAGGCAGCAATGTGATCTGTGACCTAAGAGTGGCTCAGGGCTTCATACTTGTTTCTGGCACTCCGGACCGCAGAGCAGCTGCCAAGTGCTCTGCGTTGGCCTCATTGTAAATATTAAGAGTTAATTCCCTCCGTAAAAGGCAGCTGTAAACCATCTGCACTGCTGTTAATCACAGAGGAATCGCCCCGCCAAGAATCTCCACTCGCCTTATTCAAATTGCAGCGCACAGGCCGCAAATATTCACGGGTTGCGAGCACATATGGACGCGCACTCAAAGTTTAGATTCACCGCTTAATGTCCTTGGCAGGCAACAGTAGGCATCGCTCCAACTCCACGGGGTGTAGTTTAAAGATATACATACACACAGAAGCACAGAAGTCAGGAGTGCTGTATTTATGATGTGTGATTTAATTAGCTGGCTCTAAAAGCTAGTAGATAATACACGGGGTTGGACTTTGGGCACAGAGAGAGAGAGAGAGAAGACAGAGGAAAGCAGAGGGAGAGATACTCGGGAGGTGTGGAAGTCCATTGTGTCAGCGTTTTATCACAGCTGAGTAGCTGGAGGTTCAAAGGTCAATCCCATTCTGCTCTCTGCCACAGTCACCTTGCAATACTGACAGAGCTATCTAAAGCAGCATTGACTAAATCAGCCATCAGCCAACGCTGCAGAAGCTCTTAAATGGCTAATGGAGCCGCCAGACCAGCTGGGAATACAAACCAATGGATTTATTGAACATTCAGCATATGGCACTGCCAGCAATACAAACTTTACACTGTGGCTTTGCTACAGTTTTGAATATTTCTACCTGTGTTCTGTTGATGCACACTCAGGCGTTTGCTGCGACGTTGAAAATACAGAAGAAACAGAAATCTTGAACAAAAATGTCATGTAGAAAAAATGCATTGCTTTTCCAACTCCAGTCAAAATCCTTTATTTAACATTGTTAATGTGTCCATATCATTTTTTCTTGTATGCTTGAGGCAAAACATGAGCACAATAAGCCGTTAATATCACAACTATATGGAAGCCCTAAACGGCCCTGGTTGAACTTAATTTTTTCGCTCTGTTTTCTTGAGAAAACAAGATAATTCTCCTCCGTTTTCTCGTTATAACAACATAATTTTGTCGTCGTCTCATGATAACAAAATCCGTTATGTCGCGATAACGACAAAATTATCTTGTTTTCTCGGAAACAAAATTGTTTTTCTCGTTAACAAGTTAATTTTCCGGTGAGGTAGAGAGTGAAAGCAACTGTTAATGATGATAACTTGTATCCGCAGAATTATAGAAGTACAAACACACACATGAACAGGCTTAACTTACCTCATTAGAGTGTGCAGCTGCAGTAGAGCATGTCCAGGCCTGGCTTCAGTCGGTAGTGTGCAGCAGCAGCAGAGCACCTTCTGGTCTGGCGGGATGGTTTCACTTTCTACCTCACCGGAAAATTAACTCGTTATAACGGGAAAAAGATTTGGTTTTCTTGAGAAAATGAGATAATTTTGTGGTTATCATGACATAGCGGATTTTGTTATCATGTGATAATGACAAAATTATGTTGTTATAACGAGAAAACGGAGAATTATCTCATTTTCTCAAGAAAACGGAGCGAAAAAATTAAGTTGAACCATGGCCGTTTAGGTGGTGTCGGCGTCATGGGGGGGTATTTATATACTCTCTGCTGACGTACTGTGCCCCAGCCACCCCACTCTGAGCATCTGCACCAGTGGCATGCAGTTCGGGAGGTGGAAAAGGAAAGGAGCTGACAGAAAGGCATGGCGAGTGAGGACACTGCTACTGTGCCACCGCCAGCTGGAGATATCCATGCTAATGCTGCCGGACTCCGATGATGAACGCACCCGCACCCGCACCCGCACCCGCAACCCCCCACCCCAAATTTGTGCCCTCCGCAGTTTTCTTAATGCCCCCCATTGAATTTTGTCTGGCCCCAACTCTGCATTTAGGGTGTCCTTACAGCTGAGCATTTTCACCTTTAAACTGTAACAATGACAAACACAGATTCAGACTTCCAAGGTTTCATATGTAACAAACCAAAGGAACCAATCTTGTCAGCTTTCAGGATGGGGGTTTCACAGTGTATGGACAGAGTCATGGGTAAGCTGGTGTGCTCGAGCTGCAGAAAGAGGCAACAGTGTAGTTACAACTAAGCCATTTTAAGGCAAGCCAGAATTATTTTTAATGGAAAAATCTTCCAAGTATTTTAAGTTTGACATTTAACGGTGGGTTTTTGGGGTTTAATCAATGACCAGAGAGGGACTTTAACCAGATTCTGAAGAACAAGTTGTACTGCTTTAAGAGGGTGTGCACTTTGAAGATTTGTCAAGTTTCAGGTTGTAGCATTCATTTACGTGTTTAATGTTTGGTGTGTTTTTACAGTCAAGATATTACTGCAAAATGTATGGGTATTTTTTAAAATTAATGCTAGCAGTCAAATTCATCTTGAACGTTGTGTTTTGTATTTTGCCACTTTTTTTGCATGAGAGTGTGGAGGTGGACTGAGAGTCGATGATAGATGGTGCTGGATTATTTCTGATATTATCACATTGCATTACTGACATGACTTAAGCGTTTAATTTTGTCAACATCGCAGTTATCACTAATAAGTTATGTGCAATAAATGAGCATGTATTTTCCTTACATCCGATGTGTTATATGATCTTCTTCAAGTGAATACCCCCGTGTGTGCATGAGCCTGCAGTGGCATCATGTCGAGATGTCCCACTAGTCACACTAACAACCAACAACATGCCAAAATCAATTTGCAACTAACTGAATAAAGGGCACATTGAGCACAGGCACATCTTTTTTTTTTTAAAGGGAAGGTAAGAATAGGAATCAATGTCACTACAGTAATCAGTATTGGTATTGACGCCGATGTCAATAAAA
This sequence comes from Dascyllus trimaculatus, assembly GCA_024666655.1. Lineage (NCBI taxonomy): Eukaryota > Metazoa > Chordata > Actinopteri > Pomacentridae > Dascyllus > Dascyllus trimaculatus. Next base: position 8,374,265 of record CM045449.1, on the reverse strand, counting down.
ATCCCAGTCATACCACTCCTATGGATGTGCATGGAATCAAGTAGCAGCTCTTCGCAAAGGTAGATACACAGTATGGCCGGTCTATGCAAACGACACAATGTGATTTGCACATTAATGCCTTTCAGCGTTTCACTTTCAACCAATAAACTAGGATCAAAGCGGCATTATTGGAGATTTATCACCGTTCGAGCAGGGCTTTTATGTCACCCCATTAACAGCAACTCAGCTTAAGGAGTACTGGGTTAAATCTGTGGGAAACCAGGGAATTATGACATTCACCATATTCTTTTGTAATGCAAATGATTAAAAAAAATAATAAATATGCAAAAAAAAAAAATCTACAACAACATAAAGGAATAATACATTTTTGGACAAAGCTAGTGGGAAAAATAAAGAATAAACATTCAAACACATTTAGTTCTGGTATTTGTCAGATCATCCAATTAAAATAACAATGAACCATGCAAGCCAGTGGGATCATTTTAATACAATAATAATAATAAATCCAAGAGGTAGTGTGATTATAAGACACTTTGTACTGTACTTGTATAGAAAAGAACCCCTTGCATACAGTCTACATCCCTCTATGTGAAATATCTGTCTACCCTGTCGCTGTCCTGAAGCTTTCCACTCTGCGAGCACAACATGAAAGTCGGCGCATGACATCCTGCACATCTCATTCTGCACTGCACTGAAAAAATATCACTGCACCTATTCCATAATGGTCTCCGTGCCCGACATGGGAATAGCCTTTTTCCCCCCCTCAGCCGACGTGTCCGCGCTGTCTTTTACAGTACAGGACGTACTCTGTAAAGTCCCTCCAGTCCCGCAGTCCTGCATGAGGAGAAAACCCAGGAGTTGTCATGGCAGCTGAACCGAGGCAGGAATGCACATTACCATAGCAGAGAGAGAACGAGGCAGAGGGAAATGTTGTGAAATGATATCATTTTGCTGCAACCAGAGCCGCTTTGAGTTTTTATTGGCATGACATTCAATCACATTAGGGAGGCAAATTGAGACTTTTAAGTGAAATGAAAATGACAGAAATAAATACGCCATAGTGGGGAAACACTAGGGTCTAATGAATGTGGAATAAATTTGCGAACATCGTTGTTGGTTTTTGTGTAGTAGCCTGTTGTTTTTTAGTACTACCTCAAACACACGGCTACTGAAACAGGCTTAAGTCGAGGGGAAATGACCTACGTGAGGCAGAGGGGAAAGGAGAGTGAAGGACGGCGAGCGACAGAGATGTGTGAGCACGCTGAGAAGTCTGTTACGCCGAGGGCTCGTGCAGGAGAAGGCCCGCGCTGTGAATGCGGTGGAATGACAGGCAGGGATTAGAGGGGAGGTGGTGCCATTGAAAAGCAAGCTGATCCGGGGAGCCGAGCTGACACTTGAACACAGCCAGCTGACAAGACCAGCCAGCCCTGCTGCAGCCCTGCAGAGGCGGCTCCCCCCCCCCCATACACACAACCCCTCACCCTCCAGGGACCAGGGGAAGAGGAGGGGGGGGGGTGGCTGCACTGGTTCATTAGTCGTGACTGTAGAGACAGATGACGCAATGAAACGGGATTAATGGTCTGTGTACGATTTATCAGTTAAAGGTTATGATTCAGGATCCAAATTAAAAAAATGTAAATTCTGGCACATTACTCTGAGATCTCAGTGGGGACGTTTTTCATTTCAACACCGTGAACCAATGACAGAAGAAAGAACGCGGGCTGGAGCTGCCTCTAATTGGTCAGCAGATAATAAAGTGTTTCTCACACAGAAAAGTATAAAATACCAATTTTTTGTGTCTCTGTAATCGTGCATAAATATTCAAATTTAATTCTATAATATACGACGCAGAAGAATTGAACTTTCACAGAATGCAGTGTGGAGGATGTGGATGAGTTGAAGTTCATGTGAGGGAACAGAAGCGAACAAATTACAGCCTCTGCATCTGTCAGAGATAAAATCGTTGAAGCAACATCTTCATGTGGTAAATGTGCTTCCTGTTGAAACAAAGTGCTGCGGTGCCACTCGCATGAAAGTCACTTGTGATGCTTTTGTTTTATTACTGTCCCCCAACACAGTGAACTGAGAGGAGATGTTGTATCTGGATAAACTGTCACAGCGGTCATAAAGTGTGACAGAATGGCCTAATAAAGCAAAAAGGGAGGGGGAGGGGGGGCGAAATGACGCCACCAGTAAAATGTGTTGGCATAACAGCCACGGATGCGACTCAGCATATGCGCTGCAAACTGCACAGAGAAACCGAATGCGTGTGCAGCATAGGTGTCTCAAAGCTAAAGCATCATCAATACAAGAACTTGAATAACCTTGTGTGAGCATGCAGCCCACTCACCAAACAGCATGCTGGCAAAAACAACACAGCCTTCGGAGCCTGAGGCGAACACATCTCCATATCCTCACTCTCTGCTGCTCTATATGAACAACACTAGTTACTGAATTGGCACTGAATGTTGATGTGAGATGCAGATCATGCACTGGAAAATCGTTTAACCTGAATGCGCTTGCTACGGAGGGTAGTTTTGAATAGATCAGCGTCATTTTGTGCAATTTATACATGCACAACACTTGACGTTTGGTGGGGTTTTTTTGTCTCTAACATTATGTAACATTAAGAACATGACCTTTGATTTATGTCCTCAAACCCAACATAACATTGTAGAGTTAATAGTACATCAGCATGATTGTTGCATTACTTATTAAACCCACAAAGAGTGAAAAAAGCTCGTCTGCCTCTGCTCCCTGTTAGGCTGAAACTCCATCTTCATGCAGAACTCCTGCCCCGAGACAATATAAGCTCAGTTCTGTATTATAATGCTCTCTGCTCTTTTAGCCAATTTGTCTCTTTTCAGAAAAGTAGCTGCAGGAGGCAGCATGATATGTTTGTAAATGGAGGGTAAGCAAGCTGTGGCAGATCTGCGAGGTCAAGGGCTGGCTGTGCTGATGCCTGTCACACTCACAGACTGAGCAGCTGGAAAATACTCCGGTCTCGCCGTTACTTCTGAGCGTTCGCATAGGCATAATTGTTTAACTATCTGAACTCGGGGGCCTCGGCTCATAATGCCGGCAGTATTTTAATCAGATAAGCGACTCTTGAATGTACGGCTCCCCACACGGCTCGCAGAAGAGCTCTGCTTTCTGGGAGTTACTTTGATTAATACTCCTGACAAGCCAGCCCATTATTATGAATTAAAACGGCACAACTGCATGTGTCACATTATCTCCTGAGGCAGAGGGGGACAAAGCCAGTGGCTTCTTGTGCAGGAGGCTGATTAGGAAGCGCAAACACCTCTCGCCTCCCGCTGCGATGCTGCATCGGGGATTGGTTTGACACTTTGATCCAAGAGCTCTCTCTCAAACACATAAACACACAGGCGTATACACATGCTACTGTGAATGTCTTTGTGATGGGCTTGAGGTTTCATGGGAATCAGCTTCATTTAAAACCCAAAAAACCCAACCACAAATGTGATGTTCCATGTGAGCACGGTGTGTACAGAATTCAGCTATACCCACTGGATGTGTGTTTCTGTGCAGCTAAGTACGTCTGCATTATCGACTGTAGCTCATGGCAGCGATGCATATGTATAACGGCTTTCATTGCATTACAAATGTATGCATGTTTACATTTATCCCGAGTGCTCGCAAATCCGCAGAACACTCTAACCGCAGCTGCACATAGCATTAAACAAGTGCAACATACGGGCAGAAAAGAGCACTTCCAATGATCCATCAATTCCCATTGGTTTGGTGAGGGGGGGATTTATTGACTGGCAGAGTAAATTCAAGGCTTACTCACTGTCAACACAACCCAAGAGGCAGTCTGCTGGAAAATCTAGTGCTGTGGTGCCAGGTCGCTCCACATAATTCCCCTGTAGGGCTGCTGTCTGTGATGAGCCATGCTCAGTGTGGTTGTGTGGCTGCTGAAAGGCCTGTCATTACAGCTGCACCCTGTGGCCAGGCAGCCAGATCCAATCCAAATAAGATCCCCTTTGACAACTAGCTGCCCCACCTAAACCCACTTATCAGCCTTTAGGATTTTGTTAATATGTTATATGTAAGCAGGAATTAAACTAGCCGTCAGACTACTTATTGCACATGAGCCTGTGCCAACGCTGGATTTTTTTTTTTTAGCAATCAGCCAAGAGCAGTCCTTTTGAAATGACGTTGTTTAACTGATTACTTTTACACAGTTTCTGAATGGAAGCCCTTAATTTATCCCTTACTTTGCTTTCACATTGTGTGGATTCCAGACGCTGAACGGTAAGGCTATTATTAATGTCAGCAGCATTAGTCATAGCGCTGGCATTGTTCTAATCCTATCATTTTATTGTCTGTGTTAAACTGTTATGTGGTGTCAGCGGATCAGAGGCTTGTAATTCTACTCATTAATTTTCAGGAAACCAATTCATTCAGCCACATACTGTAGATTTTGGCAGTACTGTATATTTGCACAGAGTATTTTGATAGCACATTTTGTTTGTGTATGACTTTCATAATGCTGGCATATTAAAGTCTGTGTCTGATTATTTATTAAACCCTCAAAACTCAATTCTGTGTGTCAAATGTGCATATTATGGAAGCGTTTTCTTCCTTTCATAAAACGGCTTAAAATTTAATCTCCATCATTGCCTGCTGTTGAGTGTGCAGATCTGTGAAGTCCCTGCTTCTATCTAGACCCACTTCTCCACTAATCACTACAGCTTGAGCACACCAGCTCATAACTTTGCTTAAACACTCTAAGTATACTCTACGCTACATAATGGGAAGTTGCAATTCAGCCATGCGTTTCTGAACTGGAAACCGATTCTGAAGGCGAGTAATGAGGCAGAAAATCCCATAGTGCAAGACAGGATGGGTTCCTCAGGTTTGGTGCAGTCTGAATTCATGTTTTGGAGACACTCACTGCAGCTTTAAAGTGGAAACGCTCATGTAGAGAGTAAAAGAAAGCAGTGCATTTGCTTACCTGACAAGTGCACTGGAAAAAAATGCCCCTCCCAAAACAAGGGAAAAAAAACTTATTTCAAGGCACTTTTACCTTGAAATAAGTGAAAAAAAATCTGCCAATAGAACAAGTGAAAATTTGCTTGGTAAGATTTCTTGAAATAAGACATGATATTTAGAATATTGAGGTCTTAAAATCAGCAGAGAAGACTTATTTTAAGCTGTATTTTACCGGCATTGTCAAGCTGAGGTGTCTTAGAATAAACCAGACATGCTAAAGAATTAGTATGTTTCACTCAAAAATAGATTTTTGCTTTAATAACTTTAATGTCACCTTCTTAATTTGAGATGTATTCAACTTATTTTTAGTTGTATTATAGCGGCTCTTCTCTAGATTTAAGACCATCTTGTACTTGAAATAAGATTACAAAGATTAATTTAAGCATTTTGAGATATAATGTCTTCTCCCAGTTGGCTAGAAATCCTAATATTTAGTGGTGTTTGACAGCATTTGAAGGTGGTGTGTTTTAGGTGAAGCCAGCTACGCCCAAAAGGAGGTGTTTTTAACTCAAAAGCAGACATTTGCTTTTTTTTTTTTTACTCATTTTACACATGCAGCTGTTTTCTGATATGAATTTACTTGAATCAAGTGAAGTTTATTTCTTAAATCCAGATTATTTATCTCATGCAAACAACACCTCAGCTTGAAACATGCATGAAATGTGAAATGAACCTTGTTTCTTGTAAAATACAACTCAGAACAAGATCATTTCAAGATTGTTTGACTTAACAAGATATTTAAGATGCGTTGTCTTAAAACACGTCCCTCCATGTTGCTGAAATGTTACCTGTAAAGTGAATTTATCTTAAATCAAGGGGTTGAGACATTCTGACTAAAAATAAGACAAATAAACTTGGTAAGCTGTTGAGGTTTTGCAGTGTGGAGATGAACAGTGATGTATTTTAATACTATAGCTTTGTAAAAGTGACCTAATGCAAACAGCTGGAATGCGTTTTCATTTCATTTTCTTGATTAATCATGAGCAAAACAAAATGTACAAAACAGAAAATCATCACAGTTTCTGAAAGCCCCAACCGGCGTCTTCAACTGTCTTGCATTTTGCGTGTCAAACAGCCCAAAACCCAAAGTCCATCTGGGTCAGTGTGACATAGATTTCATCATCATCTCCAAATCTGCAAGCCTCCGCAGGAATCCTTCCATGAACGCCCGCGTGCAGCCCAGAATGTGTGTTTGTGCAGACAGGCTGTGTGGTAACTGCACTCCAGGGCCGGTAGTGCACAAGCTCGGCACGCACGCAGTATGTAAATGCCAACCTACCGTGCATGTGTGTTCAAGCAGATTTGAAAGTAGCATAATAGCAACTGCAGCGTGTCCGTTGTGTTTGCAAGCAGTCTGTGTGTGTCCACGAGGGAGTGCAATCAAGGCTTCATCCTTTCCGCATCCGCAAGTGTGCAAGGATCCACGCCCGTGGCTTAGCTGTAAATTTTGCTACTGTGCTACAAGGGCGGCAGTGCGCATTGTCAGCAGCAGTGTTCACGTGCGGAATATGTGATTTCTTGCTGTGCATGTATGGAATAGAGTCCTGCCAGTGGACTAGAAAATAGCATAATAACAGCAATTGTGGGTGCATGGTGTTTGTTGCTGTGTGTGTGTGTAGTGGATGAAACCTGGACTGGAAGGCAGCATAAACAAGGCTGAAGGAGCCCAGAAAATATCCACATTTGAGAATGAAAACCAGACAGTTCAGCATTGTCGTCTTAAAAGGTTATTAATCAGCTATCAAAATTCATTTTATGTTTTTGTCAGCTAATTCAGTAATCAACTAAGCATTGCATGTCAGTGCTAATACTCTATATATGGTTGTGGGTGAAGAGCTTCTTACAATACATGTTCAGCTGCAGACAGTGGCAGTTTAATTTGTCTACTTGTTGAAACGGGGCGTTTATTTACTCTGATTACATGTTCATAAAGTACATCCACTCCCTTGTCTCATGTCTCCGGATGTTCTAGCGTTTGCTTGATTGTGACGGTCAACAGGTGTGTTGTAACCACGCGAATGTGGTCGGACTGAAACATGCCTGTTTAATAACTGGAGCTGAATCCCATCTGCTAGCAAATTGTAAGACTCAAACATGGGGTGTTTGCATGCAGCATTACATAACCCTGTTGCTCATGCAGCATTTCACATGCCCTTTGCTCACTATTCATCCTGTTTTGCTGCTTTTATGTACATCTCTGTTATGGCTTGCAAAATGTTTCGGCATAAAGCACCTGGAGCTGGACGTTGGAGATGAAAAAGCTGATGACGTTACAGGTTTATAATCAGGATGTGTGTGTGTGTGACGCGTGCACCCACATTGTAGCATGAGGCTTTTGAGGACAGCTGACTATTAAGAAGGCCTGAATCACATCAACAAACCTGGTCGTCTTTCATTTGTTTCTCTCCATGCCTCTTCACTTGTCTCTCTCTCTCTCACACGCTCCCTCTTTGAAATCAATCAGTGATGGTCCCTCCGCCCCCCTCGCTGATGGATCTATTATTAATGAGAGCCCTTAGCACTAAACTAAATTTAGTGCATAAACTCCACTTGGTGAGCTGGAGAAGGGGATCAATACGATGGCAGGGGCCACAGCAAGACTCTCATTTAGCTCTCTGGAAATGCAGGATGTGGAAGGGCTGACCCTGAGTGCCTCCTGACTGAAAGAGAGTTCGAGGGAGCGAGCGGTAAAGAGCGCAAGAGGTTCTGACAATACAAGGCAAATTTCAGCGTGGGTCGTTACTCTTGAATTGCTACCTTGCAGCTAATCTATATATGAGATAGGGGATCACTGGCAGGGGTGATGTTTGGTGTAATTAGGTTTATACAGGCTCTGGGTTATTGGCTATTCAGCATGCAACTTGTGCTGCATGAGTCACGTCAGAATTTTCAGTCCCCATGACACTGATAGCACTTGTCTCCTGTCAGGATCATCAGGGCTGTGATTAGTCTCTTTCACTATCACCACAGAGTTCAATATTTAATCACGGGCCCATTTCTATGGAAACAATCAATTACCCATGCACAATTTTCTCCATTAGCGAGAGTGGCGGGAACATGCATTTGTTGTCTTTATGTTCTCGAGGAACAAGTCAATACGGGTACTCTTATTAAAATGGATGCTTAGCAAACACGTGGAAATGAAAAAAATGCTGATAAGTGGTTTCATTAGAGGAGCACTGACCCGTGGAGTCTCTCTGAACCTGCGTACGTGTCAGCACGCGGAAACAAATAACTTCATTTGCACATCATTTGTGAGGCATGGATTTTTCATTAAGTCATCCAGTGCTTTAGTTTGAAATGTGTACAGTAGCAGTGCCTTGGACAGTGCAAGTTAACCCCTGTCATGAATTTAGTGTTGTGATTTGCCGTTTCTATGCTACACCATGAACATAATAAGCGGTGACTGGCACAGCTGCGCATTTCCAAGTTGAAACTGCAGCGTGTCAATCTCAAAATTGTCAAAATGGAGTCAGGCTTACGCAAGAAACCAAAGGAATTAATCCTTTCCTCTTGCAGGGTGGAGCTTTTGGGATCATTACTCTTCTTCAGGATCAATTTTGAACATTTGTGGCTCAATTACTCCAGTACTACTACTACCTGCCACTGTGTAGCGTAGAGTAGTTTTACAGTGATTGAGTTGTAGGTGAGCTGGTGTGCTCGGCTGCAGCGAGTGTCGGAGGGCCGCATGGAGGCACATCTAGGTATCTCCAACAGGCAAAAGGTGAATAACAGACACTTCCTGTGATATTAGAACAGATATTTTTGCATTTGCATTGCACACCATGTAGTTGTGTCTTCCCCTTAAACTTAACACAACCTTAACCATTTCTCATGTTGTTTTAAAAATGACACATGAAAATCTTAACATGCATAAACACGACACACAAAATGTGCATTGGATGGCCCTGCATTTATACACAATCCCATTACATCACATTACAAGGTAGTGACTTCAGTGATGTCCTGATTTTAAAAGAAACAACAGTGTAGAGTGACATTCAAGCCACTTAAGGCCAAAAGGGACTATTTTTATTGGAAAGAAAATCTAAATATTATGAGGTTTTAACACCTACCAACCCAAATACTGCCATTCTACTGCCATCGTATTTTGAATGCCATTGGTCCATTCTGAGTCGCTGTTTGGAAGCACAAAGCCTGACTGTACCAACAGCATAAACCATTTGACAATACTAATACTACAGCAACAACAGCAGTAGAAGAAGTAGTTCCATACTGTGTAATGAGATTGAGCGCACAGCAAAACAGTACTCTCTCACTTTGTCATCTATAGAGGCACGTACTCGTTGAATCTCAATGTGCCTCACTCAGTTTTCTCCATAAGAGGCCAAAAAAAACAAAATGCCCCAAGCTTTCGGGCTTCTTATAAAGAAGGAGGGCTGAATGATAAGGAGTTAAGCAAAGCTGCGCAAAATCTGAACAGCACAGGAGGACGTGAGGGGACTGTTTGTATTAGACGGCTCCCAGGTGTTTAAGTCAGTGAGCATGAAGCAGGCAGCACTGCTGATAAAGATGTATGCACATAATACACAAGTCCGCTCAGCATGTCTGAAATCCCCGGCTACCTTAGAGACATAAATGTGCTTTTTACAGGACACTTTATACAGCACCTGTTTACAAGGAATCCTAGGCAGCCCCTGAGCACACACTGGTGTTTTCAAAGTGAAAAATATATGATTCTCGAAAGAAAAACTGCCGCCTCTGAGCCCTCGGAAAACAATGAGCTATATCAAGATTTGTGGTAGCAGAAGAGCAGCAATATAAAAGGAGTAAGAAAAACTCGGAGACAGAGAGAGAAATAAACACAAGTGACAGAAGGATAAAATAGCTACACAGAAGTGGTTTAACAGACTAATCATATAACTCACAATAGCTATAAAAAGCAAGATAAAAGAGAGTGCTAAAGTCTGCTGGTACCATTACTGAGCAGTATTATGCAAACAACAAGCTGTCTATTAGCTAGTCAGGAAGTCGGCTCTATAAAAATGTGTTTTGTAGCAGGATTTAAATATTCTGCCAGCAGACTGCATGCTTAATAGAGCGCCGATCCAAAGACAAGGTGCAATACAGCAAAAAGCTCAATCAGTGCTTGATTGTTAAGCTGGACTCAGTTGGGACAGTAGGGAGTTTAAAGCCCATTGATGTGATCCACCACCTGGCCGTGTGAAGCCTCATATGTAGTCAGTAAAATGGATTTGAACAGAAACTGGCAACTCATCCAGAGTAGTAAAACCAGGGTGTTATGTGAGGCGTGTTTGTTCTTGATAAAATAAAGCTTGGCTGCAGATTTCTGCACAGTTTCAAGCTGAGTTACAGCTACTGCATATGGTCAGGTGCTACACCAGACGAGGCGCATGTTAGATGATTTTTCCCAGTGTTGCTGAAAGGCAGCTTTGCTCTGATCAATCAAATGTTTGGATTAAAACACGACTTCAGAGGCTGTGTCAAAGCGGAGAAAAAAGAAACCAAGTTCTAAGAAATGCCTTCATCAGATGTTACGTAAACCAATCTTGTGGCTGATTCTGAGTCTTTACATTCGCTCTGTTCTCGTTGTTTGGGCTTAGAATCCACGTCTCCTCTGCACAGACCGAACAGATTCAGTACTTCACACTTGATGACAAGATTAAGACGAGGATTGTGCCCTGGATTCCACACCGAATATGTGAATTCCAACATGACGCCACCCTCCAATCCAAGGAAAATATGAGCTCCCGACCAAAAGAAACATTGAGGTTGGACGAGTGCCTGTAGTCCTTTTCCAGTTTCCGTGCCACTCAGCTCCAGCTGCCTCTCGCCAGTCGGATTCCGTCTACTCATCTTACACACACAAGAAGGTGTCAAGATGTGAGATTCAAGTAAGAACAGTCAAATCTCTCTGGAATGAATAAACACGGTCTTGACTGGCAACAAACTAAGGCCTTTAATCTGATAATGAAAATCCTAGGTCATGCAGTGTGTCCTCGGCCTTGGGCGATGAAATGAATGCATGTCACGACAAGCTTGTCCCAATGGGAAGGCGAGTAGGAAGAAGCGAGCGGGTTCAATGACATGTCTCCACTTCCTCCGATTCAGACAGACTCGCATGAAGTGACTGAGAGCCAGTGTTGCCTTGTGCCCACAGGGGCTGGCGGTAATTACAATGGCAAATGCATCATTCACCTCTAGCTGGGACCAAAGCAAGCCTTGCTGAGAGTCAGCATTTGGGGGAGGGAAACCTGGAACAAATTGCGAGACAGAGACAAGGGATGACTTTGGGATTTGAATAAGGGGGGAGGGGTATGAAGGTGGAAGAGGAAGGGAGGCAAATGGGAAAAAAAATAGCACAGAAAATGCTATGTCTAACTCCTGATTGAACGGAAAGGCTACAATCCGCCACCAAAGATGGCAGCAGCAGTGTCTCTGGTAGCATGGAAAGCAAGTAAAAGCACAAACATGGTGAAAATAATCATACACTGAAGCACATCACCTGCTCAAAGTTGTGTATTGATCGGAGCAATTTAGCTCTGTATTGGTTAACTTAGGATTGTCGGGCTTGTCTATGCCGGGAACCATCCAAAAACACCACCCTCAAACTAGCAGATGCCAGTATAGAAATGGGATAGCCTTTCTTGTTGCTATCCCATTTCTCTGCCCACCGCCCAAGTTGCCCACCCTGCATCTCTGCCAACGCAGCGTGATACAGCGGGCTAGAATTGAAGGGAGAGATGTGGTGGAAGGGGAATAACTGTGCACTTGAGGGAGGAGAGAGAACCAAAGGAAAAGATTCATTTACCTGGCAGTGTATAAAACAGACACAACACAAGAGCTGATAGTAACTGAAATATCAAAGCCAGTAGTCTGCTGGATAGGCTGGGAAGTGGCGGCTGCTGCTGTTTGATCCATCACACAGCCGCTTGTTTTTTTACTAAAAGCTTTGGAGAAGCCTCTGGGTGCCAGGGAGAAGTGAAGCGAGGTGGAGAATACATCCAATCTCTCTCTGCCTCCCTCTCTGTCAGCTTCCCTCTCCCTCTCCCTCCTTCTCTGCCTCTCATCTCGTACAAATTGTGAGAACTCCTTTAGGCACAGCGGGGATGAGAGAGCATGCATTGCTGGGACAGCATGCGTGAAAGCATTTGCTCTGTCGATGAATGCGCGTCTACCTGTTTTCGCTTACGCTCGGATAAAAGTTAGATCTTTGTCTTGCTTGCTGTTTCGCAGACTCACAGGAGCTTCTTTTGAGAGAGCGGGGTTGGGGGGGAAAACGCTGAAGAAAGTGGGGAAAACGATTTCTCCGTCTTCTCCGCGGCTGATCCCTCGTGCTCGGAGGTGAAGTGCATCTCAGGAGAGAGGAGATCAGTGAGCAGAGCCCTGCAGTGGAGCAGCCAGGAGCCGTCGGCCCGGTTGCCACCTGGAAACTCACCAAATGGAAGCATCACCACAAACTGCCATGTCCTCAATCTGTTGGACTCGACTGACTTTGAGGACTGCTTTGTTTCACAGACTCTGTCTTCTTTTTGTATCTGAACGGCTAGAAACATCTTTTTTATGAAACAGACACTAAGAGCTGACCCATTATTGATTTTTGTGTTTCAGTCAACTTTAATCGCAGACGAGATGGATGCACGAGAAAGGAGGCTCTCAGCTTTAAGCCTTGAGGAAAATGAAACGTGGTTTCCACAGTCGGCGGCAATTCCTTATATTTTATCCATTTTACCGATGCTTGAAATCAAGCGCGTTTAATGAAGCGCTTTAACTCCCTGCAGCTCGGTGGGTAATCTGCTAGAAATCGAGACTGAAATGTCAAAAAGCTTCTATTTAGTGTATCTCAGGATCTAAGTAAACACTGAACATGAGCCCACACGGGTAAACACACACACTATAACCATAATCACTTGAGTCGGTGAAGTCTTGCAAGGGTTTTGGACATATGAGCACTCCCCGGGGAGCCCTAGCTGAGGGAATCTCAGCAGAGAGTAACTCGATTTCTCTGTCTTTGTCTTCCTCCCTTCATCATTTCCTCCCACCGGAGATCTCCCAGAGATTAACTACAGATCAGCTGGGAGACAGCACTGCAGAGACAGCGGCTCACTAAATGGCAACAGAGAAAGGCACAGTGTGGATGATGTGCGCTGTGTATATATTTTGTGTGTTTTATAGGCTGGGTAATGCAGGCGCTAATAAGTGGGTTGAGGTTACACACAAAAGATGCCTTGTTGAATTTAGGAAGCATGCACAATGGGCTTGTTGGATTTGATGAACACACACACACACACACACAACGCCTAGCTGGGTGTTTAAATTTTAGAAATACAACAGCAGCTACTCAACATCATCCAAGATACAGACTGTGCAAGAACAGAAAGGTACAGTTTCTTCTTGCAGACGGATTAGAAAGATTCAGACTCATGAAGATATCATCAGTACTGGTTACTTCATATTAAGTCTATCAAAATATCAGATTTTCACTTCTTGATTATTGTGGCCACAAGGTTTCAAGATAACAATATTGTTGCGACCCATAATAACAGTTTAAAATACTAATAATAATCAGTCAAATTCATCTTTTGCTTTGTTTATTGTGTGTTTTGTCTCTTTTTCAGCAAATGAATTACATTCAGAATACAACAGAGAGAATCTGTAACCATAATGATGGCTACAGATAGTTATTTAGTACACTAGTTATATAGAATGTTATCATATGTGTATTATAAACATGATATAAATATCTCATTGTTGCTGATCAATACTTCATATACTCTAATCAATCATTGCTAGTATTGGTAGCCTAACTGCTTTGGTAGTTATTATTCAGCTGTTCTAACTCAGCTGTTAGGCCATGACAAAAACGGGAACAACACCAAAATTGCCGGAAAATAATATGCAGAGCAGAATGAGAGAGAGAGAGAGAGAGAGGCCAGGAAGGCTTTTATAGCCAAGACCGCCTACATCCACTATGGTAACTCCGCCTATGGAAAGACACTGATCTTCATTAATAATCCTTAAACCAACCTACAGAGCAGCCGTCACAGTAAGGATGGGAATTGATAAGATTTTTACGATTCCATTTTCAATTCTGCTTAACGATTCAGTTCTTTATCGATTCTATTATCAATTCTCATTTGGAAAAACAGTGAAACAAACATGATAGGCAGTGTTAGTTAGTTAGTTAGCTTGGGCCTGGGGTGTGGGGGCGCTTGGCCGGCCTGGCCCTGCTGACTCGTGGTAGTCACTCTGGGCTTTGACACACATGCATGTTTGTTCAGGGCTTACCAACTCCTGCCGAGTCCCCTTGCTGAGAACTGATGGGACCCGCCAGATTGTGCGGAGTCACTCTTCAGACTTTGCACTAAACTCACGCCCTCTACACATTCTTCCTTTACTCCTGTCCTCTGGCGTCCTAACCCTGTATACTGACAAGACGTCTGGTGTCCAATTTGTTTCTGTGTTGATTATTTGTTTCCAGTTTTCAGATGTGGGATCGGTTGTTGGGAATAACACGGCATGACACAGCACTCTTATAGGATTCATATAGCAATGCCTGTCTGTACCCTCCCTGTTCGTCTTGTCTTGCTATATCCTTATCCATGTTATCCTTTCTCGTGAAACGTAACCAAACTTTCGAGCATTTGTGTCGCTTGGGCGCCATGTTTCCTGCTGGCTGCACTGATGGATGATGTCGCCACGACATGTCATTCACGCCCACTGGAATCGATAGGGGAATCGTTTGCAAAATTGGCAAATGATTCTAAGGAATTGAAACATTGGGAACCGATTCCCGTCCCTTGCTGTTTGTAGGTTTTATGATCCACAATTTATGTCTTTATTTCCAGAAAGCTCCACAAACTAATTGTGAACGGTGTCAGTATATAAATGTCATTTGCATAATGGGGCTGAGTGACTTGGGGAATATATCTAATTGTGATTTTTCCAATGATTTGTGATACAACTTTAGTCAAGCTTCTGGTCAGTATCCGCTGTGAAATAAAGGCTGATGGAGGTTTAGCACATGAGATACCATCACAAGTGTGACTGTCACACAAGCAGGATGGCATGGATTTGTAAAACCATGCTGCACAGTGCATGAGTCTGAATTACAGCCTTTGTGATTTGCTAATTGCATTGTTTCAAATGGTGATTTTGATTTGAAATCACTTCATTGTTCACACCCTTATGTCTTCACTGGGAGGTTAGCAGCTGATCCATTCAATCCTGTGGGTCTTATCTCACAGATGCCCCATTAGTTTGCAGTCTAGGTAGTTTGGAGGCCCGGTCACTCCTCGGGGGTCTTCATGTTCTTCGAATTGCTCCTAAGAAGTTTTTGAGGTGTGGCGGGGCACAGCATCCCCTTCTAATCAGAGACTGCTTTGCCACTAGGATGGTGTGCTCGGTATGTGTTGAAGTAACATCCACATGAATGCCAGGTTTCAATGTCACTCACTTCATCTGTCAGTGGTCGGTCCTGATTGATGTACACTGATAGTTTTCCCACCAAAATGAGACCCATTTGGACCAGCTTTTTTTTTGTGAAAAGGCTGCAGGAGTTGAAGTTTGGATTTTATTGCAGAAGCTGCCGTGTATTCACTCAGCTCTCGGTTCAACTGGAGGTGCTCTGCCACCTCAGCAGGTTGCCCACCGGTCAGTGGATACATATTTAACAAGCTGTCTGCACCGATCTCGAGTTGAGGCTCCTCAAAATTAGGATGAAAGTCTATATTTAGTGTGGTGCATAGGACAAGCTAAACAAGCAAGAAAAACAGAATCCCTGCTTTGCTCCAGGGGTATAAATTAAGTCGTCCTCACAAATGAGATTCCATCACTCGACATCTACTCTTAAATGAGAGTAGAGCAAAATCTGCTTATCTTCTACAGTCTGGATCCTCTATATTTTACAGGGATTAAATAATGGCCTTAGACTAATGATTCTAATGGATGCATGCACAGTATTGCAGAAGAAAATCCTCCAGTGTTAAACCATCAAGCAAGAGGATAAACACTTCTTCGTGTTTGCCTAAATGCGTCTGTATCAATTTACAAAAAAGGAACCTGCTTAGCGTGAAACCCGCTGTTAGAAACTCCCTCCATCTGTAGCGATGAAAATCTACTGTCACACATGATCAGAGATATTACATTTCGGACTTACATAATTAATCAGCGAGTTGGTGAATAACTTATGATCCGAGTCATAAATTATATTTAACCAAGTCATTACTGGGGCTGGACTCAAGAAGCGACTTCTGTTCTCACATGAAAGCAATACGCCGGGCCGCCGCAGCACGTCTTCATTTATAAAGCAAATTAAACATAGATTTGCCAGCAGTGCCTGCCACTTCATGCAAATCTTCTCGAGGTACTTTTTAATCATCGCTTCATTATAAACATCTTGTCAGAGCGCGCAGCGGTAAAGGCTGTAAGGTGGAGTGATGTGAGCAAACTGCTGCAGCCTCTGTTGTCCTGTTGTTCCAGTTTAGAGACCAGTGTGGGCCCCGGTCCTCCATGTGATCGCTTAAGACCTGCATTATGCATGAATACAAACCCAGCGTGTGCAAATATTAATTTACAAGCTTACAAAATGCACTCAATATTATGCAAACTTTTATTTTGGGTACACATATCGCTTGTGTGCCGACTGTAAACAAACGTGACCTATAATTGTGAGGACAAATAAGCCGCTGGAGCTGCTAATGTAACACATCTAGAGGACGCGTGCAAAGGGCGGCGGGTCTTGAATGTGTACAGATTCAACATGCAAGATGGCAGAATGGAAACACATTGTCACTGTTTGGGTAATTAGTTGGAGGCGACTGAAAATAAATATCTGTTGAGAGGAAAAGTTGACCCTTAAGAATACAAGACAAACCGGAGAATCAGAATCCTTCCTGCAAGAGGGAGCAGCATCTAAAGCGTCGTGTTCTCTCATTTGCCTCGAGTAGATGCATGCATGAAAAGCTCCAAGTCTCTTTACATGCAAATCCAGTCTGTGTCTATGAGTGTGTTTTATCTCGGGGGCTGCTGTTTGCTAATCAAGAGCCTTGTGAAAGCCAGGGGAGCGTTATAAGAAGCCGAGTATAATACGCCCGCTCACAGCCTCTCTCTCTATTTGAACACACGCTCATTTTACAGCCTTTTAACTTTCAATCTGCCAGTCGTTGATTTTCTATTCTTCCCACTCGTTTGTTATTCCGCGAGCCTCTCAGCTGCTGTTCGAAATGTATGAGCCGTATTAACACTTGAGATAATGCATATCAGCACCGCTCAAAGGCACAGAACACTGTGGCTTTTTTTTTTTAAAAAAATTATTTTTTTATTTGGAGTGAGGGAATTGAAGTGGGTTTTTTTTTTTTCCTGTAACAGATGCATGTTGTACACTCTGCACAGCAACAGTGATTGGCATCAAAGAATAATGACGTACAACCCGTGACAAGATTTATGTCTTAAGTAAGAATTCACCCGTCACTTCACAAGGTCCTCGGCGACGGCATCAAGGAGGAAATATAGCAGAGAAAAATGCACGTTCCCGCCCTCAACAGGTGACATGCCACTGGTTAAATATTTAGCACGTTAATATTTATGAATCAGTGTCTTCAGGTTTTATGTTGCGTTAGATCTCGTATGCTGTGGACAAGGATGGTTGATCTGTAGAACATATGGATGTTTTTCAACATAATAGAACATAATATATCTGTAAATGCTTGACAGTGCATGACATTGAGTTGTTCTTTATACTAATAACATGTTTGTGCAACAGCATAAGTCGCATTTCTCCCTCAGCAGGTGCTAATGAAAGGCAGCAAATTTACCCTTAAGAGCTTCTTAGTTGTCAAACATGTGCGAGTGTGAAGAAGCACCGGTTATAAAAAATGATCTCTAAGCTCTGTGGATAAATAAAATGAAATAAATACAAAGTTAAACTCCCATGATTTTTCATAGCATGCTCCACAAACAGACCACAGTTCTCAATCATGCACACTCCACACCAGGAGGAAGGATATGCAGCTCCCTCATTACACAGAACACAGACAGCCTTGACTGCTGCCTGCCGTCAGCCTGTTTATGCTGCCTTCTATGTTTACTCTCTCTGTTAACATTGTGCTCATTATACTGCGTGGCTGTAGATATGCGTGGAAAACAAGCTGAGAGAAGTCTCTCTTTTCTCCCTCCCCTCTCTCTCTCTCTCTCTCTGCCACTCTGCCTCGGTGTCACTCGCTCACTTATTCAGGCGTTCTAACAAGCGAGGTCCTGGGTGGGGAAGCCCTCCCATGTGACAGTTTGTCACATTGTGTCAGCCTGTTCAGTGCCACTGAGGAAACATCACCTCCGCTAATGTGGCATTGTGCGACGCGGCCTTCGAGGCTGAAAAACCCGCCGCTCGTGAACAGTTACGGGGGGTACATTACCACCAAACACGGCTGCGTGTTTTTAGAAAGCCTGAGCGAGACCCAAGCAAACGTGAAAAGGAGGGAGAATGGGCTTTGTGTTGCGCGGGAGGTTCGGGGAGGTGGCTGTTTGGGGGACTTGGCACAGGCGGTCGCAGCAGTTTGCAAGGGGTTTGGTGGCTCGGGTGCTAATTGCAGCGTGACCAGTGGGAATACTTCTCTGTGTCTCACAAAGCAGCAGAGAAAAGAGCCGTTGCATATGTAAAAGAAACCACTCACACCCTGTCAGTCTTTGCCAGTACTCAAGTTACTCGCCACTTTATATGCACGTGAACCAGGGTCAGACAATAGAGACCCCCTCTGGTGAAAATCAAGCTTTTTATGTGCTTTATATAAGCAAAAGAATCAGCCATGACTGAGCATTTCTTCCTTGAAACTGCAGTGCACTGTGGACAGTCTCAAAAACATCGAGGTTCGTTTAAAAATGCATGGCTGAATTTTTCCGGTGTTGCAACTTGTCTTTGTGTAGTGTAGAGCAGTTTTACGGTGTTTGAGCACAGCTGTAGGTGAGTGTGCTGGTGTGTTCGACGGGTGAAAGGAGAAAGAGGCACGGACCACATAGACCCGGGCAGGACTGGAATTTTTTAATTGGAAAAAAAACTTTTAAATATGTAACTTTCATACACAGAGATGAGTTTTTTAGTGGTTTAATTAATGACCAGAGAGGGCCTCTAAGAGAAAAGCTGTGATAGTTTCTGCCTGTTTTGTGTTACTGCTGAACTGCAGGTCATAGAGTCATCCAGTCACTGGTGCAGCCTGTCATGCAAATCATGCAAAATATATTAAAGCACTTTAAAAATTCATATTTTACATAACCCACTCTATTTTGCTTCGGGAATGCGTTGACCTTTAAGTGCACACACTTGTTAATTAACTAAACTTTGTTTGATAAAGACTTTCGCCAAAGTATTCGGTGTTCGATGCACTGCAGGGATTTTAAAATGAAGCAAAACTACAAACAAAGCATAGTTAAAGGAATACATTAAGAGAGTATTAAGTGGTCCTTTTTTTTAGCTGAGAGTTAGATGATCAGGTTCATTAAATGTGAAGCTGGATCCATGAGAAGGTTAGCTTAGCTTAGCTTAGCACAAAGGCTAGAAAAAGTAGAAAACAGACAGCCTCACCCTGTCCCACCAGCAACCATGAAACCCACCAGTTAGTATCATAACTGGGGTGTTAAAGTCAATTTATAGTTTGCGGACTTTGAAAGTAGACAGCAGGTGCACATGTGGTTGCATTCATACAACAACAGGTACATGTTGCATTGCCAAAAACATACTGGACTCCCATGAATGTCTCAGATTTGATTTCATATTTTGTGTAAGATATAACAGCTAGATACATGCACAGTGCCAGTGTGATTATTTCTGAGTTGTACCGAGAACAATGGGTGGACATGGCACAGGATTTCTGAAGAATTTAGAGCTTCACACTGTGTTGCACATCCAAATCAAAGCACTTACAAAGTCTGACAGCGACAAATTCAATAAGAATTCTTTAAATGGTGAAATAAAAGTTGGATGACCGAGAGTCTTACAGGCCTTTTTCTTCCTTTACAGAAGTAATTAAGATTGTCATGACCTCAGTGACCCAGAATCTACATAGACACATTGTTCTGAGCACCATATGTTTTTATGGCACATGTGCAGTCTGCATGTTTGTAGTGCATACACTTGCTTGGACCTCCAGCACAGAGCGAAATTTCCATCCTCTTGACCGTTGAGGAGCCCTTTGGACACATGGATAAGGAAAGCATGAGTAGGCCTTTAATCCAGAAAAAGCTCAAAATATATATACACCAATAAGTCACAACATTCTGACCACTGACAGGTAAAGTAAATAACATGGATCATATTGGTTCTATGTGGTGTTCTGCTGGAAAACTTTGGATTCTGGCCTCCATGTTGATGAGACTTAGACACCCAAATAAACATTGTCCAAAAACAAGCACACTCCCTCATGCAAATTGAAATCCCAAATGTCACTGGCCTACCCCCGCAGGAAAATGCACCCCACCACATGGAAACACATCAAACAATCAGGAACATGTTGAGGAACATGACAATGGCCCAACATGTTGATTTGACCTCCAAACTTCCTACACCCCATTCTGATCAAGCATCAACAGGATGCAGTGGAAAAAGTTTGATTGACAGAGGCCCCACTGCACAACCAAGGGCACACAAAGAATCCACCGCCAGCATCCTGGTTCCAGACCCCATAGGACACACTGAGAGGTCCTCTTGTCCATGGCCAATGGTTCAGAGCATTTTTGAGCACATAAGGGGGACCAACACAATATTTGGCAGATGGTCTTAATGTTATGCCTGATCGGTGTATGTATATATATACACACCCATTCAATTCAATTCAGTTTGTATAGCGCACATTTACAACACGTCATCACATAACGCTTTACATAGCAGAAAGAACAGAAAACAGAAAACCCAGCAGTCCAAAGGTGGTTTTGGATTCCTTATTAGCAAGCAGTCAGCGACAGTAGGAAGGAACCAAAAAAAAACCCTAGGGAGGGGAACAGACAGAACCAGGCTCTGGGAAGGTGGCCATCTGCCTTGATGGTTAGGTTAGGTTGAGATGACTATGTATTTGTATATGTATATATATATATGATCACGTGACTGTGATCTTGACTATGATCTTGACTATTTTCCTCATATCTAGTCTTTCTGATAAGGTAACGTAATCATTGCCCGACTCCAACTTTATATTACATGCAAAAATAAGAGAGTGATATTGGTTTTCTCATCTAACTCAGCAAGTCTATTTCCCAAGATGACAAACTATTTCCTCAGCACTCAGGCAAGGGAATGACCATTCTGCTGATCATTTGCTTTGATTTCCCACAATAATATATGCCTCCACGGCCTCTTTTCCCCCTACAAGCTAGACACAAGATACGAAACGTTAACACTGGTTGGTGCTACAGACTGCCAGTATAGTTGTCTCGGCGATGAACTCAAATGACATCCTCACTTAATCTTTCCCCCAACTGAGAGGAATCGAAGCACAGTTCTGGGGAAATATCGACTGCCTTTGGGGTCTTTTATGAAAAGCTCCGCTGTCACAACATCTGTTGATGCGATTTGGAGAGAACGAGAGCATTGTTACTTTAGCATCAGAGAGGGCACCAGACATGGAGGATCAATAAAAACCATTATGGCATTTCTCTCCAAATGTTGAGCAATGCCTGGAACCACAACAAGAAATGTGGGGATTCTTGACTGAGGGATCCTCGGAGTGAAAAGAGCAGGATAGAGAAAATAGAAAGGGAACAGAAACATATCCCCCTCCTGGCTTATAATAATTCAACGAAACATAGTTTTTTATGATGACATTTAACGTGACATTTATCCACATCAATCTCTTAACTCAATTTATTTCACTAAAATAGCAGGTCACATTGCTAATTTCGCCCTGAATGATGCCTGTAATAAAAGCCCTACTGCCTGTTCAAGGGCTGCCAATAAATTCAGCTCTCTCACCCACACAGCTCTGGGGCCAATCTCTCTGTTTGATTAAACTTTGCTCCCCAGTGGTATGAAATATCCAAAGGCACTTAGATTTACAACCTACTGCGTTAAATTATTGACACCTTACTGCCTTTGCTATCAGTTTCTTGACTAATCCCCTGTTGTTACCTGACGTACTTAAGTTGGTGACTTCCATTTGACTTTCAGTGATAAACTACTGCGGAATGATTCATTATGGCGGCGGCTACGAACATGTTTACATTACACATGCAATATCTGATAGGCTTATGCTAAGTTCTGCCGGTCTATAAATAAGTGTCTGTGTTGAACATGAAACAAACAGCTGTTGCGTTTGAAGCGGAGATATGGAGCAGCGACTGGAGAATGATCTAAATAACACAGGCAGTGCAGATAGCACGCAGGCAGAGTGAACAACGGAGATGAAGAGGGGGGGGGAGACAGCACGAAAAGGGAAGACAGAAAGAGACAGTAGGGGAGCATGAGAGGGCAAGAGATGAAGGGGGTTTGTAAAGGAGGCTCTCAGGCAGGGAGGATGTGTAAGCTCTGTCTGTGGAGTGAGCAGGTTAATTTTTCATGCGGCGGTTTGCAAGGGCCCGGCCCAGGCAATCCTATGGCTGGCCACGGCTTCCCGGGAGAGAGCTTGTTGCTCTGAGGCCCCCAGGCAGGTTTCTTGTTGAGTCTGCCTGTAAATTGCCACCAAACTAGTGAATTACTCCATGATGTGTCACAGAGGCAGCCCAAAGCCCTATAGGCATAAAACCACGGACTTATGTTTTCCCTCACAGTAATTCCTCAGTGACAGCTAGGGCAGGAAATTGAGATGTCTCAGCTAGAATCCAATGGCTCCGTATTCAAAACAGCTGGTTGTCACTGCCGCTGGAGTTTCTGATGGATTGAATAGATGCGCATGCTGCTTGTGGTTTAACAAACAATTGCAAGTCATTAGGGGGAAGACATTGGGATTATTTGTCAGGAATACTGCGAATGTGAGACTTTCCTCCCGCTGTAAACAAGTGCTTGCTCAAAAGGGAATTGTTGTGTTCCTCTGTATATATTGTAACGTCTAGACTTTAAATTGGTAATAGGCAAGTCTTCTGCTTGAACCAAACATTCTGAAATAAATGCTGATTGCACAATGTAATTGCTTTAGAATAATAACACGATCAGGGTTTACACTGGTTCCCTATAAGCCCTGCTTTTGCTATGCAGTTCTGTCCTCCACCAGATAGGAAATTACCCCTGAAAAAAATGAATGCTTTATTTATAGTCAAACGGAGCAAACAGAGTAACTGTGTTAACGCTTCCAATGGTCATAGGAGGCCAACATGGTGAAGAGGAAAAGTGATAGAAACTGAGGTAAAACAGGAGCGAGCCAGTCGATGGAGAGAGCTATGGGACTTGAGAAGGTTCAATATCGACATTCACTTGGCGTTATTTCTCCTGGATCAGCCGGTAACAAAACCTGCCCACTTATTAGCTCAACCTGGTGTTTTACTCGGCCTTTATCGTAGCACTGAGAAATCGTTTCGGGCCCTGTGCTGTCGGTGGTTGCGATGGGAGCAATCTGGTCTTTGAGATAGTGGAAGGTGGTGTGAGATGGCGAAAAGCTGTCTTCAACCACTTAAACACGCAAACTGCTCTTAGATGACTCATGCTGTGATTTGGTGCCCTACAAATAAGGGAGAACTGAATTGAAAGTCGAATTGAAGAAGTGCACAGCCATGCTAGCAGGCTCTATCTCAGCCTGACATGTCAGCACTCTGATAAGTACTAATAAACAAACACAACCCACACTGGGTTTATTTTGCTGATAATTGGTCATAAACCAAATAACTGGACAAATTGAAATTTCTGGCCTGGTGATGGCCCTGAATAATAGCTAAGGGGATTACAGAGTGATTACTGTTCACCCTGAGGATAACATGAAGGCTTGTACTGAATTTCATGTAAATCCAACTAAAAAGCTGTTATTAAAACATTACACTCGCCCAAACAACAACTGTCAGGCTCACGGAGAGACTGGAAAAGAGGTCAGAGATCATCAGTCTTGAGGGGTCACCGTCTGTTCAAAATTCAGTTTCGTTCGTTTGAGCAGATGTGGAGATTTTTCACAGAGCAAGTCAGTGAGTTGGACCCGTTTGTGATGCTGGAGGAAAAGTCGCAGAGAGTCCACAGTCTTTAAGATCTGCCCTCTGTGCACAGATAGTTTTTTTTTAAACAGCGATCCATCCAGCAGCAGCTACTGAGACATATTTATTAACGGCCAAAAATGTCTGCCTGCTGGTAGCCCAAGAGAGAAACTCATCTGTCAGTCTGCTGGATTCATCCTCTGGGCACCATGAAGTGTTGTACGAAATCATGGCAATCCAGGGAGTAGCTGTTGAACTATTTCACTTTGGAAGGAAATGGTACGTTGACAGGCTGACCGACTGACTGAGCAACTGGCAGACTGACGTTTCTGAAACAGTGTGAGCTGGAATTTCACAATCTCACTGGTGAGCATTTGTCCAAGTTGAGATCAAGTCATCCTCTTCATGTCAGGACTCTAACCCACATCAAAGAAAAGCAAACTCTACCAGCAGTTATAGGTGATGCACAGTGAACTCTTGATAATGTCCAGGGCAAACAGCTTGAGTTAGAAGCAGTGGTGGAAGAACAACTTAATGTCATGATTCCCGCTTCAGCCCCTGCCTGTCTCCCTCTTTTCTTTCTCCCTGTCTTTCTCCCCTCATTCCCTCCCTCCCCATCACCCTAGCTCTCCCTGCAGCCTGATTGCAGGAATTTGAAACAGCTGCAGGGAGCAGCTCACCTGCCGCAAATCCCCTCCCTCCATAAAGTCTGGCTCAGACCTCCACTCTCTGTCAGACCATAGTCAGCTATGCCCCCGTTTCCCTACTCGGTACCCGTTTTGTATCCTACCTGACTGCCTGCCTGGAGCCATCGACAGAACCCCCTGCCTCAGCGACTCACTTGCTGCCCAGATCCAGCCTGTAGCCAGATAAGGTTTTGAACTGTATTTTATGGAGTGTTACCTGTAGTTTTGTTTGTTAATTAGCCGAGTTGGCGTTCTGTGTTTTTATTTTTTTTTAAATTTTCGCCTTATTGGCACTTGTACGTTTAGAGCAATTTGCTAATTCGCTGTGTCAGTGGTCAAAGTTTTTTATTCACCTTGTTGGCAGTTTGAGTATTTTGAAAGTGCACCTTATCTAGCTAGATTTTGTGGTTTTTCCCTCTGTAGTTAGTTCTGAGTTTGTAATGGTTTTGTAGTTATTATATGATTGAATTAAGCTTGGTTTCAGTTTTTATTCTGTATTTTATATCTGTTTCATTTTTCCGTTATTCTGTCTATCCCCTGTGTCCACGCCTGGGTTCTCTGACCCCCCTGTAACACTGAAATCCTTTTACTTTAATAAAAGTATCATTACACCTGTATATAAGTAAAAGTATTAGATATAGGTAATGCATTGAACTTAAAGCACTGCTTTGATCCCTCTGACTGATACAAAGCCTCAGTGTGTCAGCAGTTACTGTTGTAGTTGCTGCATGTGGAGCTGTTTTGAACTACTTTATATACAGTTTTATATACAGGGACAGCAGATAAATCCGAGGGCTCTTCACAGGATTAATCAGAGAGGAAAGAAGAAACAACAGAGTTCTGATCCACTGAACACAGCTTTTTGTAAGACTTCAGGAGCCAGAGAGGTTGGAAACCACTGGTTTAATTTTTAACAGTGTGTTGTACTCCAACAGCTGGTTCAATTATTCATGGTGTGAAGTCTTTTAAAAAGTAACATAAAGCTGTCAAATAGTGGAAGTATGAAGTAGCATGAAACAGAAATATAAGTACAAGTACCTGAAAATTGCAAAAGTACAGCACTTGAGTGAATGTACTTAGTTACTTTCCACCACTGGTCAGAAGTGATTGATGACGTTCTCATTACATGCAGATATTAGGATGAAGATGCAAACTAATATCCTAGAAACTATGTCCATGTAGGACATTACACCTGCTCATTTACATTGGTGGCTGAGTATGTAGCACATCTTGATGCATTAACCATAGACAGAGTTTTTCCATGTCCTTAACCAAATGTTTGAAACGCCTAAGCTTAATCATAACCAAACTGTATCTCTCGTAACTAAGGATGGATGAACTGCATGCATCTCTCTCTATCTGTAGTCACCCCTCTGATTGGGGACAGTAACTTATTAATACTGAAGGATAAATGGAAGCAAGTTCTCTTTTAGTCAAACATATGCAGAACACCAACAGACAAAGGCATTTTTAAGCAAAGTTGCGTGTTGTAGTTTGTGTGATTCTAAAATCTGACATCAAAATTAGCATTTTTATTGCAAATGTATTGCAAATCAGTATTGGTCGGATTCAAGCCTTACCTGAACCACACCATACTTGTTGGAAACCTTGAATAGCGCTGGCTATGGATGCAAAAAAAGGAAAAAAAATATGTTGGCCACAGTGTAATCCTGGTGTCAAAAAGATTACAAGGCCACCCAGCAGAGCAAAATGCCAGCTCAACTCTACTTTAATCATGACGACGGACAGTTTCCAGATCCGACGAATGAACTTCTAATATAGTGACTGTGCACAAGCTGTGTTGTGAAACCTGCAGAATTCATTTTCTGTACAACAGTGTAGGGATTTGTGCATCTTACAGCTGTCTGGTGTTCTAGTGTGAAATCTGGGCGTATTGATTTCTGCGGGGCTATACTCTTGACAAAGGATACGGTGTGTACTGCTTTTTTTTTATTGCTTTCTTCGGCTCTCTCACCTCTCAATCCCGTGTCTACACTCTTACAACGATCTCAATGGAAAATAACCTTCGGCGAGAAGCACCCTGACCCCCAGCGACATCAAATGAATCCTTATCGCGATGGCAGACGCAGAGAGGAAAAAAACAATTCTGCCATTTAAACATCATAAAAGCGTGACAGGCTCCCTCCCCTCAGCTTCCAGCGCAGCCGGGGCTAAGCGTTTCAAAGAGACTAGTGTTTGAATGACTGCGATGTGGGAGCTCAGAGTCTGTAGCTATGGATTAAGCTCACAGCAAATAGTAGCATGGAAGAAACAGAGGTAATCTCTTCCCTCTCCTCCACGGCCCTCTCACCATACCTGTTCCCCCCCTTTTTTTAATCTCCTTACTGAATTAGTTCTTGCAAAGCTGCTCAAACAGAGAGGGGTTTATTCACAGCGGTTACAGCGGTTAAAGTAACATGAAAATGATACCGTCTCAAGTTCCCCAGAGGTCCGCCGGCTCACAGATTGACGCGCTGCTCACCTGGCTGTTGTCCTCCAATGCAACATTCATACAGCACACTTGTTACCTTCTGCAAACTTGGATAGAAAGTAGTCAGCAACCTTGAAGTGCAGCCAGCTGTGAGCAAAGGCCAAGTGTAACATTTTGACATTTGCATGTACACAGGCCACAGTGTAACCTCGTGTATATCATAAAAACTTCATCGCCTTCGCTCGCTCAGTGCAGTCCCAGGTTTAATCACCTACAGCGCTCTGGATAATTTACCCGGCAGCGTGGCGCATTTGCATAAAAGTAGTTTCGTTTTGCATTCTGATGCGTTGCTTTGCACTTTCGCAGAAGATTCTCGCCACAAAAGAAAAATTCCCACACGTGAACCGCCGCGCTAACTGCCTAAATATTTCAGCCTGGGCTCTCGCAGGCTTCGCTTTCACTGCTTCCTGTGCTGCGAAGATCAAATCATAAGCCAGAGGATTCTTACATGCAACATTTCACACCGGCTGATAATATTGTAATTGTTTTTGTGTTCATGCTCGCACACCTTCACATGAGATCATTACCAGCAAAGTCTGTGATATTAAGTGTTCATCCCCACACGCCCCCCCATCTGACTCTTACTAATGAGAACTGCAAATAGTCACGCTGTGGTTAATAGGCATCCTTTCTCTGCACAGATCCAATAGGATGAGCTGTTGCTGCTGACTCAGTCCACTAAAGTGCTTTTTATGAGCGTGGATGCATCACTCAGTGTGGGAATTCACGTCATCTTAGCGTTTTTACACACTCTATCATTTTTCCTGTCATTTTAATTGTGTTTTTGCAACGCGCTTTAGTCCATCTGAGTTATAGTGCACCAACAGTATGACAGAGGTGCTGCGGCGTGTCTCACCCAGTTGTAAAAAGTAATGAAGTGCATTTGCTAAATCACTTTTGAGTCACTTGTACTTTACTTGAGTATTTCCATTTCTAGCTACTTCAACTCCACAACAATTCAGAGGCAAATACTGCACCTTCCACTCCACTGTTTTTTATTTGTGCTAACTTTAATTACTTTGCATCCATCCATCATCTACGCACCGCTTAATCCTCTGTAGCACGGGTGTCAAACTCCAATCCTCGAGGGCCGCTATCCTGCATGCTTTAGATGTTTCTCTCTTCCAACACACCTGATTCAAATGATCATCTCATCATCAAGCTCTGCAGAAGCCTGATAACGATCCTGATCATTTGAATCAGGTGTGTTGGATGAGAGAAACGTCTAAAACATGCAGGATAGCGGCCCTCGAGGACTTGAGTGTGACACCCCTGCAGTCTGTAGGGTCGCGTGGGGGGGCTGGAGCCTATCCCGGTCCATTCAGGGCGAAGGCAGGGGACACCCTGGACAGGTCGCCAGCCTATCGCAGGGCAACACATGCACTTTCATTCACACCTACGGACAATTTAGAATAATCAGTTAACCCGGTGACAACCCACACTGCACAGAGAATTCCACACTTTAAGATCCCAGGTGTCCTAACCGGGACGCGAACCGGGGATCTTCTAGCTGTGAGGCGACGCTGCTAACCACCGAGCCACCGTGCAGCCCCATTACTAGATTAACAGATTCAGTTTAATAGTAAATATGATCCTCAATTAAATGACAATGTAATATTATAGATTAAGATAAGACTTCCTAGGGCAGGGGTGTCAAACTCCAGTCCTCGAGGGCCAATATCCAGCATGTTTTAGATGTTTCCCTCTTCCGACACACCTGATTCAAATGATCAGGATCATTATCAGGCTTCTGCAGAGCTTGAAGATCAGCTGATCATTTGAATCAGGTGTGTTGGAAGAGGGAAACGTCTAAAACATGCAGGATAGTGGGCCCTGAGGACCGGAGTTTGTGTCCACCTGTGTCCTAGGGGGACACTATACAGCAGATAAACAACACAAAAACAGTTAAATCACCTTTAATCAGCTGCAAACTAAGAGTGATGAACACGTTAATATGAATTTTTCTGAAAAATGCCATCCTGAGTGCTTCTACGACTGGTGCTTGAATTACATTTTGATGATTTACTGCTGCACTTTCACTTAAGTGTACATTTAAACGCACAACTGCGACTTGTCACGGAGTTGCACAGGGGGGTGATCGTGTGGGTTTTACGTGTGACTTTAAATAGGTTTCAAGACCGCATTTCCCAAGTACAAAGCACACACTCCATTTCACATGTGAATTTACACGGACTCCATTCACACGCACCGCCAAAACGTTCCAAACGCTTCCCGTGTTACGGATATTTCACGTGCGACGTGACCTCTCGCTTCACATGCGCGAAACCACGTGTGATTTCGCGTTTCTCTCTCAGGAGGTGTCGCTGCTACTTCCGCTGAGCTACGAGATCCGAGCGCTTCCTCCACCCCGTGCTTCCACCTGTGAGAAGCATGACGGCATACTGTACGCTCTGTAAGAAAGTGAAAATAACCCGAGCAGCAAGCGTTGTTTGTTGAAGCCCAGAGCAAGAGAACAGAGTTCCCCACTTAAGCGAAGCATTATGCAAATGCTAACCAGGTATTTGCATAGGAGGCACTGCTTTCCTGACTTCTTTAACTGGATATTAAATGCATTGATGTTCTGATTTCCTGAGAACATCAACTGCACCTGCGATCTATAAACTATCTGTCTAGATTGTTATAAAAGTGGTTATATCTTCCTTTAGGGGTGATTTTACAGTGAACATACCCACTTGCTATAGTCTTCAATACAGCTTTCATCTTTTGCATATTAAGAGCCTCTTGGACCAACAGTAATTTGCACGAAAAACTCACGGCACTACTGAGCAAAAAAAAAACATTTGCTCCCTCATCAAGCCTTGCATAGTGTAGGTGGAGCGACTGCCACAGTGTAGGGGCAGTGGAACCTATATTGGACATAATTGTTACACAATGCAGCGGTTGCGTAACGCCACTGCCCTGATTCCTGCTGATCGAAAGCAGGCAAAATGAAGCCGCCTTTCAACTCCGCACAGGATTCCCCCGGAACTCCCCGAGGGACCCCTGGAAGTCCCCCCCCCAAACCCCTCCACACACCCCTCCACACACATGCTGCAGATTGGGAAGCACAGCAATCCAGCTTCAGGCTTTTAAATGCAACAAAAAAAAAAAGAAAAGAGGAAAAGCCTGTGATGAGCCATATTTCAAATATTTACTGTGCACTCATGAAAACTGTGACCTTTTACGCGGCGATGAAATGCAGCTTTAGACTTGCTGCTGTCTGCTGGTGAGTTTGGGGAGTTGGGGTGGGAGAGGAGGGGGGGCACACACACACACACAAACACACACACACAGCATGGACAGAATGGAGAGGCTGATGGATGTGTGTGTGTGTGTGTGTGTGCCCTGAATTTTTTCTCCACAAGTGCCAACACAGACTGTCAGTGGCATGATGTGGCATCAGCTCTGGCAGACAGACAGACTAAAATAGTGCCTTGTGTGACAAAGTGTGCCCAACAGAGAGAGAGAGAGGGAGAGAGAGAGAGAGAGAGAGAGAGATTTTCCTTTTTTTTTTTTTTTTTTTACACCAGCTTCCTTCCTATGGTAAATTGTAGGCCAGAGGTGGCGGAAATACGTCAGTTATGTGGGTTCTCTGAAGCTCGACTGCGTCTCTTAATTTCGGATGAAGGGAATGAGAGGAGGGGGGGAGTGGAGATTTTAATCACTCCTGTCGCTTTAAGGACACTTATCAAAGCCTTATTATGCGAACAGAAAATACCACGAGCCACTGAGCAACTGAGCGACCAAGGGACGGACTGGAGTGGATTTAAAAATATATTATTTTTTTCCCCCTGCTTGAGAGGAAACTCAACATTCTCCCAGCTGGAATAGACCCGCTTCCATCGCCTTGTGGAGTTTGATTACGCACCGGATCGCCTGTCTTATTCGGACGGTTCGGGTCATTTAGGGAATATTGCGCATAAGTAGCTCTCAGACTTCCTCCGGCTCCCCTGAAGCGCAGCAGAGGAATACTCATCCGACAGCCACGATCCCCGACAAACCACCACCAACCCCCCCGCCTCCCTCCACAACTCGCTCGCCAGGCGGGTTTTCTCGGTTCCGGACGGATAGTTATCCCGAAGCTCTGCGCGTCTGACAGCCTTTTATTTTTTTTGGGATCATGGATCGGGGTGGTGGAAAAACAACAACGGGCAGCGACATGATTCCTCTGCGCTGTCTGCGGCATGCAGCGAGCTGAAGGCTTCACAACTGCCGCTTCTTATTATTCCGATGCAACAAAAAGTTCCAAAGCGGGCGTAATGCGTGGATTTTAACCGCTCGGCCGTTTTGCACCTGCTTTCACGGAGACCGCGTCGACAGATTCGTGACAGAATAACGTTGTGGATCCGCGTCGCTCTTTTTTTTTTTTTTTTTTTTGGTGGCTCTCCGTCTCTCGCCCGTGTGGGATACTTGAACATTTGCTTATCGCAATGGAGATCGGGGAGGTTTATACTCAAGGTCATTGAGTGGTTAGGAGGCTCTATTTGTTATTTACACGCACACACACACACATTCACACACACACGTAGCGCGATCTACGCGTTATAGCGCAGCCGACAGCCCCTCGGTCCGCTGCGTGTTATTTGTTATTACGCGGTGCAGCGAGCGCTCTGTGGAGTTTATATTTATTATTTCTCTTTTCCGACACCGCAAGCTTCCTCCTCCTCCTCCTCTTCCTCCCCCCTCCCTCCCTCCCTCCCCTCTTCCCCCCCCTCCACCCCCTTCCTCCCGTGTGCTCCGACAACATGGATGGGAAGCTGAAGCAGGGTCGCAGATGCCGGTCCAAGCGGGAGAGGGTGCGGAGGTTGCGGGAGGCGGGGAGCCGAGACGCCCGCAGCCCCGACCCCAACTCCTCCTGCTCCGACAGGGAGGGACGCCACGGTAGCCCGGGGAGGGACGCCGCCTCCCTGTCCCTGGCCGGTAAAAAGGCGCCGCACCCCGCGGCCGCCGCCAGAGCCCCGCGTCCGCCCCGGCGGAAGAGACGGGAGTCCAGCTCGCAGGAGGAGGATATCATAGATGGATTTGCTATCGCCAGCTTCATCAGCCTGGAGCGTCTGGAGGTAAGGAGGATCATCATTACTACCTGTATGCCCCCCCCCACCCCACTACCCCCACTCAGTCACTCCCCAGCAGGGTGAGGACTGGTCTAATGTGTCACTGATTTACTTGACATGATCCCAATGAGAGGCTGGAGGACTCTTGTGATCATGTGCTGGAGGAGGGGTGTCGCGGGTTCGATCCCACCTCAAGGTGTCCCTGTGTGTTGACACTTGTTTCCCTCATTGGAGCATCGGATCTGTCTGTCATGGCTGTGTTAAGTTTTGTGGATGAGAAGTTAATCATTGGCAGCATATGGCGTGTTGAGGTAAACAAACAGGTGCTGCTGTGTCACTCCTGTTTGTGTTGCTTTCGAAGAGTGAGTCTCCTGACATGCTGCTCTTTGATAAACTGCCTCTTGCACCACTCATCTGCTACAGGCTGATACACCACGTGCTGATAACTCTGTTCCCGTCATTACAGTGTGTAATGTGTCAGATGTCAGAGGTATGATTTCAGGGAAAAAAAGGAGCTCCTCGTGTGACATCCTCCGTTATTTATCCCCCTCCTTTATCTCATTACTTTCCAAATGACAAATAAAACATTGCTCCCTGTGGGATGTTTGGCAGACTGACAAAGCAGAAAGACTTGTTTTCTCCTCTCGTTCTGGGAAAGGTAGCAGCCCTGCTGAAATCTGAATCACTGCCTTTTGATAAACATAATGTATTACACATCCACTGAGGTCTGTGTATTTCAAGATGATGACCTCATTTGAAAGCGCCACATTTCAATCACAGCCTCCCATGTAGGCTTAACGCTGGTAGTAATCAGTCATGATTGACTCTCGCCTCCTACGTTGTGCTTAGTCAGTAGAACGGCGGAATGCAGATCTGCGGCATGAAATCTCAAACCGGTCGTCCGCCCTCGCTTCGGAGGGGCTGATAATCAATTCTCCACCTCTCATCTGTTAACAAGTTTAACCCGTCCGGGGTCACCGGCGATTGTTGTTCCATTTGGCTCGGCCCTTCGTGGTGGGTGTGAGAGCAGATCGGGGAGGGATGAGGGCGTGAAGAGAGAGATCCAAAGGAGGATGTTTGATTAGCATGAGGAAGGATGACAGACTAAAAACAACTGGCTTAAAACTTCATAAAACCCTACAAAGACAGGAAAACTCCTAGAATGTGGTCCAGTTGCACATGTGGATGCAGATGCTTAGTAAAGATATAACACCTGTACATGTAGAGAATATAAATAGTGTACATACTCCTCATGCATAGTTAGGACAAAGGACTGGAAGCTCACCTGAGGACTGAATTAAGTCTTCAAGGATGGCTGCTCTCCTCTACATACATGCATATATGTGTATGTATGCATGCAAAAACTAGAAAATGCTTCAGAGAGAGATCAAATAGAAGAAAAACTCCTTCACTGATTGCACAGGAGAGTTAAGAAACATCATGAAATAGGGATAAACCCCTCTCTTAGTACCAGCTACATCTCTGCTTCCTCAAGATAAACTTCTTACATGTTACCAAATGTGCATTAAATGCGTGTGCCGGCGCCCTGTGATGCTGCATTTGGGAGCGTCTCTGCCCTTTGTGCCGTCACTCCTGACAGCTGCTGACTGCGGAAGACTTTGAAGATGTCACAGCGGCAAAGTGGCTTTCTCAGTGGCTTCCTCTGGTGTCCCCGCCGCCCGTCAAACGCAGCGTCCCGGCACCTTAACGGCTTCCAGGGACGCGCGTTGGGATGCAGGTCATTTAAGTTGCGTCCCTTTTGTTGTTGCAGCGCCTCTAAAAAAAAACAAAAAAACAAAAGAAGCATTTTCTTCTTTGGGTGCTTTATCATAATTAAAAATGCTGCCGCTTTGTGTCGGAGAGAGAAGTGACGCCAGATCATTATCCGCTTTTTGTTTGTGTTTAATAGCAATAATAGTTTTCCCGCTCAAGTGCTAAATCCATGTTGAGTGAACACAGAGGAAAAACAACAGTGTGCTCTCCGTGGAAGCTTATGTTTCAAGGCTAAGCAAATGAGGCATGATATGGCTCTATGTGAAATGATACTCACATGCCAGCTACTTGTTGGTAATTGGTCTGATTTGCATGCAAATGGACTGCGCTTATTAAATGATGTTGGTGGATCTGGTGCAATTACAAGAGCGGATGTGCACGGGGAGAGGGTTTTTTTTTTTTGTCTTTCTTTTATGCTTTGCCCCTTGATTTCTGTGCTGGATGCAATAAGCGTGTTGACTTTTTGCTAATTCCGCGTACTGTTTGCGGTAAGTGACGGGCATAATCGCATTTGTTTACAGTTAATAAGCCGCCTCGGTGTGAGCGAACCGGCCTGTTTGGGTTCGCACTGGAAACATCACATCATCGGTCGTGACTCATGCTTTCACCTACTCCGCTGTGTGCCTGAGTGGAGCTCGTGACCTGACTACCTGTGCTAATTACTCATCAATTATGAGGAGGGACCCAGCGGCCGGGGGGGGGAATAGCTCTGACCCGTTGCGTCATGCCCTGATAGCCAGCGAGCCCTGAGCGCGGCGAGCCTGTGGTCCTCTTGACCTCTTTCCGGTGACGGATGGCGTGTTTATGTCAGGCCATACAGTCAGGCTACTGTCTCATTAGCATTCCGCCAACATCCCATCCGTCCTCAGTTCAACGAGGCCCATGTGGCTGAAATGCTAATATTTACTCTTATTCAATTATATTTCTTTTAATCGCTCTGTGATCCGTTTTCACTTCTCTAAAGCGCTCCAGGATGCTCCATAAAACCCATGTCACCTTTGGGTTACTATCACTTGATTGTCCTATTTTAGTCTCAGTGCTCAACTGCTACTGTCAGCTCCTAAGAGCCCAAGGTTATGGGTTTCTCCCACAGCACTTTGGCTCTAAACACACTGTGTTTTTTGGTGGTGTTGATATTCCGGCTCCTGCGCTGATAGGATCAAGCTCCCTTGATGAAGGCTCAGGCTGTACGGTGGTCTCGCCCGCTCCCCCGTAACCCGTTTCATTACAGCCGAAAGCAATTTGCAGCCACAGCCGCATTTGATTACGGCATGTTTATTTGCCTTGAATCCCCTCGTTCCTCATAGGAAAGCCGCTTACTTACCTGTGCAAATGGACTGTACAAACGCAGCCGTGCTGTTTTGTCACGGGCGCCTTATCGTGATTAGGAGGAACGTTCGGGGTGATTCAGCGAGGATTCGGGCACAGTCAGTCTGCTACTGGGGGCTCTTTGAAGGAGGAGAGGGAAACCCAGTATGTCCAGTTTCAGGCTTTTTCCTTTTCTTTTTCACTTTTCGGTGTGAAGAATTAAACCATTACTGGGAAATGTTTTGCTATTCTCTCAGAGATGACGCTTTCAGAGCGACTGTAGAACAGACTGGGGAGAATAAATTACAGCATGCCTTCGAATGATTCACATTTGGGAATTTGTTCAATTGCTGGAAGGCCAATTTCCTGGAGATAGAAGGTTTTCACCTGACAGCAGCAGCAGCAGCAGCAGCGCCATAAAACAATTACCCGCCGCGGTTTAAACCCCTCCAGAAGTCTCCCTGTGGGTATCGAACAAGTGAGCAGATAATAAAATGACACAATTATCCATCTGTCACAGCATTAATAAGATGTTTGATTTGCTCCATTTGCTCTGTGAGTGACGTCGGAGTGGCAAATCCCCTCTCGTTAATCCACAATCCTTCTGTTCATCTGCTTTAACATGAATTTACAGATTTGTTTGGGTTTTTCGTTCCGCAGCATGAGTTTCTAAATTCACCCTAATGGGGATTTAGTTGATTTAGTGATATTACAGCAGTGTCAAGGGCAGGAGGGCGAGAGGTCGGAGGATTCTGGCAAGCGAAATGTATCAGAGTTCTTGATGGGATCCACAGTCGTGTCTTCTTATTTATCCGGGGGCTTTTTTTTCTTCCCCCTGCTCTGGTTCCTACAGCTTTTACACAGTAATCATCATTTGCTGTTGGCCGCTGAGCAGCTCCAAGAGTGCAATATGGGGAAATTAAGTCCCTCGCCCTGGGGGAGCTTGACAGTAGT
The DNA here is from genome assembly GCA_024666655.1 of Dascyllus trimaculatus. Lineage (NCBI taxonomy): Eukaryota > Metazoa > Chordata > Actinopteri > Pomacentridae > Dascyllus > Dascyllus trimaculatus. The sequence goes on along the minus strand of CM045449.1, from coordinate 8,337,906 downwards.
TGTTAGGGAAGCTGTGAGTTTTGCTGCTTCACTTTTCTCCGCCTGCATTCTGGCAGCTGGCTCGTGGATCCCAGCCAGAGACATTCCAGTTACAAGTATGTGTCGTTGTATTTCATCAAGTGCCGCGATGAGGGCCTCGGAACAAAGCGGCAGGGAGAAGGGTTTTCTGAATATCTAGACCTGGGCGTCTCGTTGTTAGCGCTCAGATAGCACCGCGTTGTTAGAAATCATTAGTAAGGCTAGCACTTCAGATTTTTATTTTGGAAAAACTCTGAAAAAATGTCATAATCTCACGTCTTTTCCTCGTGGTCAGCTGAGTGTTTCTGCTCTGCTGACTGCCACTTGAGCAACGCAGTGCAAACCGATACTGACACTCGAAGCCACAGCAGCCTTTGCTGTAGTAAGACGTCCTGCTTCCATGGTGAGGCAGCAGATTTGTTGCAGGGGTTGCAGCAATCTTGCTTCGTGTTTTCACTTTCCCCCGACGGTGATAGCGCTGTGCATCATATGCCGGCACTGACAAACAACTCCGGCTTTAATTAACAAGGCAGCCCCCCCCCACCCCCCCGAGGCTCCGCTGCTCATTGGCTGACGCATCCCACAGAGAGAGCTTTCTTAATGCCAGTGGGACGTCCCCCCGGCCCTGGCTCTCTCTAACTGTCACACACTGTAGGCGACAGCATGGCTGATAAATGCACGGTCACATTCACTGTCCTCACACACACACACACACACAGGATGGAGCCTCCACAGTGCATCTGTCCAAGCCATCGACCAGTGACCTAAATATATCCACCCAAGGAAGGTTCTAGTGTGTGGTGGGAGAGCGATGATGTGGATGTGGAAACATGGCAATCACTTCCCTCGGTTACTGCTGAACTGCACTTTTATTCAGTTATAAAAGATTTATGGGACACGAAAGGAAAGGCAACAGGAGAAAAAACACTCCTCAACAATAAAACAAAGTTTGACAACACAACTTACACATACTGGATGTGGAAAAGTGAATATTTTAGTTTATATAACGGCAGTAAAATGTTTTATCCAAGGTTCTCAGTTTGCCTTCATTAAGAAAACAAGCAAATCTTTATTTGCTGAGATGCTGTAACCACTGAAGTTTTGCCATTATTGACTTCAAAGATTAATTTAATCCTGAAACTGAAGCCCAATCTGATCTATTCATATATTAATCTACTATTAATTTCACTTCTGTTCTTCCCACTGTGCAGCTTAAACTGATGCTTCTGCAGATTTGATAATTAGTTTTGGCGCTCATGTTTTTTCGTGGAGGACTGAGAACATGATTTTCTTGCAAAGCCGTCTTTTACTTTGAAAAAAAGGAATCAAACATCTCAAATGTTAAATCCCTGTTTTTTTTGGTCTCGTGTAATTTTAAGAGCTACACCAGCGAGTGGTTGCAAACACAGGATTCAACCGATAATTCGAAGATTCTGACCTTCTCAATTTTACTGGCATGAAGTTCAATTAATCGCAGAGCTCCGTGCATGGGGATCCTTTTAGGGAGCCATATGTGGAACTTTGGCGCTGAAGCAGCATAGATTGAAATTACAGGCAGATGGACAAAACAGCTCCTCTGGTTTGCAGGAGGCCTGTGGAGCTTCAGGGCACTGGTAATGCTAAGGAGTGACATTCGAACCAGCGAGCCCTTGTTTCGTTTGAGTCACACACCCACACAAGGATGCGTGCATCGAGCATGCAGGCAGTGCAGCGTACTTTCCAGCTGCCCGTTACTTATCGCTCCTCTGATCAACAGTTGGCTGGTTGCAACACAGTGCAGCAGTGTGACTGTAAAGGCACAAAAGGAAGGGCAGGAAAGCAGCCGAGCAAATATGGATGTTAAAATGGATATTGAGGTAAAAGATTTTCAAAAATCTGCACATTTCTTGGACTTCAAGGACCCGTGCAGTGTATTTTAGTGAGAAATGCTGGATTGAAGTGCAACTTTTGTTTGTTTACACTCCACAGTACCTTTAAATACCTTTCTGCTCAGATGATCACAGTGGAAGTGGGTGAAATTGAGATTTAAATCAAATGCTCTCTTGATCCAACGATTTGTTTAAAGGAGTTCAGATCTGAGCACACTTGATGCCAGCGTTTAGCACTTGGCAGGTTTTGTATTCGGCAATACAGGCGCATTTCAGTGAGCAATGAAGAAATAAAGGATCTCTGTGATGATCTAATAAGGCTGATCTGTATGTGCATTCTCTTAATTTGTAAGAGTACAAAAGCAGAGGGATTATCGCCTGCTTTCCCCCTGAAGAGCGCTTTTATGAAGCGCTGTCAGTTTTGAGGCATCACTCTCACTCCAGGATCTAAATGCAGCGGCGCCACGAACCGTCCGAATAAGTGGCTCTTTGTTTCCAGGTAGCGTGGCTGCTGAGGAACGGCTGAAACGTGGAGACGGCGCAACACAGCTGACACGTTTTAAGTGGCACATAAAAGCACGTGGGTAGCTTGTCGTCTGCATATATATCCATTTCCTGCCTGTCGTCCTGAGCCGTCTTCCATCTTCCTGTCTCAGTGTTTTCATTGCGGTGAATGACAGGATGTAATTATGCTGTGATTAAGATGCTGTCTCCGAGCCTGCGATGGATTAGGAGCCGCACTGTTAGAAGGTTTCCCCGGTAATTATCCGCTGCTGATTTGTCCCCCCCTCCGCCGCCACCCCATCTTTTTTTTTTTTTTTTTGCCTCTCCCAACCCTTCTCCAGTTCCTTGACTGCTTGATTAATGCGTGTTATTAAACAATGTTAACAAAAGGCATTTTATTTTGAGCAGTTTGAGAAAAAGAAATTATTTGGAGATAACTTCATAGTAATCATATTTGTCATTCAGCTGAGGTATTTTCCAGCCCTGTGATTGTGGTTAATATATAATAGCGTACTTGGCCGCCGACGCTCTGAATGAATGACTAGCAGACGAGGGCTGTGAAGGATTTACAATAAAAATAATGAAACCTAAATAGAGAGGGCACTCTTTAAGTGGCTCATTAAGTAATGGCTGTTTTCCTTTTCAGCCGTGTCCTTCGCTGACAGAGAGCAAAGAGAGAGCTCTGAAAGCCTGGCTTGCCTCAGCCTTCACATCACTTGAATCCCTTTTCAACATTTTGTTTGCGTGTGAGGGCAGGTCATTTTTTCCAGCCTTGGAGACTCAGGCAGCACAAAGGTCTGTTGACTGGTCTTACCGAGTCCTGTGCGTGTTGGGGGAGGTATTAAATGCGATTTCAGGAATGCTCTTCTTCCATCCAAGGTGAGCAGTTACTTCAAAAAAGCAAAAAAAACTGCAGTCTTTTGTGTGTCCGACTACTAGCAGACTACCGATCACGGTCTCAAAAACACAGATTCAGACTTGCAGGGTTTCACATGTAGCAAGCCTAAAGTACCAATCCTGTCGACTTCCAGGGTTAGATTTTCGGTATCATTCTTCTTTGGAATCAGGTTCCAGTTTGAACATGTATGGATGAATTATTACAACCTGCCACTACGTAGTGTAGAGTAGTATTACAGTGTTTGAGCAGACTTGAAGGTGAGCAGTTGTGCTTGTTTTAGCGCTGCCGCAATTAGTCGCCAATGCTACAAATACATCAACAATATTTTTAAACAACTTGTGTAGCTTTAATCGATTTTTTTCAGCATCAGTGTGTAATTGTTGCATGAAGATGCCGGTCACTTTTGCCTCCAGTCATCGGCCAACTGCAATCAGCGCTGCAGTTTGGACAATGGCGGAGAAGTCCGACTTGGCTAAATGTAAAAGTTTCCAAAGACCCAAAGCTTCCAAAGTATGGTAGTACTTCGATCTGTGGTGCTTTGTAAACTGTGCATGGTTTGAATGGCAGCACAACACAATGTATGAAAGAGAAAACACATGAAACCTTTTTAACGCAAGCACTTTATATCTGTTTACTTCTCTCCTGCTCTCTGTGCTCACATACCCAAATTTCTAATGATGCTATTCTCATTTACATATTTTTCTGTTCTATTGTCAGCAACAACAACAGAATGACACTGACATAGAGACTGAAATGCACCACATGCTAACCGAGTATCTGCTCTGCACTGCTAACCTCTTGACATTTTTCCAAACTCACCATAGACATGAGTTAAAGACAACAGCCTATCACCATATCTGTCCATTTGCTTTTATAATTTACATTTAAAACATTTATCTAGCGTGATTAAAAATCAGTTCTGTATCTATTATGATGTGTCTAATATTGTTTCTTTCATTATTCATTACAGTTTCTTTTCATAGCGCTCGCCATGAGCACCATTTCTACTGTACTGGATGAAGCACTGACCCTTATAAAAGTGCTAATAGGCCTATTTAACTGCCTCCCAGGCAATCCAAGCTCAAACACTGGACACATTTGTAGTTTTACAGGCTTTAAGTTATTTGATGCAGTCAGATTTGGGTATGTTTCAACACCTTTGTACAACTAAATGTAAGACTTTCGGAACTGAATAACATAACAATGCCACCAGATGTTTAAACTCTCTACAGCTAACACTATTAAATGCAATATTTAACTGTATTCAAGCTCCCAGTTAGATGATGCAATTTAAGGCTTTTATAGGCCCAGGGAGGATTCTGCAACATGTTAATGCTGGCACAGATCTCAAGTCATCGAAAGCAGTGTTCAGATTACAAATCAGCCTCCAGTCCATGTGGTCATGTTTTTAAGGAGGGCCTCGTTTTCAAAGGCATGACTCACGCAGTCGTGACATTGTGCAGAGTCTTTGCATGTTTTCTTAATAGATCGCTCTCGGTGTGAAAGCAATTAGCGTTAACAGTTGTCGACATGCTCTTCTGTTACCAGCACTCACTACCAACACCAGCTCTGAGGGGAATAGTCTTTATAGGCCAAGTGATGCTGACAATAATTGCTCAGCACTCCACTCCCCGTCTGAAATAAGATACGGCGATAGGCTGCAATTTATTACATTGTTTGTTTGTATGTTGATTGTATTCGCAGCATTTAGTCTTTTCTGCGTGCCTGTGTGTTTTCTGTGTGGGTGCAGGCGAATCCAAATAAGGACTGTTGCTTCAGTGTTTTGTGTGATAGCTTTGGCAGCCGTATAACAAGCCGTGGCCAAGATAATAGAGCTTAGATAAGAGGTTGGTTATGTAATGTGGAATTTCTCTCCATCCCATTGCCACTTCAGCTCCATTCACTGTCTGGATGACATTTGCCTGACAACTCTGGGCTGAGCTGCCACACTCGGTTTTCCCTGTCGAAATGAAGCACCTTGTCGCTCAGCCACGCTTTGCTCATGGAGTCTGAATCACAGTTTGGCAGTTGGAGTCTATGAGGAGGAGTTTGTCATTGGTGACATGCTGTAAGTGAAGGGAGACTAGTTTCACACACATTCACAAGTCCTTTTGACTGAGTTAATTCTCCTCCAAATGCAGTCTTGTCTAGTTTTCACAGTGGCCTTTGGGCTTATTGTCTTTTTTCAAGTGCTGGGTGCATCTATTAAGTTGTTATTTTCACTGTATATTTTGTGTTATTTACATTAACGGACAGGTTCATGAATACATAGTACTCACATCCCACATGTACGTTGAAAGGATCGTGGGTGGCTGTAATAATCCATGTTCCACACTCTGGCTTCAAATCAGTGTTGTCGCGTGCCTACATTGTGTGAAATTGAAGACCAAATCTGCAATCCGGTGCAAAAATACAATGCATGAGTCCACGGACGACACATTTAGTTTTGTTCTTGGGTTAAAGCGAAGGAGCTAAACGAGGTAAAAAGGCCTGCTCTTTTTTCTCATAGAAAGCGTTAGGTGACCGACAGTGTGACAGCCCTTGAACTTCCTATTTGGGCTGTCTTGGTTGGCTGGAGCTCAGGCTCCCTTAGAGAAGAATAGGAAGTACGTCAGCTGATGGCTGACACCTGTGTTGGTTGTTCATTGGCTTTATAAGCTGACTGGAATCAGCCACTCGCTCTCTCTCTCTGGGCCTGGACTTTGGTTAAGTTGTTTGTTTTATACATTTTTACACATTAGCTGTCACTCATCCACACACGCACACATACAAACATTACTGATAGTACTGATCCAGATATTTAGTTTGTCTCGTTAAATTATGTTTAGTCAAAATAAGTGTGGTCCTCTCTGCTTTGTCCTTCCTGGAGCCGGGTCGTGACAAATGGGGGCTCGTCCTGGATTTGAACCCGGGACCGCTCGTGGCACTTCTCCAGGTTAGGTGGGTTATCCTGGCAGCTGTGTCAGCACCGGATAGTCACCTGGCTTCACCCATTATCATTCGCTATAGGGGGAAAAAAGACAATACTCTGGCTTGTTTGACTTCCTTCAAACTAATCACAGTCATCTTGGACAGTGCAAAATAGTGTCTGCGGGGAACTGTTTTGGTAAAATCCCTGTCGCTAAAAGGACTAATTCATTGAAAGAACCGAGCAGGCCTTATTGAACAATCCAGACGTTCCTCAAAATCTTTTTCCCCATGTTCCTAAAACCGTAACACACAGATAGCGGAGGGAATTGGGAGGGGGAGATGCCGTATAGAATGCACAGTGGAAATGGCAGACTTATACCCAACAGTCTACAACTGACTAGTGAGTCTTAAAAAGTCACAGTTTTTTTTTTAAAGAAGATATCATGGATATGTGAAGATCATAAAACATGAAAGAAGTTGACAAACCGTCCAATCACCAAGCTTACCATTTAGTGCTGTGATCTACTAATGGCAGGTAGGCACTAGAAATTACATCGTTAAGTACACCAAGGGGGGGCTTGCTCACAGTTTGACTTCACTGCAGCTCTAAATGGTGCCTCTTAATGGCTTCTTCTCCATGGCAACCACAGCTGAGGCTCAGCGTTATGGAAGTATGCAAAGGCTTCCACCATGTTAAACTGCTGAACCTCACCTGATACATTACCCAGGTGACTCCCACGTTTCGACAAAGATACCCGCACCATTCGGCTGGCGTGTATTATCCGCTCCAGTGTAACATTTCTGTATGTTTCTCAGCTAATAGGAGGAGAAAGAGTGTTTATAGCAACACATGTATGTAAGTATTGTATCAACATTTTTATAAAATCCCAGCCTGCTGTTTTAGAGTTATTACAGTGATATTTATTATAGCATTAGAAGCACAGGCAGTCGTATAGTGATTTCTCCCTGGGTTTTAGTGGAGACTGTTTTGTGGTCTTCATGCTGTTTTAGAGGCTTTTCGACGCTGCCAAGATGAAATTATAGGGGAAACACTAAACCCCTCTGGATTATTTATTATGTGTTCACTTGGCATGGAGAACGTTAATTTAAAATTCATATAAATGCAGTATGAAGAATAACTTTTTTAAAAACATGGGTATTAGAATTCATGCCCCCATAATGTCATGCATTCGTTCAGCAGACAGTCCACCTATATGGCTTAGTGTGTTTCCGTAGGAGATATCATCAGTTTCTAACGGGCTCCACCTGATGCCAGCTCCCTCGATGAATCCTTGGAGCGTCTATGAAAGTCAACGTTGCGGCTGTGTGCTCAGCAGAGTGAATAGGAAGAATGTGTTTGAAATATAATGGGATATATAATAAGGCATATGTAACGCAGTCGCTGCAGTAAAAATCTGCAAGGGCAAGACAAGCTCTGTCAGCCAGAGTGATGTAGCAGGCAGATCTGCCAAAGAAAAGCACCGTCGGAATTAGTTTCTGCTCTCTGTGCGAACACCACCTACATCCACTTCCTTTTTTCCCCCCCCTCTTTTAATCCGCAGGTTGTTTACCCATAGATCAAAGGCAGTAAAATACATCTGCTCCCCTCTCGCAAACAGGCCACACAGCTCATTTCAGAGGGGCCACTTTGTCAGTGCGTCTGAAAACGAGGACACACACCTTAGAACCGGCGGGGCTTTACCCGAGGCGTGGAATGAGATCAAAATTACACATGAACACACACACGCAGTCTCTGAGTCTGAGCACAAGGCCAGTTGTTGAGTCAATAAAGAAAACAGGCAGCGAGTGAGAGCGAGAGAGCATAAACAGAACTCTGCCAAGCTACTGTTTGCATTCCACATCTCTCGGCTTCGTAGCACAGCAGCTGCTTTAGCGGCGTGTAGTTTAAATACCGCGCTATTCATAGCCACACTTATATTATGATTTGTTGGCATGGCCTCGAATCGAACAAGCCAGTCGCTGTTATGATGCAGATTGTGTAATTATATATCATGCAGCTGATTAAAACCACACTAGGGAGCTGTTAAATGGAGCTTCCTCTGATGAGAGATTGTACATTTAATGTAAGCATCAATGTAGTTGTGTTATTAGCAGGAGTTAATTACTGACAATAGAGGATTGAAGCCTAAGGTTTTCCTGAAGATGTGAAATCATTGCGCCTCTTTATATATATTAGTATGTGAAGCATCAACAGAGAGTTTTCTAATGGCTGTAGTTACCTCGACAAACCCATATCTGTCTGCTGTTCTCAACAGTGTAGCTCTCACTTGAAAAGCAGACAATGCATGTTGCAGATGTAACCATGTAAACAGTGGCAGCGAGTTCATCGTTTTCAAAAGTGATACAGTTACTGATTGTTATTGATGGAGGCACTCGAGTGATTGCTTTTCTATCCGGCCGTCTGCCGCGAGAGGCATTTCTGTGGCATATTCAGCTTATGTTCTGCTGTTGTGAATAAAGACAGACCGCGCTTAACTCAATTTCCATTTCTCATTATTCCACTGAAAGGATCTGGCTGAAGGGCACGTCATCGTGGCGGGTGCATGTGAGGGCTGAGCTTGGACTCAACCAGGTTCAAACGGAGGCCGCTGTGTGCTTGACCGTAATATCTAACCCTTATTAAAAGTCCGCGTTAGATATTTGCACATCAGCTGGGCAAACACTGAGAGGAGTGGCATGGAAATCATTGTTGGTCTCTGATGGATTTTTGTGGCCATTGTGTGTTCCCCTCCAGCCAAGAGCTTCATATCGTCTGTAAACAAAATGCCAGACCTCATCATTAGAGAAGACCACAGTAATACCACACGATACTTAATACAGCTGTGCTATGTACTGTACACAACTGTGCTTGAGTGCCTGTTTGTTTTGCTGTACATCCTTTAGAGCCTGACAAGTTGACCCAATACTGGCAATTATCTGTTCAGCCTCAGAACAGGTAAAGAAAGAGCCCCAGAAGACATTATACATCGGTTTTCACAGGCTACATAGAGCTTGTCATGATGAGTTAGCTGACACCAGCTACTTTGTCACGGATACGTTTTTACAGCATTGTGAATTGTTTTCTCGCAAATCCCCGTTGGGGTCAGGGTGCAGGGGAAGGCAATGGTATGGCGCCACTTGAGCAGGAGGGGTTACGGGCCTTGCTCAAGGGCCTAGCAATAGCCGCATTGGAGTTCGATCCTCTGACTTTCTGATCAGTGGCTCAGGGACTAAACGATTGTGCCACTACTGCCCCCCAACATTCACGGTCCTCCTCAGTTCAGGTCAGGCGGTTTGAGGCGCAGAGCATAACAAAGTGAGGCCGCACCTTTCATGGAGGCTCCGTGAACGAACCAGTCATCATACTCATGAACCCAAGGATCATGAGCAAGTTAGAGTGCCTGTAACTTTTTTTTAGTAAAAAAGCTACAGGCACTGACTATAGTATGGGTTTTTAAGGACTTACAGCTGATACCAAGAGCACGTATGATACCACGTCTCAAGACCGAGGCACACTTGAACTTTGACCTATGTCTGGCTGATAAAATGATAGTTACATGTACACGCTTCATCGATAGCAAAAGGAAAATAGTTTGATAGAATGTTCAGTAGTTTAACCCCAAACCAACAACAAAGCTCATAACACAAAGTTTGGTTCCATGAACAAGCTCCAAGGGCTGACGGACTGGAGATTATGGTGCATGGGGGTTGGTGCAGGGTCTTAGCCCACTACGCAGAGCTTTAGCCTCAATGCAGCGTGACAGCTTCCCTCTTGCCACCTTCTGTGTGCTTTTGGGTACCCAACAATTACAAAACCCTTTTTTTATGGACACATCTTGTAAAAAGTTGAAAAGTTTCGTTAAAGAACCTCTAGAGTGAAAGTTAAGTCTTTTACCTTGTTACCAAAGTCTAGTGATGACAGTCTCACATACACAGATTCTGAATTCTAGGTTTCCTATGTAACAAACTTGAGGAGCCAATCCTGTTAACTTGCATGATGGGGTTTTCGTATCATCCATACTGCCTCCAGAATCTGTTCAAACGTGTATGGCTGATTTACTCCATAATTTTACCTTGATCAAATTTTCTGCGATGCCACTTGGCGCTTCTCCTTAGAGGTCGCAGCAGGTAGCCAGAGCGTGTTGCCTAATCTGCATCAACACGGGAGGCGAGCATCCATCGCTTCCCCCCCCCCTCAAACACAGAGTCAAATGAGATCACAACACTTCACAGACACTTTGTTATCAGCTCATTAATGAGACACATTGTGGGAATGAATACCTTCCTTCTCTTCCAGGCGGCCTTCCCCAAGGCTCGCTATCAGTTCTCCAAATGTGCCACTGCGGACACACACACACACACACACACACACAATGAGGGAGGCAGAGAGTTAAAAAGCGATGGTGTTGCAGAAACTAAGAGGGACTGCGGGGTGTAGTATTCCAGCTTCCTGCTTAATTGTTTCCTGGCAGCAGCGGTAAGCTTGTTCTCAGAGCATAAATCCTCCTATTTTCATTTATCTGCTCCAGGTGTTGATGAAACAATTCCCCCGCTGGATAATCATATTTCCCCTTCCCGCTTGCCAAGACACTGAAAGGGAGATGGAGGCAGCCCCTCACACCCCACACACCAATCTCTCTCTCTCTCTCACATATACACACACACACACACACACACACACACACGGAGACCTCCCACCCATCACACACACTGCAAGCTCTCTCAGGATGTGTGTGTGTGTGTGTGAATGGCTCTCCTTGGCGTTTCAATTTGCACAATAATGCAAGAGGTGGAAAGCGGTTACACTCGCTGACAGGCTACACTGAAGGGGGTGTGTGTGTGTGTGTGTGTTCTGTGCAAGGTGGCGCAGCCCAGAACAGAGCAGCCAGTTAATTTGTGAGCCATACATTTAATCAGTAAGTCAGTCAATCAATCAGTCAATCAATAAGTCCGCTTGTCGGTCAGGCTGCCAGGTGGTTAGTAAAACAGTTAGTCGATTAATTAAGAGCGTTATGAAATGAGTCTTCCGATCAGTCACCCAGCGACATCATCGCGGGCTGCTTTTGAGAGATTTAACTCCCAAAATTTGACGTTTTTATGAAAAGTGCTGCTCAAAATGAAAGTTACTCATTTCGTTTTATGTGACAGTTGGAATGATACTGAAGAAGTAAATGAGTGCTCTGAACGCGAAACTTGATTTGTATCCCGTAAGTTTTTTTCCGCCTCTGTTGAGTGATATGGCATGAGGCAGCGTTTTATGACAGGCAGAACAAGCCTTTATTTCAAGTAGCTGCCAGTCATTCGGTGGCCTGTGGCATTGCCTTTATCAGTTCTGAAGCCTGTAAATGCAACTGAGGGTCACATACCTCTGGAGGCCTCGCCAAGCCTCTGTAGCTGGAGGCAGGAATGTTAAAACCAAGGGAAGGCTCAATGGTATCTGAGCTGTCATCCAATAGAGATACTGCCGCGGATCCACATAAAAGTGCAATATACCTCCCTGCAGTGCTTTATGTTGTGGTATAAGACTTCCCTGTGCATTGTTTTGGAGCACATGATTAAAGAAGTAACAGTGTTATGATATAAAGGCCTCCACAGGACCTTTCATTTATTAACTCTGGTGCTGAGAGGAAGATCAAAATGCAGGCCAAGACCTCCAGAGCTGGAAGGAGGCCGGCTCAGGTGCACTCTCCACTTGACCTCGCGTCATTAAGCGGCCCAGTGTTGCTTACTGGCCTTGCAGCCAGATATACGACAGGAATCTGCGGCAGACAAAAGGAGCAAAGTGAGCTAATGTGTGTTTTTGACCCCCTTCAGCAAAACAGCAGGCATTGTTTGCAGTCGAAGGCACAATGGTGTTTCTGTTCGAAGCGCGCACAAGTGAAAGCTTGTCAGAGCTGAGGAGGGTGAAAAAGATAGAGGGGGAGAGAAAAGCACTTGCTCACAAAAGCAACCTGTTTGAGTGCTGGCTGTGGTTATTTAACCTGGAAGCGACTGCTGTTAAGTGAACACGCCGGGGCTTGGGCAGTGTTGCTGTTTGTCATCTTTTCCTTCTCTAAATCTGTCTGCAGTGCTCTTAATAGAAAACGTACACTAAAATATTGTGGTAATAAAAGACATGGGCTTACTGTTGCTGTTTCTCCACCAAGGCGGTGAGAGGTCTGGTTCAGAGCAGGCACCTAATTTTGAACCAGTTCTTCTCCTTTTGATAGCCGAGGAACTGACTCACAGCCAGGAATCTTACATTAGAGGCTGGAGGTGGAGTTATTGACCAACAAGACCAACTAAACCTTTGCAAACATCATTTTTTTAGAAAATCAGAGATAGTTTGCTTAATCCTAATAACAGGAGAAAAAAACAGAACTTAAGTATGGATGTGAAATCAAAGCACCAGTGTATGAAATGTTGTAGAGGTCATCTCATTTACCCTGCTGTTTGACGCTGGCACACACAGTGGCGTTCACAAACACCAATGGCCAGTTGCCACGGCAAATATAAATGCCATGGATCCCTTTCTGATCATTGATAAAAACCCTAAAAGTCATCTCTGTGTATCAAAGTTACATATTTAGAAGATGTTGCCTTGAAAACAACCCCTTCCTGCACTGTTGAGTCTATGAGGTACCGCCCTCTTTCCCCATGCACCCCTCTACGCTTGACACTTGAGCACACCAGCTCACCTACAACTCTACTCAAACACTGTGAAACTAGTCTACGCTGCACAGTAACAAGTTGTAATATTGGAGTAATTCAACCACAGATGTTGGCGCTAGAAACCTATTCTCAAGAAGAATATTGTTTTGGAAAGCCTACAAATTGGCAGGATTGGTTCTGCAGGAGTGTTACGTAGGAAACCCTGGAAGTCAGAATCTGAGTTTTTGAGACTGTCATCAGTACACTGCAGTGTCTGGGTAAAAAAGACAACTTGATTTTCGCCGGAAGGAGTCTTCAACACATCAAATAGTAGGGGAAATGAGACACCTAGAGACCTGGTCGGCTTGAAAACAGTGGTTGGAGGGGGAGACAAACGGTCTGTGGTTATTGGTTCGAAGTTCAGAATAAACCAGAGGAAGTGTCAAAACTGAAACTGCTGCTTGAACAGACGTGTGCAGTGGCGCAATGATGTGGCTCTGTGGTGGCTCTCTAGCCTGCAGAAGAGTGAAGTGGTTCTTAAAAGGTCTGCAAGTTGAACTCCGGACCAGCTCTAACGCCAGTTAAAATATCACACCTGGTTTGCGTTGGTGGAAAGCAGTCATGTGGGAGACCATTAATTGATTGGATCCTAATTTGGCTCTTGAACAGATTCCACTTTCCTCTACTTGTTCACTGTGCTCTTAAAATTTGAAACCCCAAGCAGTGAAAGTACCGTGCTCTTGTTTTCATCTTGTGTTTGTTGCTGCTGGAGTCCTTCACGGCCCACACAACATATTGGCCTGTTTTGCAGTACATGAACAGTGGTCACTGGAAATCATGCAAACACGTGTTTCCAGTTTAATAGAATTTCTCCTTTCCTTTTCATGTAGCAACAAATCAACCTTATTATGCCCAGAAATGGCGCTGCGCCATCATATTACTTTCCCATGTGTTGGGAAAAGAGCACAGACCGCTGCTACTATCAGCACCGCTACTGGTACATCACCTGCTTGTCCATCTGTTTTATCCAGCCTCAGGCACCAGCCATGGTGGCCGCATTGTTAGCACTGGAGACTATCATCTATCTGCTTTTAACACAGTAGCATCTGTAGGAGACGTGCACTAAGTTGAAGGTATAGTGGAAAAGATCACATCCCATCTGTTCAGTTTCTGAAGGTTTTTAAGTATTATCTGTGCTCTGCTGTAGAATGAAATAACACAAATATCAGCAGGGGGTTGCTGAATGTTAGTAAGTGAAACCAGATAAACAACTTGCAGGGCTCCATCCCTGGAGACGGCTGTAAAACACAGCAGCAGACTGGAGTTGTTTTAGCTGTTGTCTGAATGGCTGTTTTACCATACATGTGCATACTTGGCTTACAGGCCTCTGTCAACAGTGTGCTTCAGCTGACATTTGGTGATTAGTCAGACAGGTAATACAAGCTACATGACTGATATTCCCCTTGGCCATTCCCTTAAAAACAACATATCTAAATAGCAGTTTGAACACATGAAGACATTGGACAAAAACAGCTTCACAAGTCACTGGTTAAATCTTACAGTTCTCAAATTTTAAGTGTTATCTGTTGTTATAATTACCTGCAAAGCTGCCTTCATTTCTAGTCCGTATGAGCAAAACAGTTTAATGATTCATGAGATAGAAATTCAGGATGGCTTTTACAGTGTTTTCTTTGGAAGAAATGCCAATAGAGGAAATCCTGATTCTGGAGTCTGGCAGTTGTAGAAGTCAATATAGTGATTTTAGTTTAGTTTGAGTAGATTAATTGTTAAAAATGATGGTAGTTTAAGCAGAAACCAGTCAAAGCCGCACGGGCAGACTCTCGTGCTTTGGAAACGCCGCCTGGTTTCTTTACTGCTTGTGCTTGTGGTGGGTCTGAGAGGCAGCCTGTCAAAGTTAATCAGCCTGCAACGAGCGGCTAAAAGCAGACATCCTGACTGCAGTGCGGTTCGCACACACACACACATACACAAACACAGACAAACACAGACAAAAGCAGGCAGACAAACATACAGCCTCTCACGTACATGTTGATGCTCATGTTCTGCTTGTATAAAGGGAGGGAAAAAAACGACTTGTTAACAGATTTTTCTTCCGCCGGCAAGTCATTAATGGAGCCTCCCTTAATGGTGACTCTGACTGAACCTGCAGAGATACAATGCAGCCCTGCA
The DNA here is from genome assembly GCA_024666655.1 of Dascyllus trimaculatus. Lineage (NCBI taxonomy): Eukaryota > Metazoa > Chordata > Actinopteri > Pomacentridae > Dascyllus > Dascyllus trimaculatus. The sequence goes on along the minus strand of CM045449.1, from coordinate 8,322,888 downwards.
GCCATTGAGCTTCAATAGATTTGGATGCCTGAAGACATTTATTCAAACAAGATGAAGTGTTGATCCCCCTGCTTCCTCGCAGGTCCTCTTTATAGTGTAGTGTTGCTACAGGGGGAGGAAAGTGAGAGGGAAAAATCTTTTCCTGTCTGGCTCTTAGTACTTACAGCACCTAGCGTGAAGGAGGAATATACCAGTGGATTAATCACTTCTAGTATCTTCCTTAGCACAGTCAAGCTGTGGAGTTCATAGGAATTGTTGTGTGTGGATATTGTAGCTCCACTCAGCGAGTAAGTCAAGCTTATTCTACTCTCACACTCTGTTTGGCCACAACCGATTATCCACAACATTAAAACCACAAATTAATGAATTGGATAACTTTGACCATCTCGTTACAAAGCTCTGCATGGAAACCCTTGGGTCCTGGCATTCATGTGGATGGTACTTTGACATGCACCACCGTGGACATTGTTTCAGACCAGGCAAAAAGGCACTCCCCAACAGCAGAGGCTCGAGGACCATGACCAAAAGCCCACAGCTTTGACCAGACCTCCAAACTTTGGTCAAACCTGATCCACGGGGACCGCATGTGTGAACTCACTGTACCCATAAGGTCAGCTGTTAACATCCTGGTGCCAGACAAAGGACACCCCCAGATGTGTCCATGTTAATCAAAGCAATTTTGGTGATGCAAAGTATCTGCACAATATTGGTTTTAAAGTTGTGGCTGACTGGTGTCTGCATGGTTTTGTTTACCGTGTTAATAAAATATGACAACAGTTGCAGAGAGTTTCATGGGCAGCTGTGGCTCAGGTGGTAGAGCGGGGTGTCCACTGATCGCAAGGTTGGCTGTTGGCGATCCCCGGCCCCTATGGCATGGCAGCTCTGTCGCCATTGGGTGAATGCGAAACACATTGTAAAGCGGTTTGGATACCACTAAGGTAGGATAAAGCGATATTTAAGTGCAGACAATTTACCGTTTACCATGAAGGTCTGGACAATCAGGTAATCCAGAGGATGAATCTTAATGATTTTGGTGATCCTTTCTTGTACCAGCAGCAGGGTGACATGCTGTTTTTTTCAGATGCCATGCTTATTGTTAAACTTTAGCATGCTAAACATTATACCTGCCTTATATTAGCATATTCACATTAGTCCAGCAAACATGTTAACATGCCACTGTAGGCAGTCTTACACGAGGCACAGCTGTCTTGACATACATCCTCACATGCTAGTTCATCTTTTAGTCGGATTGTTAGATTTGTTGCTTCAAAGGGACAGTTTGGTGTCTTTCAAATGGTTTTGTATGAAGTGCTTATCAGTGAATCTTACTTAGATGGCAGGTGGTACACATCTAGTTTGGAGAAGCAGACTAGTGGACCATGATAGTAGCAATGAACTGCAGTGGATGGAGGACACAGCAAGATGTATTTTAGCCCCAAATCTATTAATCAATGTCAGTATCAGCATATAGACACTAGTTCCACTGTTTTACCTTGCTGTCGTATAGCCATTTCCTGGTAACTCTGAAGAGAGCCGCCAGACTGTGTTGACAAGAGCAGCAATTTTATCTTGCAGAAACTGTGAAAATGCGCTTTAATATCTTAGTTTTGATTCGAACCTACGTGTTAAAACACCAAAATCACACAGTATCACAAACAAACTGTTCATTCGAGGCAGCGGTAGACCAGCAACTACCGGCTTCTACGAGGCAAAATTACTGGGGCGGTTTTCCAGCTGAGTTTGTCGGCTTTGGAGGGAGCATGCGACAATATAAAAGCGACAGTTCTCCATCAGAAAAGGGCTGTCTGATGGAAAGGTAAAGCGGTCAAAATATTCTAAATATAGCATGCACTTAAAATGACATTGGATCTACAGGAGTGCATTGCTTGGCTTCTGTGCTGGAACTCCTGTCTGCTTATACAAACAGAGGATGTGTGCTGGTCAACATTTACTGTAGGCAATGCACTATGGAGAAGTACCTCATACAACCTCACGTCAAAAAAACAAACTCTCCATTTCAGCTGCTCGGGATGCCAACATGTGCAAAACGTCTGAAACGTGTAAAAAGGGCCGATGAGGCGAGCAGTGTGTACATGCACAACACTGTGGCATTCATGGCTGTCATTAATCACACATTCACCTGGAATTGGCAAAGCGGCACACTGTAAATGGTTTTAAATCAGCTGTGGCCTCAGAGCAGGGCACACATAATTGTTTCCATTAGCTCCAGACTGAGCGCTGCACTGGTGTGTGTGCTGAGGGAGTGTGCTGATACAGTGGTTCCCCTGCTTGTTCATACATGTCACCGTGAAAGGGCTGAGGAGCGTGAACAATAAATAGCTCTAACCTGCGGCGTGGCGTGTTTATATATTCACATCTGTGTGTGTTTGTGGGTAAATCATCAGGTCGGCCTCGGCTCCAGAGGCACAACCATCCCCCACCAGCTTCTGCAGTGTCTCCTTGCATTGCTGTTAATCAGCCTCTAATTGATATGCAGGCGAGGTGGAGGGAAGGCTGGCATCGGCGGATTACACCGACGTCGACGCACCAGCAGGAGATATGATGAGCCAATGTGATGTGCAGATGTTGAGCCAATAATACTGGAAACAGTAATGAGAAGCATCGCAATAATAGCTGGGAGTCACTCTGTGGACAACCAAACCTCTGCCAAGGCTGAATAATTATACTGTGTTTGTTTATTATTTGTCATCTGGGTTTGACTGCCTGGCAATACATAAGCATGATATTCTTGCTGTTTAGCAGATGATTGGATACTAGACTTCCCCGGCAGCTCATTTAAAACAACCATGACCTGTGTAATGGTACAAGTCTCAGTTATGGATTGTCCCCAGAAAATAATTCTGGGCCAAGGACGTACGCCAGCAGATTTCAACAAAATGTGATGTGGGTCTGCAGCTAATGGTTATCTTCATATACTGCTTAACCTGACACTTATTTTCTAAGTCTGTCATTTAAATTATAGTGAAAAATACTACAGAATTCTCAACAATCTGAAACAAAAGAACAAAAAGAGGATGTTGAGTTTACGTTGACTACCCTGTCTCCACAGACTTACACTCCTATACAACTAAACTGCATTTTCAGTTACATTTTGGGTTAAACGTGTTCTCTGCAGGATTACACTTGTTTATAATAATAATAATAATAATAATAATAATAATGTTTTATATAGCGCTTTTCTAGGCACTCAAAGACGCTTTACATTGCATTATTCATTCACTCCATACTCGGTGGTGGTAAGCTACGTATATAGCCACAGCTGCCCTGGGGTGGACTGATGGAGGCCAGTCTGCGCCGACAGCCCCTCCGACCACCCCCAACCACCCCCAACCACTCACTCTCACCCAGGCTTCCTGGTTTTCCATCCAGGTACTGAGCAGGTCCAACCTCACTTAGCGTCCGAGATCTGACGGGATCAGGCATCCACAAGGCGGTATGGCCACTTGTTAGCCATAAAATGGAGGAAATGCTTCAATTACGTGGTGAAAAGTTCTTAATTTAACCCAAACAATGATATGTTTCTTCAGCTTAACCAGGTTATTTTGGTGCATAAACTTAACCAAGCTTCTAGCATGTGGTCATCATTGTGAAAGTGTCGACCGCTGCGTGATATTTTGCTGAACCTTTCCTACAATGTTACAGGTTTAAAGATGCGTTTTCTTTCCAAACAAAATGTAGTTTTCCTCCAATCGTAATTTAGAATGCAGTTTATTTGTGTAGGCAGGTAATTTTGTGGAGTTTGAACAGCGACAACCCCCCCTCCAACCTAGTAGATGTAGCTGATAAGAGTATACCGATACGGTGGGCAGGCATTGGTTGTGATGACTATTTGTGGTTAGTACTGTTGCCTCATAGCGTAACACTTTCTTTGTGAAGTGCTTGTGTGAAGTTTCTCAGGCTGCTCTGGTTTATTCTCACAGCCCAAAGACATGCAGGTTCATTGGTGATTGGAAATTGGATGAAGGTGGCTGTTCAGTCCCTCGCAATCCTCCACATGATAAATGAGGTAGAGCTGATGGATGAAGCTTTTTGTGTATTTGGTTTAAATCATATCTTTAAGTTCAGACTGTCCTAAGGTATCACATTATCTTATTAGGTGGTTAAAAAAGGTGTCCAACAAGAATCCATTCTCAGCCTTCTGCTTTCAACTCAATCACATGTATTTTCCAACCCAGCATTGCGCTGACGATACCATCCCAGCCTTGGCTTTACCTGTGAGGCCTTCTGAAGTTTACCTTCTGCTTTCGGTAACCTTTGTACCTCTTCCATTAGTTAAAACCTTGTTCTTAACTCCAAAAAGATCAAATTAATGCATTTTACAGGAGCCTGGAGCTTTGATGTTCCTGCTGTGAGTTCATATTGAACAAGCTTCTCAAAAATGGAAAAATCTAATTGGATTTTTGAACCCTAACAGCCCAACGAGAGCTTTCTCCGAATAACATGAAGAAAACTATTATGAAATCCTTCCACCATCTACTGTTGATTATGAGAATATCCTGTCTGATCAGGCTGCAGCTCTCAAGCCACTGGACATATTTCAGTACCACTGGTTTCATTACTCAGTTTGATTTATACATTGCTATCTACTTAGTCAAGTTGAAAATGAAAAGCAGTGACACTAAATCACAGAACAAGACAGCCTGAAAAGTTCTACTTCCTGGTGGAACTACTTCTAAAGCTGTTTTAAAGCTATATAATAATTTGGTCTCTGTCTGCGGTTACTGCTCTGTGTGGCTTGAGACTTCCTACATTACAATCCATCTGTCAGTGCTGATTAACATCTACATGCCTTTGACTGACCATTGGGATCTGAGATATCTGGCTGTGGACTAAAGAGCTGGACTGTGGGGAAAATGTACTGACGAAGTTGCATGATGAATAATTCCAAGGAGCTATGACATTCATCAGGTGTCATCCTCTTTGAACCACAAGTATCCACATTATATTACGCTGTAGACATAAAATATCCCTCAATTTAAATGCTGGAGCAGCCCCAGTGCCAGCAAGTTACAAAGATGCCGTGTTAATTGTCTTTCAGCAGTGATTGATTTGATCTACTGTGTTTAACAGCATTATTACTGTAATCTGTCACCATGCTTTGTTAATGGAAAACCCTTCACTGAATACCATGAATGGAATCTCCATTCTGATATCCCAATATATGATATCATAGTACACTCAGGGAGGCAATCTGTTTAAATTCCCCTAATGTATCTGTATATGTGATAATTAAAGCTAATAAATAATGCCTGTTTCAACCCAGCAGCTTTATTGCCTGTTTTCAACATGCACAAAAAAAATGAATTTGCACATTAATGATCGTAAAGCTAACAATTTGTGTAGCACTTTTCAACGCTGCCACATGGTGATTTACAGAGAATGAAATGATAAAAATAAAATTCCATTAGATCAGATGAAACTTTAATGATCCTTGCGGGGAAACCGGGTCATCACAGCTGAGGAGAACAAGAAACATGAAGCGTTCAAGACATGAATAGTGAGGAAATCCTCCATGTTGAGATCAACAGCTCATTAAAAAGTCAACAGAGGGAGTCGTCATCGGCAAAATTCAAATGTCAGATTACAGAGAGAACACACAAAGAATGCACCTAACATTTAAGCAAACATGTGCACTGAGACTAATCCCTGTTGTTATATTAGGGGTTTTCGTGGACGGGCAGCCTTATAAGGGTCATATTGCTTTATGCTGTTACTGTGATCGCCTCCTCTGCTGTGTGCAGGGACGGAGAGCAGCACTGATAGCGCAGAACAGCCTGGAGTAAATCTTTATAATCCCTGAAGGACAATTTGCTTTACAGCAAGCAGTCATTAACGCTCAGCAGAGATGTAACAGGTACGCTGCACCTCAAAACAGCCGGTGTGCGTTTCATTAAATGTGTGGAGAACAGTCTGTTGACTGGAGCTGCGGGTGTGTAAACATAACTCCACTATGTGAAGGTGTTGTCGTTATTGAGACTTTCATATTCATGCATTCCAGGTCAGGGTCTGATTTTGCTGCTCGCATGTTACCTTGAAACTCAAAGATTCCAGAGTACAAAAAAACGATCATACCACGCGAAGTGCACTGAGCAGACACAACACTTGGTTCACTAGGTTCATGCCTCCAAAACAGCTCTGACCTATTGAGGCATGGACTCTGAATGACCTCCTAAGGTGTCGTGTGGTATCAGGCACCAACATGTTAGCAGCAGCAGCTCCTGTAAATCATTGCAGTTATGAGGCAGGACGTCCATGAATCAGGCTCGTTTTTGCTGCACATCCCACAGATGCTCGATTTGATTTAGATCTGGGGAATTTTGGGGGGGGGAGTTCAACACCTGGAACTCTTTGTCGTGTTACTTGAACTACTCCTGAACAATGTTTGCAGCATTATCCTGCTTGAAAGGGGCCACTGCCATCAGGGACTGCCATTGCTCACGGGCTGCAACAATGTTTAAGTACATAGCATTTGTCAGAGTAACCACAGGAATGCAGGGTCCCCATTTGTAAGAGGAAGGCAACTGCTCTCGTACTCTACACTTTGTGATTTATTTCTATTCATTTTCACCCATTTACAGCCTGACATGTTTGGAATATTTGAAAACTTTCGGGACTTGACAGACAGCCGCTAATTTTAAGTGTGTGCAGTCTGCCGTCACCGTCTCGTCAAAACACGCAGGGCGTTTACTCTCAAGTTGCTTTGTGGTGGTTCGGGGTAATTTCAGGCTTTGATTCCACGCTCAGTTGTGGCTTTACTGCGCTTTTTCATTTGGACGTCTTGTGATAATGGCATCATCTCTTTATTACACCTCCTCAGCAAGGTTCTACCAACTTTATTGTTGTCGTTGCTGTCGGTGTTGCTTTTCTTTCCCACGGTCCAGAGCTCTCTTGGTAGTGAGAGCAGGGCTATTTTGAACGAAGAGCTCATCTGGTCTGGGATCAGTTTCAGGACTGATAGTGGTTGCGGTTTTAGCGGCTGAACTGGCGGCTAGCTGGTGTCCGTCTGGTTGATTGACAGCGCTCTAAGAAGTGTGAGGTTCACAACAGTGGGAAACGGCACACAGAGTTCGTTGTTGCATGGATGCCTTTTTAATCACCGAGGCAGAAAAGCAGGAAATAACAGGAAATATCCATCAGGAATCAATTTGGAGAAAATCCAAAATATGAGTAGAACACTGTTTCAGAATCACATCTATCTCGTTCCTGCACGGTAAACTGCAGCCAAATGTCACTGTAAGAAATGTCTCCTTGTAGAACGAGTTTGTACTTTGACCGCATTCAATAAAACACATTACAAGTGTGTTTTCGAGCAAGAAGAAGGTGACAAGTGCAGGGTTTAAGGCTTGTATTTCACCGGATTTGGCAGTGCTTACTTCATCTCACATCAGGCTGTGTAAATTTTAAATCTGCAGTGCGCAAGATCCATCGCTGGCTCATTATAACTGGAACTAAAGCCAGGATGTTGGTAGACAGAATTTTATCCCCGATCACAGATATGTCAGTATCAGCACATGTGTCACATACGTGCTTATAAGATGTGTTTTTACAGGACATAATGTAGAAAAGTCGTTGTCAGATAGTTTGTCTACAGCTTCCAGAGACTCATTTGTTTCCAATACTGTCAACACTGTCTTAGTAGGTGCTTATTAACTTTCCACATTGCTGGAAGGTTAATAAGCAGTGACTCCATCTTTTTTTTCTTCTCAGTATAACTATGACCACCTGCCTAATATTGTGTTGGTTCCCCTTATGTGCTCAAAAATGCTCTGAACCATTGGGCATGGACAAGAGGACCTCTCAGGGTGTCCTATGGGGTCTGGAAACAGGATGTTGGCACTGGATCCTTTGGGTACTCTGGCTTGTGCAGTGGGGCCTCTGTCTATCAAACTTGTTCCACTGCATCCTGTTGATGCTTGATCAGAATGGGGTGTAGGAAGTTTGGAGGTCAAATCAACATGTTGGGCCATTGTCATGTTCCTCAGCATGTTCCTGATGGTTTGATGTCGTTTCCATGTGGTGGGGTGCATTTTCCTGCATGGGTAGGCCAGTGACATTTGGGATTTCCATTTGCATGAGGGAGTGTGTTTGTTCTGGGACAGTGTTTCTTTGGGTGTCTAAGTCTCATCAACACGGATGTTAAAATCCAAGGTTTTCCATTTGAACACCACATAGTACCAATATGATCAATGTTACTCACTTCACCTGTCAGTGGTCATAATGTTGTGGCTGATTGGTGTATATAAAGAATATCGGCTGGTTTATCAATATCAGAATTTCTTACGCCCTAAAATCCATATTGCCATCGGCGCCAAAGATCGGGCTGTAATGAAAACAGTAATTAAAAATATATAGGTAGGCTATAATGATCCAACATATATTTTACACTTTATACCGTGAGATTTTTCACTTCTTTCATCAGTGCTTGTTTTTAATTGGTAGCAGATGGTATCCTAATCGACCACTGCTGTGTACATCTGACCCACTTTTACCAGCCCTGTTTTCACGACTTACCTTCCAGGTTATCCACCACTGTACAGGTGGAAGGGTGAACAGCAGGATGTACGGGTTTGACTCCCAACTTCTTTTCACGGCAACGGCCAAGAAATGTGAGCTTTTTGTTTCTGCAGGACTTGATACTTGAGGAATTGTATGAAAACTGTGAGGTGTCAAAACATCCCCTCACTTCCTTGTTCTAATTTATAGTCTTGTTTATCCATTTATCCATTACCCAATCAAACAAATTACTTGGCGCATTTAACTCAATGAGGCTATTTTCAGAGTGTTCTTTTAATTAGTTCTTTTATGGCTGCTTGTGTTCAGGCAACATTCAACATCTTTAGTGCTATTCTGAAATTGCAGCAACCTGGCTTCTAATAATTTGGTAATAAAACCGCTTAGAATAAACACAGAATGCTACAGAGCTTTAGCGCTTTTGTGATGTAGATGTTAAATCCAGCATGTTGTCCCTCTGTGGATGTAAAAGTGTATGCATTGAGCTCAATTAAATCAGAGAGTGGATGAGATCCCGATGAAACAGTTTCCTCTGATTTGAGTGCCTTCGTGTTCGACTATTTGCTGATCATGTTAATAAATTCCAGTCCACTGTGGAATCATTAGAAACCCATAAGTAGTTTCCAGTTGAATGGAGAAATGCCATCCAGTCGTATCCATACTTACAGTGTGCAGTGTAAATATTTTCAGATACACCCGGACAGCGAAGTCTTCACAAGATGTTTTATTCCTCCTCTCTCCTTTCCCACTCCTCCCTCTCCCTCCTCTTACATGGACTCTCTCCCTTTCTTGCTCCCATCTTGCATTCTTCCCCCGAGCGTCCTTGTCAGTGTCACAGTCAGCGGATGCTATAGAGAAAAGAGTGGAGGTCAATAGTTTGTCTCCCTGTCTTATAAATAATGTGACTCAGAGGCTGACAGAATGAGTTTGGATGGCAGCAGCAGGGATGAAATGGCTGGAATATTTTCTTAACCGCCGCCGCCGCTCCCCCTATCTCCCCCTCCCCCCCACAGCTCTCCAGCTTGACTTGTTTGATCTAGGCGACAAATACTTGTCTGACCTTGCGCTGCGTTTCTTTTCTGTTTGTTGTTGCTGTCCGGGGCCGAGTCTCTCTCCCTCTTTTCCTGCGTCACTGCCGGCGTTTTAGCTGAGCAAGGAAGTGTTTTCTTGTCAAAGAGCCATGTAATCGCATTACCCTCCACATGTGTTTCGGCGTAGAAAGTGCGTGTGTGACGCGTCGGCTGCTGCGGGGAATTTCAATGCGGGAAGATTACACACTCGCACCCAGGCACGGCAATGCGCTTTACATGCGCACTGAGCGGTTTGGCTGTGCGAAATGCATGCGTGCTTGCGTGCTGATATTTTGTGCATACGTGCATGAACACGTCCGCAAGTGTTTGTGTTTACTGATGCCATGGGGTGCACACGCTCCACTGGGAGTTGTGCGTTCCAGTCCACTGCTAGCTGCTGCAGTCAGGGCCCAGGAGAGTTTTTTTTTTTGCTGTGCTGTAACTGAGCAGCTCAAGGGAGGGGAGTTGTGGGGGCGTTGTGGAGGGGAATGGAGATTTCCTGTGTTGCCCATACTGCTCGGGGTGAACGCCAGTGTCAAGCGTTGGGTTACAGCTCAGTGTGGTTGCGAGCAAAGCGCTGCGCGTTCGACGGCAGCAGTGATTCTGCCTTTGCATTCAGCTCGAGGGGTTAAGCCACAGTCAGGCAAACTTACGAATGGCTACGGATGTGTGCATAGGAAAGCACGCAATCGCTGGTGCACCTGCGCACAGCATTCAGGCAACTAACTGCATCAGGTACTGTAGTTATTTATTCAGTTTGCAATCATAAAAGCGAGAAAACCCTCACTTTTGAGAAGCTGAAACAAGAAAATGTTTGGAGTTTTAGCTTTTTTAGCTTCTCAGCCTACTTAAATCATTACAAGGTGACAGATACACAGTCATTTGACGTCAAGCAGTCTGTCACTTAGTCATTCAAACACTAAATAAAGACGCCTGCAATGCAATGTCAAAGCACGCGCGTGCATATCAGTGCAAATGTACATGTTCAAATGCAAAACCAACGGATATAAAAAAAAAGTAAGAACCAGACTTGTGAGTCAATGTGCAAATGCTACATTTACACATGTGGCAGCCAGTTTTCCCGATTCAATCATTGTCAGCAATCTGAAAAAGTGATGGCGGCGGTCTCATTCAATAACAGCCCTGTTAGGCATGCCATCATTTTCAGCCGCTGAACACCGTCTCGGAGAAAAGCTGCCTTGCTCTTCGGAGGGGGAAGAGCTCCCAAAGCTGGGTTTGGTGTCTGATTGAATGGCTTTCACCCCCCGCTCCCTCTCTCTCTCTCTCTCTCTCTAACATTTCAGTAGCAGGGTTTGAAATGCCACTCCAGCTCCAAATTGACTCTTCAGGGTTCCTCCGCTTTCTTATCTGTCATTCAGCATTAGGCTGAAGGGAGAAATTCAGAAGCCGCGCTCGCTGCCTGGACCCTGGAAAATACAAGTTGCTCAGTGGAGCAAATTATATGTGTCATTTTCATCTATGCAAATGTTCCTTAATGAAGAGCTTTATTTTTTAGGGAAGTAACGCGGTGTTTATAAATCCTCACAGTGTTCGGCAGCGAGAGCAGATTGTGCTGCTTACGGTGTCAGTGGCGTCTCGGCTAATCACAAGCATTGCTCCACTATGGATTTCCGTCATGGTTATGGCCATATATTCTGTGCTCGTAGCTGCTGGCTCCTGCTCCGGCTGCTCAGCGTGTATCACGTTGCATGATTCACACTGTGCCTCATTTGATTACAGGCGCCAGAAAAAGGGGGTCAGAGGCAGATCTGATGACCGTGCACTTCTCAAGGCTCCGCAGCGGTTTGTAGGACATCCGACAGAGTCTCTGTATAAGGCTCCGAATATAATGAACGGTCCAGAGTGTGATTTAAATGGGCCAGCCCTGATCCATCTAATTGCTCCCCACTCAGTGTAATTACAACTTTGTGTGCACTTCGCCTGGGACTTCATACTGACGGCAGCTACAGGGGCTGCATTGTTGCTATTTATGCTTGAATTTCCCACGTTGGGTTAGCAATAAGACAAGCGTATTTCAAAGACTGGTTGTGCTGTTATTTTTACGTTACACGTTTTAATTTCCTTCCTGTTGTGAAGCAAGCATATGTTTGTCTTTGTATGTTTCTCTTACTTGGTTCGGCGTGCTTTGCTGATAGCAATGTTTCAAGTCGAATTCACCAAACGCTTTAAATCTGACCAACCATGGAGTCATAAATGTTAACTCCAGTCTGAAAAAAACGCCACTTTTTCATGAGTTTTCATCATTTGCATAATCTAATGCTGCTTGGTCCACTCCGCTTGTGGGACAGAATGAAGAATAAAAGGCTTAAAATGAAGCTCGATACTACTAATTATGTGAGGGCAGAGGGCAGTTAGGGCTGCATAATTAATCCAGTAGAAATCTCAATCACGATTTTGGCTTCCCATGATTAAATGAGCACAGTTGACTGCAATACTGGCGTTTAAATATGTGTCCTAGTCTCATCGAAAATGCCGCATATCAAAGCAAGCGCTTCCTAAAGTAACAGCCAGGTACCAGGAAGCGATTGAGATGTTTTGGCGTGACGCCTGAGGTGGCCGCCTGTGCAAAAAAAAAAAACACGCCTGTGATGTTGCGGCTGCAGGCCAGAGTGGAGGATTAATATACAACAGAGCAGATGGGCAACACGAAAATCCGACTTCTGGAGCAGAAGCTGAGGAGCCGGTCCCTCGAAACGGATCATTATCCATTGTTTGGAAGTGTTTTGGATTTAGGGCATAAGGTGTTAACCAAGAACAAATAATATGCAAAGGGTGCATGAGAGTTGTTGTCTGTGCCGCAATGCAACACAACTAACTTGCTCAACCGCCTGAAGAAACACCACAGACTGCAGTATTGTATTTGCATCAAGGCCAAGAAAAATAACAACGTACCACACTGAATTCTCCTCCTTACCCAGTGTGAAATCAGATGTTTCTATAACAGCAATAGTATACAGTGAGTACTGGAGATGCACTATGAATGAGGACCAGTCTTATTTTAAAGCAATGATTTGTACATACATTAAATCAATGAATGATCTTGATCAATAAGATCAAAAATACTGTAATAATCATTTTGATTTTGCAAGTATATAATGCAGAATATAGCCGGTCTGTGCTTATATAGTGCTTTTTCCTACCTTAGTGGTACTCAAGGCACTTTACAGTGTGTTCGCATTCACACTTTCACACACCAGTGGCGACAGAGCTGCCATGCAAGGCGCTAATCTGCCACTGGGAGCAACTTGGGGTTCAGTGTCTTGCCTGAGGACGCTTCGGAGGGGCCGGGGATCGAACCGCCAACCTTGTGATCAGTGGACAACCCGCTCTACCACCTGAGCCACAGCCGCCCCTGAACATACTGTTAGCAACACATGAAAGACCCGGAGGTGGCTGCTGGAGTGAGACGTCTTTCCCAAGCAGCAGCCACTGAACTCTACAAGTCATTGTTTGAAGTAAAAAACAAAAAAATATTTAAAAAAGACTCAACGTGTCATCCTAAAATTGTTTTGTTTTGTCCCGACAACAATCCTAAACAGAAAATCCACATTCATTTGATTAATCTAAGCAGAAAAAAAGTAGCAATTTGTCAATTTATTACTTAATAAGTAACTTTAAAACATAAAAAATGGTTCATTCATGCATTTATATCTTTGTGTGTCAGATGATGTGTGTAGGAGTCGTAAAAGCCTCCTCTGTGTGCCTGCATGCCTGCTACTGTATTATACAATAGTACTGTATTATGAGCATACAGTATGTGCTTGTGTGTCGTAGCTCAGTGACACTGTGACTCTGTCGTGCGTGTGTGTATGTTTATCCAGCTATGGATGAACGCTCCAGCAGGCAGGCCGCATGTGTATTGTCAGCAGCGTCCCAGGAGACTTGCTCCAGGCAGGCGGAGTGTTAGTAATAGACTGATTTACCTACATAGTGCTGCCTAACTTCCCTGCTGCTCCAGGGAGCCACTGCTGCTTGGCTGACTGACTCTGCAGCCACGCGTGCACACACACACACACACTTACACACACATTTCAAGAGAAAGCAGGTGTCAAATACAAGTGGCACCTTTGTTGGTCTGTGTCACCCTCTGGAAACTGTGACATACAAGGCAAGCATTTAGCATTATTCAAAGCACTGGACGTGGCGTCAGTTTGCAAATGAGTTGGAAAACAAAACAGGATTATTAGGATTATTTTACTGCACCACCTGTTTATAGAGCAGTTACAACACCTCAGCCAAAAGCGAGCCTCGTGGCCTTCGCTTTGCAACGAAGATGCGGTGTGTGCGTCCTAAAATTGGGCTTTGAGTGGCTCACTCTTCCTTCATTCGCCTCTCTGGCAGAGCTGCTTTGCCACATTTGAAGTTCCTGCACTCGGGGTTATGTTTGTTCCCAGATTAATCTGAGCCCGGTGGCTTTTTAGACGGCGTCAGATCGTTAGTGAAGACTGTGTCATGTATTCACAGCAGGGTGGATGAAACACGTGTCTCAATTTGTCATCGGGAGCCTGCAGCAGCTCCATCAAAGCAGCCTTTCAGAAAGCCTGAATCAATCAGTTCGTCTTATCTGATGCCCCTTCACTCAGAAAATAAGAAAGAACTCCGCTGATTTTAAGGCTGGATGAAACTGATCTTTCACTATTAAAAGCCTCTGCTTAATACACTCTGCATGCATGCCGTATACTCAACTGTTCTTATCCTAATATGAGTTTATTATCCGGGAGATAGAAACACTAACCCACATTCTGCTCAGTCCTCATTCTAATTATAACATAGCACAGAAAGAAGTGCATCAGCTGCCTTAAGCCATTTGTTGGATCTAATTATGAACAGGCTATTATATGACAATCCTCAAGTAAAATTTACACATAAATATATGATATGTGTTAATAATGAATTAGAACTACAGTGAACTCTTCACATTTTAAATGCTATTCAAATACACTGATGAGCCAGAACATTAAAACCAGAAAAAAAGCAGCTCAGACATGTCAATGCCTGGACTCCACAGACCTCACAAGACATAGGCAGCAGAGCCAAGTCAACACCTTGAACTCTTCGTCAAGGACCTCAAACTGTATCAAGATTTATTCATTTCTTTAGTACAGTGTCAGAAGACTGGTCTTGAATGGTCGTGAATTCAGCTCTTCTAGTTCAGTCATACAACCACGACTATATGCAGCTTGAGTCCAATTTAGAGTTGACTCCCAGGGGTTTCATTTGTTTTTTCCATTTCTGCAGAAAAAACAGAGTCCTATCGTTCATAGAGTGTCTTAGTCTTTTCTAAGCCACAATCTCAGAAATCTAAAAACTCCACATGAAAACATTAGGGTGGTCCCCGCTTTAGTAATATTTGCAGTGTAGCGAAGTTGCATTATCCTGCTGAAAGAGGCCACTGACATCAGGGAATACTGTTGTCATGAAGGGGTGTATGTGGTGTGGTCTGCAACAATGAATGATGTACTCAGCAGTCCGCATGATGTAAAAGAAAATGTGATTCATCAGATGATGCCACCTTCAGTTTCCCCTTAGTCCAGTTCTGACGCTCATGGGCCCATTGTAGGCGCTTTCAGTGGTGGATGGAGTCATCATGGGAACTCTGACTAGTCTCTGTCTCTGTTTTCTGACACCTCTCTATCATTGCCAATGTTAAGGTTTTTTCGCACTTTATGCTCCGGTGGAAGCCTATGTCTCTGGTTCAACAGTTATCCTTCCATGGATCACTTTTGGTAGATAGATGAGGAACCCCTCACAAGAGCTGCCAATGTGGAGACCAAGACATCACAGTTGGGCTCTTGGCAAAGCCATTCAGAGCCTTACAGTGGGCATTTTTCTTGCTTCTGGCACAATCAAGGACTGACTTGATACCTACTGTATCCCACCCCTTATCATATGTCATTGTGATGACATAGTTAATGTTATTTGCTTCACCTGCCAGTGTTATGATAGAAACCAGCTCCCTGCCAATGGGTCAACAAGTAAAACCAGCCCAGTTACAACAGATTATCAGTGACTCAACAGGGCACTGGGTGAGGCCTGTGGTATTTATTGTACATTTTTTTAGGCTTATCTTCTGAATGACAGACGCTTTACCTATGAACTTTACAACTGGCAGCATTTCAGCTACTGCTCTGAAATGTCTGGAAATCTTTTTTCCTCCAGCTGAAAAGGTTTTCTGTTTTGCCAAAGCACGCAGAGCAAACAAGCAGAAGTGTGGATGTCAGGACAGTTTCATCTGCCAGCTCCATTATGAGTAGCCAGCCTTGGCAGCTGGCTTGTTCCAGATAATATGGGTGCACCTAGTAGGTGCTGGTAGGTTGCTAATGTTTGGAGGTGGCCCCGTGGGTAGACCTGCAGTCCATTCAGCCAACACAAGCATCATTTTCTACAGCTTGAATGGAAATTAAAGGCATCTTTTAGACGGAGCATCACAACTTGGCTGTGTTAGAAGATCATTACAAGCGTTTGTGGATTCTGCTGCCAGAGCTGAGGTCACAACTCCTCGTCAGATCTGAGCGGCTGCATTGAGCACAGCGTTTCACATAGCTCATGTCAGTGGGTTTACCATATTGGATTTTAGAGGTTCCTTAAATGGAAAAATAGATGCAATGTGACTGGTGGAAAACCTCTGTCTCTTGGACTGAATGGCCACTAGACATTTATGCATTTGATTTATCATTGGTAAAGCAATTATTCCTAGCATACGGTGTGTAAATGACATAAATTTTATTTAGTTACAAGTTCATTTTCATTCACCATGATATATCAGGTACTATATTTCAGTCTAGACACATCTGCTCTGTGCTCTTAATCAGTTTCCTCCACTCACCTTTTCCCAACTCAACAGTAGATGCCACAGTCAGAAGACACAAGGAGCTGATTAGTGGTGAGGAGCTGCATTTGTGGTGGGGGCCAGGGGTGACTCAGAGGCCGCGATCAAAACCAAACAAAGAGAGGTGAGAGCTGTGTGTAGGAGGAGATGAGTAAGATGAGAACACAGAATGGCCAAGAGAGGAGGATAGAGCCATGATAAGGACAAGAATTTGTTTTTTTGGAGCCTTAAATGAGTAATTCAATGCTGTAAAAACATAAAAACTGTGTTTTCATTGCATTAAATGTAAAGGTCTGTTTTAACTGTCTTTAAATACACTGCTGCAATTTGAAATTTAATGGATGACAAAAGCCCAGCAATAAGCGATGAATCTTTGTTGACGATGGTAATGCGGAAGCACATTATGTAGATGCATAGCATTATACTTTAAAATACAGTATACCACCCAGGCTGAGTTGCAGGGGAGTCAGCAGCCACGTCCTGATCTGTGTGCTCAGTGTTTGGGAGCCCTGCTGCTCGGCTGCCTGCCCTGCAGCCCAACATCTGCTGAGCGCAGGAAGCATTTGAAGGATAATTAAAAGGACTGGCTTCCAACTCATTTCCCGCCTCCCATGGCTAAGCAGCAACATGCTGCTCAACAACAAGAACTGCAATTATTTTGGGAATTAAGACGAGAACACAAATATCAAATGTGAGCAACAAGCGGATGTCTTCGGCTTCTTGTACCAGTAATAACGGGGTTTGATTTTATTTTTCTCCTCTTGCTGGTGGGTCTGATTAGTCACCAGCCTATAGAGGTCAGTGTGAAAGCTGTTATTTTATATGACAGGAGGAACACTGGGCTCTTGTTTAGTGCTCTTTGAACATGCAGTTGACTGGGCCTTGATTTGTGAGCACGGTCTTAGTGGTCTGTGAAGGCAGCTGAAGCTCATGGAAGGCAGTAAATACGTGCATTCTTCACCCCTCACTAGGTCTTTTCAAGGAGATACTCAATAAAGCTCTCCGTCACTTTAAAGGGGTTGTTAGCACGTGCTGCGAGACAGCCGAGATGTGAAATATCACATCACCTGTAATGAGCTCTGAGTTGCCTGGATGACAATAATGAGTTGAAGTGAATATGAAGTGCTGGCTCACACTGAGATGTTAATATAGTCTGGTTCACTAAAGGCTCAAGGCTGTGCTTTGTCTTCAGAGCAAACAGCAATACTAAGAGGAGACATAAAAGTCTGACTTCATTTTTAGAAGGTGGTTATGAAAAGGGATTCATATTACTTCCTGTTACACTTGAAAGCTGAAACCATTTTTGAAACATATATTTGCCATTTTCATTATGTGCATTCATACGGTTTGAGGAGATATCTCTGTTAGTCACCAGAGACCTGTTAACTAAAATTTGAGATCATCCAGTTGTGTTATAATAACCCAGAGCCCAGGTCTGTGAGTGAAGTCTATCCCAGCCTCCGGCCCTACAGCCTGCCTTCTTTGTGGGACACCAGTCATGTGAATAAGGCCCAGAATGGAGAGCCAGCTGTTCTTTCCCTGCCAAGTCATGTGCAAGTCACAAAGCGGCAGCGCCACTTGAAAGAGAAAGCAATAATCAATTTTGCAGAGTTAGCCTCTGAAAGGCTTGTTTTGTTCTCCGGGCCTGACGATTTAGGACCGAGAGGCCAGCAGTGGCGTTTGTCTTTTTAATGGAATACACTGCGCTCTATTGTCCAAAACCCCATGCTGCCTTGCATAAAAGTCAATTTTTGTATTTCTGTATAATCACAGCACATTTGAGAACTGAAACTTTCCAGTCACATTATGTCTGAGCTTTTTTTTTTTTGGCATGTCGCTGAAGTGGTTTGTTTACCACCCACTCTTCCAGGTTAAGTCACTGGAGAAGAAACTTGCCTGCAACTGAATGAACCTTGACACTCTCATGGAGCATAGATTTTCAGGGGGGCAGCAGAATCCAAAGCTCTTTTGTTAAGCTGGTATCTGTAAGTATTTATGGCTGCCTCAATTGGCTTTTGTTGGCAAACATGGGAGGGTGGGGGTGATTTGCACACTGGCTTTAAAGTCTTTTGTCAGAGCCAGGAGAGCATCACTCTGCTGCTGGGCTGCAGTGAGTAAGATGGGGTGGAACACAGCTTTGCTATTTCCCCAGGACTTTGTATATAGGCTGAGGATAGAGTCTGGCTTGTGCTGCATGAGGCTGGTAGAGACCTAACAGTGGCATTTGCTTACCCAACCTCCTCCATATCCGTCTGGTAGACTGTCTTTAGGTAAAGTGCTCTGAAGTGAGGTTCCCACTCAGGCACTGCTGATGCATTTTCCAGAGAAGAATGACCGAGCTGCAGTGTCTGCGTCCAACACAACAGGATAAAAATACTGCAAAACCACTGCTCAGCTGCTATAAACCAATGTCAGTGGTAACAATGACTTCTTAAAATGCCCTCTGTTGTTATTGATTGAACCCCTGAAAACTCATCATGCATCATGGTTACGTATTTAGAAGTTTCTATTCCATAAAAGTAATCCCTTCCTGCCTTCAAATGGTTTAAATGTAACTCTACATATTGCTTCCTGTAGTGTGCAGGTCTATGCAGTCCCCGCCTCTCTCTCCACTAACCCCTCCCATATTCGCTGTAGCTCAAGCACACCAGCTCACATGCGACTTTGCTCGAACAGTGTAAAACTACTCTCCTGCTCTGAAACAGTGTTTTTTAGACTGTCATCGGTAGGGATGCATATCGTTAGAATTTTATCGATACCGATACCAATGCGATGCTCCTTGTCGATACCGATATTTATCGATACTCTCATCGATATCACTATATGTAATTTGGTGTAAATAAAGATGTGAAAAGATGGTAAAAGATTCATTTTTTATTACCACAACAGGGGGTAACACCAGCAACATCATGTACCATCTCAC
Source organism: Dascyllus trimaculatus (assembly GCA_024666655.1). Taxonomy (NCBI): domain Eukaryota; kingdom Metazoa; phylum Chordata; class Actinopteri; family Pomacentridae; genus Dascyllus; species Dascyllus trimaculatus. The sequence goes on along the minus strand of CM045449.1, from coordinate 8,303,513 downwards.
AGCGGGGAAGTCTTCTCTCAACACCTGCCTTTTAAGCCTTAAGCAAGTCAACTAGTTTTGTAGTGCAAGGTACTGTTGAACAAACTAGCAGCACACCATGCAGAGACATAACGGTAACTTATATCTGCGGAGTTAATAACCACAAACTTAACAAGTCTGCTCACCATGACTCGCCGTAGTCGAAGCAGTGTCAGAGATGAAGCTGGGAAGTGAGGAGGACGCGTTAGCCGCTTTGCTTACTAAGCAGTCAAACATCTTATTGGTACTCCTGCACCCACACAATTAGGAACCAGGACCAAAAAATAACGGTTTTCGGTATGCATCCCTAGTCATTGGTATGCAGCAGCTTCAAGGTTGGCTGGTGTTGACTGCTATCTTGTTTCTCTGGCCTTTTGTAAATGTTTCTATACGATAATTGGAGGCGTACTTGACATCACACAAATAATTTAATGTAAAAACTACTATTATGTTAATTCTAACAATGTTGTGATGTAAGTCTGTTGACGGTGCTACACTTAGGGGATTTTGGGAAAATATGTAAATGTGATTTTTCTGACAGATACCGAAATTGAATATAATTTGCAATTAATTTTTTTTGAAGTCATGCTTCAGTTCAGTGCAGACTGTGTAATAGATTTAAAGGATGTGATGGAGCATTACCACATGAGATACCATCCAAATTAAACTATATTCTCATGCTAGGATGAGAAATGTGAATTGCCTCCAACAGTTCATATCAAGTTAAACCAACTTGAAGAAATAAAGTAATGAAAAACAAAACAATTACAACAAAAAAAAAAATTCTGACACTGAAAGAGGAAGCATCTTACTACTTGCAACTCACATTTAGCATCTAAGCATTGCAAACTCTGGGTCCAACACGCTGCGTATCGTACATCTTAGCTTGCCGCTTTTGGGATTTGCTAATTGCATATTTGAAGTCTATTAATTGCTCAGTTCTAGTCTGCAGCTCTGCACTCTAGCTAGCTGCTTCAGTCAACATTTGCTTCAGACTGATTGCTGGAAACTTTATCATGAAAAGCTGTTTGATCGTTACTCTTTTCCAAATCACAATTTTGACATAAATGTTTCACTGTTCCGCCTTGGCATACAGTAATACTGCTGACTGCACTGCAAAATATTTTCACTCTTGATTCTCTGTTTTGTTAAGATATCGATTTGATGCTTTTTGCTGAAATTCCACAAGTAGACATGCTGTCATTAGTTTCTAGAGCCAAAGTCATCAAATCACTTATAATAATAATCATTTGACCTTTATTGGGGAAATTCAGTTCTGCATTTAACCCATCCCACACAAACTCTGTAATGGGAGGAGTAGCAGTCGGGGGTTCGGGGCCTTACTCAGGGGCCCAACAGTGGCCACAGTGGGGGTTCGAACCACCAACCTTCCGATCGTTAGCCCAAGGCTTAACACTTTGCACCACCACTGCCCGCAATACAAATGTTTGATCGACGACTTTAACCAATAATTAATTGTCATTTTAAATAAAATAGCTAATTGATTGATCCAATTAGTTTCACAAAGGTTTTGTTGACAGCTTGGAGCATTTTCATGACCCCACCACATTCATGCTGCATGTTGTCTTTTCCCTCTCTGTGTCCACACGTGGAAGTCTAGCGTTCGCTGACCCGTGACCAATTGCCTCCATTTAATTACTGGGATCACACATGCAGTGTGTCTTTGGCTCGATGACACAGTGTTCCCCAGGGAGCAGCAACAGGATCACATAGGTCAGAGTCGTGCTGAAGGTTGTCTCCCCTCCTCCACTCCTCCAGACATATGCCTCGCCCCCGGGCCAGCTGGATCCTGTGAACCCACAACACACACACACACACACACACACACACACCGCGACCACCTCACAGACCAACTTTCTTTGCTCTGTCATATGTGCCCTTCCACACTTTTCACTCCTCCGCTCCCCTTGCTGCAATAACACTTGCAACGGGTTCAATTAACACGCGACTCGACCTCCTCGCCCCGCTGCCGTCCCCCAGGAGATAGCTGGGATTGTGCTCGGCCCCGAAGATGTCCTCTTAGTGGGATGGAACGAGAATACACTCAGCAGCCCACAATGGCTCCATTCCAGGACGTGCCATGTACAATAAAGCTCGGCTCTGCTCAATATGATGGGCTCTGAGGAAGCCTCTTCGGAATGTAGTAATTGAGAGAGGGGGTGTAGTGGAAAATGTTGCGATTGCGGAGCATGTTTTTTCCTGCAGTGCGTGCTCCTTTTGAAAAATGGATCTGCTGGCCAAGAACAAACGCCGCCTCGCAGACCTCCACTTGTTTTCAGCTTCTCTGCGAGGGAGACAGTTATTTTCAAAAGCAATTTATTGAGAGCATTTGACTCCCCCCCCCCCTTCTCTCCCTCTTTACTGTCCGTGGAGAATGGCGGAGTCTCATTTGACGTGTAGGCGGACGTGTTTCCATTCGACCACACGGTGCAGTTCACTTCCACTGAGTTTTTATTTCCACTTAGTTAAACGTATTAAGCCTTGCACAGCCACCCCCCCGCCCCTCTCTCCCCCCGAACCACTGCACTGCCTGTGGATTGTCAAGAGCAAGTCTCTAAATCTGCAAATATATACGCCATTCCTTTTGATTCTCCCTCTCGACTGCTGATTTAGTGAAATGCATATTTAATGTCTTGCGTTGAATGGGTTAGCCATCCCTCATCAGGTTCAGAGGCTCAGCTGGTCCTGCTCAGTGATTCTGCTAATCCTCTACCTGCTGAGTTGACCTTTTTATAAACCAAAGGCAGCTTTACTCGGGCTGGATCTAAATACTAATCATTTCTGCAAACCTCCTCGTTGGGAATAACGCCGTGTCCTTATAAGCGGAGTGCAACACATTTGTTTGTAGAGTTCAAAGAATAAGAACCATATGCTGTTGTAATATCTATATTTGGAGGAACATTCTTAAGCAGCACATGCTAGGGGCAAAGAGTTGTGTCTGCTAATCCAAGACAGCGCAGCCGTCCTACATCTGTGTGGACCTTGGCAACCACCCACTTAATACCTTTTGGGGGTAACTGACATTTTATAAACGCAACTTTCTCTGCCATCATTTTTGTCTTTCTCACCTAAACTGACCTTATCTAGAAGGCATAACATTGTTTGAGTATAAAGTTGCCGCTCAAAATACATTGAAAACAATGCAGGCTTGACTCTACTTGATGTGTAAATGAAGAGAGTCATGGTCCTATTAGGAGTTGACCAATATGTAGACACCAGTACTGATTATTGCCAATCAAGGAGACTGATAATTACTATTTGGAACTAATATAGTGTACATTTGCAGCACAAAACTAAAATGTTGTCAATGTTTCGAACAACACAAACTCCAATGCCAAGCTTTATTGAAAGGCCTTTATTTATGTTTTACATATGTTTAATTAAAGGAGAACTTTCAAAAATGGATCCTCCAGTGTTGATAGGATGTTATGAATGAGGCATGTAATCATTAGCAGTGAGTAATGCTTTTGTGCTGATGTAAAAAACATGTTAATGTGCTTTGTGGTCCCTTTAGGTTGGGTTAAGCGGGGATTTACCTGTCACACAGGATCATTTCCATCCACCACTTTCTTCCGTGAGAGTATTTGTCTGTCACTTTATACATATGGCGGCTGGAAGTGTTATAGTTTGTGTTATACAAGTGTAAGAACGGGATTCAAACAGGTGCCAGAGGCAAGACTCGATCTGTTGAGGTAAGCTTTAGCTTGAGGCGTTTAGTCATTTGCAGTGAGTAAGGCTTTTGTGCTGATGTAGAAAACATGTTGATGTGCTTCGTGGTCCCTTTAGGTTGGGTTAAACTGGGATTTACCTGAAGGAAGACATGGCTACCTCAAGCCCTCTTCAGACATGTACTTCCTTCTGGTAATCATAAAGCATGTGAACGTGTCAGTTTCGTGTCAGAATGAGCACCCTGATCACTTTTCCGCACAAGTTGCAACCGTGATCTTACAAGGTTGGACCTATGGGGTTACTTATGCTGTTGGTAGGCTAGTTTTCCTGTTCATGAACACTGAGATGACACTAAGAGTGAAGCATCTCAGCATCCGCTTGGTTGTTTGTCACCTCGTAACTGTGTTGGCATTCTTAGGCGTAATCAACACTTGAAAGCCAAGGATATTATCATGGATGTATTCCCATGCTGCAATTATGCCTTTGCTAATTACATTTGAAGAACGTTATAGCATCATTAGAATATAATGCTTACTTGAGGTCCTTGATTTGGGTGATCTGTGGTGGTGAATGATCAGCTGAACCTGCTTATGCAATAAGTACCTGTAAGGGAGCTGTCAGAAACCTAACTGACCTCATTTTCTTCTGTAGTGAATGGACAGGAAGCAAATGTGGTGTGGGGCTGTGATTATGTGTAGCTATTATTGTAAAAAAAAATAGAGACACCGATGTATGAAAGTAATAAGTGAAATACATATAATCGGCCCTGGAGGGCGGGAGTGGATGAACCCAATTAGACAGTAACTACCAGTAAGGAATGCAATCAGAAGTAAAGCAAATGATTTAATTGGTTAACATCACACCTAGCATTCTGTTAGTTGAGGGATTTGACGAGGTGGTTTCACAACGATCCAAGAGCGAGAACACAAATCTAACAGCTGAGGTTTCAGAAGAAGTGTTAGTGCAAGATGCACTCAAACTGATACACAGGAGATTTCAGCAGCAGCAGCATATCTGAATGCAGACAAACAGCTTTGAGCAGGAGCAAAGCAGATTTGCATCCGAGCAGGAGCTACTGATGTGATGGAGCAGGTGGCTCCATCACAGCCAAATTAGGGCATCTGTAAATTAATTTATTTTCTTTAGAAATCACTTAAAAAATATCAATGTCATCAATCAGAAATATGCTGAATATCAGATTCCATATAAGCCATTGACAAAAAATTAGAACAAGAGTAGTGTTTTACATTTTCACTCAACACAGCAGGGGGGATGACAACAGAAGGGACAGTTTGGCTCATAAGGAAGAAAGCAGCGACAAGCTTAGACTCTTGCAGTCAGTCTACTAAGTTCCAGTGTAGATTTTTTTGGGGGGGGGCAGCGAGCGCATCCTCTCTGCTCGCACTGGAGAGGAGGGGAGTCATCCTACAAGCAGGGAGAACTGACTGGGCGAGGACGTGGCCGACTAGTCCTCTACAGGATACAAGTAAACTGCATTCTCAGTTACCTTTTCCATTTATTCAATTGTTTTCCAACTGTTGCTCCACCAGTCATATAAGAAGAAAGAAAGAAACCTTTATTTGTCACGAATACATTTTTACAGTACTGTCAAATGGTGTTTTCGCATATCCCAGATGGGGTCAGAGGGCAGGGTCAGCCATGGTATGGTGCCCCCCTGGAGCAGGAAGGGTTAAGGGCCTTGCTCAAGGGCCCAACAGTGGCTGTATTGGGGTTTGATCATCTGACCTTCTGATCAGTAGCCCAGAGACTTAACCGCTGTGCCACCACTGCCCCTGTATGAACATGTGTATATGCCATAGATGAGATAGACTCATCACCCTGGCAACCCAGAAAATGGTGGAGGAGCTTCCAACATGTTGTAAAAGATGTATTTCCAGCAGAAGCATGATGTTTTTCTAAACCTAACCAGCTAGTTTTGCTGCCTAAATCGAACCAAACAGCGAGTAACGTGCCGACACATGATGTGAACGCAGACTTCCTCCTTTTGTGGACTTTGTGGCTCTTACTGCATCACACTTTTACCCTTTAGAGAGAAATACATTTCTTTCAAAATGTCAATGAGAATGTAGTTCGGTTAGTATAGAAACACAATATCTGTGAGACAGGGCTGAAATACAACAGGCACATTGTATTCAGTGGTGAAAAGACGGGGTTCAGACGATGAACACAGTCCAATCCAACTACTGCAGTAAGAGATGTTGCACGTTCAGTTTTTGTTGAGGTGGTGAAGGAGAACACAGCCTACACTCTCATTGTTCAGTCTAACAGAAAAGTTATGAGCTTCACAGAGGAACCATTTGTTATGGGGCTGTTGTGTTGAATCGTACTATTCAACTATTATATAGGTGTTCATAATATTGCGTCTGCCCTTTCCTCTTTTCAACCGTTTCTGCTTTTTTATCCATGTACGTGTTTGCTGATGGTTTCCCTCTGGACAAACTGACAGTTGCAGTGAGCGAACTGGACCCGGCGCTCGGGGCAATGTCAAATTTTTAAACGGGTATACTGGGAAGTTAACATTCTGAGTATCCTGACACTCTGCTCTGCTGTTTAGAAGAAGGATAATCCAACCCTACATGTCAAATTCACTGTAAGGCATTCAGCGTTTCTTTAAAAAACACTGTATGCTCCGAGTGTTTAGTATTCACTCCAAAGAACTGCAGTCTTTTACCCAGCTCAGGCTGTTCGGTACAGTTCTGTAAAAATGTTGTAAATCTCTCATGTTTGACACGCTCACTGAGAGACCAGACTGTTTCAATTGTCGGTGTTTTATAAGCTTGAATAACTGAATCAAGATTCGGCGGTGTGGAGTGGTTAGCCCGTTTGCTGTTTCTAGAAAGTATCAGTTATTTGGACTCTCAGCGGTGCCGCATTCTCCGTCTCCACGAAAAGTTAAAGGTTAACTCTGCGAAAATAACACGAGCCGTTCACGCTCAAAACAGCAGCACAAAGCGGGCATGCTGCGCTCGCTGGGCTGTTGGAAAGATAATTATGTAGCCGGGAGCAGTTCTATTACAGTCTCTCTTCAGAGCTAGTATAGGTAAGCATTAGGAGGAGGACTGTGCCTCTCTGCTGAGTGAGTCAGCACTGAGTGTTCTGTGACTACCATTCTGTCAGACAGAGCAGCAGAAAGTGTCACACAGGACCATTTCCATCCACCGCTTTCTTCCGTGAGAGCATTTGTCTGTCACTTTATACATATGGCGACTGGAAGTGTTATAGTTTGTGTTATACAAGTGTAAGAACGGGATTCAAACAGGTGCCAGAGGCAAGACGGAGTTTGTCATATGTCGCCGATCTGTCGACGTAAGCTTCAGCTTGAGGCGTGTAGTCATTTGCAGTGAGTAATGCTTTTGTGCAGATGTTAAAAAAACATGTTGATGTGCTTCGTGGTCCCTTTAGGTTGGGTTAAGCAGGGATTTACCTGAAGGAAGACATGGCTACCTCAAGCCCTCTTCAGACATGAACTTTCTCCTGGTAATCATAAAGCATGTCGGTTTCATGTCAGAATGAGCACCCTGATCACTTTTCCGCACAAGTTGCGACCGTGATCCTACAAGGTTGGACCTATGGGGTTACTTATGCTGTTGGTAGGCTAGTTTTCCTGTTCATGAACACTAAGATGAGACTAAGAGTGAAGCATGTCGGCATCTGCTTGGTTGTTTGTCACCTCATAACTGTGTTGGCATTTTTAGGCGTAATCAACACTTGAAAGCCAAGGATATTATCATGGATGTATTCCCATGCTGCAATTATGCCTTTGCTAATTACATTTGAAGAACGTTATAGCATCATTAGAATAAAATGCTTACTTGAGGTCCTTGATTTGGGTGATCTGTGGTGGTGAGTGATCAGCTGAACCTACTTAGGTGCCTGTAAGGGAGCTGTCAGAAACCTAACTGACCTCATTTTCTTCTCTAGTGAATGGACAGGAAGCAAATGTGGTGTGGGGCTGTGATTATATGTAGCTATTATAGTAATAATAGCTGATGTATGTAGGTAGCAAGTGAAATACATATAATTGGCCCTGGAGGACGGGAGTGGATGAACCCGGTTAGACAGTAATTACCAGTAAGGAATGCAATCAGAAGTAAAGCGAGTGATTTAATTGGTCAACGTCACACCTGACATTCTATTGGTTGAGGGATTTGACGAGGTGGTTTCACAATGATCCAAGAGCGAGAACACAAATCTAAAACAGCTGAGGTTTCACGAGTGCACAGAAGAAGTGTTAGCGCAAGATGCACTCAAACTGATACACAGGAGATTTCAGCAGCAGCAGCAGCAGCATATCTGAATGCAGACAAACAGCTTTGAGCAGGAGCAAAGAGCTACTGCAGAGAGAGGGCATGGTTTCGAGGGAAAGCGCTGCAACGTCTCAATAGAAAATGAAGAAATAGTGCTCACTAATTGAAAGACCACACTCCTGAATGGAGGTGGGGAAAGTAACTCCATATGTACCTAGGGACATTTCCATATCCCTTTCAACACGGCACAAGTCCGAACTGCACGCCATCACGTTAATGGATAGCCACTCAGAGGGGGAGTACTGTGCCTCGTGCAAAGCGATTTGAGGAAGATTTTTTTTCCACATTTAATGGGTTCCAAAACATTTACAGGGAGCACAAGACACAGTTTGAGTGCCACATCACAAAACATCGTTCTCATTCATTTTGCTGCATAATTCCACATCCATTACAAACGGAACCATCCATAAAAATAAACCTTTATTGCACTAAAGGCTGCAGCAGCTCACTCACCAATAATGAATGTAATCTGAGTGTTGACAAAATGTTAAGAGCTGAACGTTAGTTTGCTGCTTCCAGCTGTTTGTAGGAGTCTCTCTTCTGAGTTTTTTAAATACCTGCAGCATCAGACAGCAGCAAGATCCACATGAGCATCTGCAAAATGAAATAATTGTGCACATTTACAATTTTCCTACTTATAATAAGCACCAGGCTCAAATGTACTTTTAAAATAAGTAGTGCTGAAATTGGTCACAGAGTTTAAATACCTTGGTGTGATTCTTCCCTTACCTTCAAAACATCTTTAAAAAATCAAATACAATCAAATTCAACCTACATAATTTTAAACAAATCAGGCCATCCCTGACTATTAGTGCTGCTAGGACGTTCCTGCATGCTATGATTCTATCTCATATTGATTATTGCTTCACAAGCTGGTCAATCACAGGAGTAACTGCACTCAAACCTATTGAATCCCTGTACGAAAAGGCCTTAAAAAGCTTTGACAGAAGACGGTAGTCGTATCGCTGCCGTCATATTCCTCACAAATACAACTTCTTATCCTTTGAGGACTATAAAAAATTCAAATACGCATGCTTCGCGTATAAAATATTAAATGGACGTGCACCGCCGCCGCTGAAGGAATACGTCAAACTGAAAACTGGTACAATCACAAGAGCCGACACCAGCGGAGACTCCGAGGTCCCCCACAGACGAGCTAACTTTGGTCAATCCGTGCTGTCAGTGAGTGGTACTAGCACACCTACAAGAAGAGAATGCACCACTTTCACCACCAACAAATCTCATCTCAAAAACTAGCTAATAGCCAACCAAACCTGTTCTCACAGCTAGGTAGACCGTCTGTGGCGTACAGATACATATGTGGCTGTGCGCTGGATATATCTGTCCTGCTTTGCGGTTCTTTTATGTTCTTCTTTGATACTCTGCAGTACATGTTTACATATTCAAATGTATACATGTACTGCATTCGTTGGTTTTTCCATATGCAAATGGTGACTATCTATTGAGTTTGTGTATTTTTCCAGTAACTCATACACTAGCAATATGCATTTTAACTTAAGGCCTTTAACTGTAGCACTTACAACCATACACTTTGTATTACTGATTGATTGATTGTATTGTATTTGTGTACTTTTAAGCCTTTTGAATTATTGTTTGTTTAGTCTTGCGACCTGCCAAGGGACAACAAATGCAAATTAGCATTTATGCTAACTCTAGCGCATTTACAATATGTATTATTTTTTTTACGTTTGTTCATAAATGTGCACTGTCCCTTTTAAATAAAGAAGAAGAAATGATAAATTAATTCTGCAAGCAGCGCCGGGCGGGCCCTCGCTTCTCGCTGGTCAACGACTGATGCACATCATCACGGCCGGACTTTGATCACGCTTGTGAAGTTTGAGGCCGATTGGAGCGTGTTCAGTCTAATTAGAGTGCACTTCCTGTTTCATGGAGTGCTGGCAACTGAGACAGGAAATCGTCATATGCATCTCATCAGGGTGGGACTTTATTCACATGTGAAGTTTGAGGCCGATTGGAGCATGTTCAGTCTAATTTGAGTGCACTTCCTGTGTCATGGCGTGCTGGCGACTGAGACAGGAAATCGCCACATGCATGTCCTCAGGCCTCAACTTTTGCTACACATGAAAGGTTTCAGGCTGATTGGAGCACGTACAGGAAAGTTATACAGCACTTACTTTTTCTTTCATGGTGAAATGCCAAAATGGCAAACGGTTAAAACGCTGCAGGCTGCCATGGACACGCCCTCATACGTTTGTACAACATTTTATACATTTGACATTTTATACATTTTAATAATTTTGCTCACAGCCACCTGTAGTATATGCTGGCCAAATTTGAGATCTGTGAGAGTTATCCCCTAGGACGAGTTCGCTCTAGAAAATGTGAAAATTCTTACTGTACATGCACAATGGCAGACTTCCTGTTGCATTTTGGGTATGGGGTTGATAGGCAACTTGTTGTGATACATATGTGTACTGAATTTCGTAGCTGTACGTGAAACTAACTGTATTAACTCCCATTAAGTCAAATTTTCAAGGTGGTGTTATTGAGGCATTTTTTCCATTCACATGTGTAATTCCCCCAAAATATATTTTTCGCCAGTCCTGATGTGTGTGCCAAGTCATACGCATTTCCGAGTATGTTTAGGGCCTCAAAATAGCGATCAAACTGGCAGTAAAATAATAATAAACCCTTGCATTTCAGTAGGGTTCTTGTACCTTTGGTGCTCGGACCCTAAATATCCCTGACATGAAGACGGGGTCAGTCAGGATCTAACAGTAAGCCACACTGTTATTCATAATTCATAAAATCACAAACAGACTAGTCTATTAGTTATCTGCACTGTTTTCTAAGCTTGCTGTTAATTTAGATGGAGCCTTTTGCTTAATAGTGCATTATTAGGTATTACACATTACTGACAGGCTTATATGACCTGTGTCTCAAAGACAGACACTTCAACAGCTTGATGAAACCAGCGATACGTTCCATATCGAAAAATGGCTTCAGATATTTAGCAGATGCTCACACCAAGGCTAAGTTAAAGCCGTGTGCCACCAACAGTGCCGACAGCCAAGCTAGATTCTAATATACAACTGAGATTACGTAATAATCAAGTTTTCAGAATCAAATTAAGCTCAACAGACGACTATTTGCATGAACCATGGTCTTACACATACAAACGTGTACCCTGTAATTAGTTTTTAATTCAGGTTAAAGTGTTGCCAACACACACATTCAGTGAATGGTTGAAGGAAATCCAAATGCAGCATTAATTGAAAGTCTGAACACGTGTCGAGGGACGGATGAGACCGTAGCGATAAACTATTTGCTCTGTTAATTGCATCCATCTTCAGCTACTCAAACAGTGTCATCATTGTTGTGTGTGAAGAGGATTTCAAGAAAGAAAGTTTTATAGCCCTGTTCAAAAAATAACTCTTAGAAAGAGACAAATATGCTTGGCTGAGAAAAAATGAAACGCTTTAAAATGCCTGTGGGCGAATAAAAGCACACAGAGCTGTGTGTGTGAGTCGATAGCCCTCAAGTCTGCTGAATCGGTTATAATTAAAGTTTTGTCAGAGAGACGTGGCCGAAATCCGTCTGCTGTAAACACACAATGAAGCAGCATTCCCCCCCCACCTCCTCTCCAGCAGTGAGAGGCTTGTTTGACACCTCCTGTCTATTCTCAAGTGATCTTTGCACTTAATGCTGTATTTCTGACAAATCTCAGTCCTCCCACGAAATATCTGCTCGTCTAAAGAGAAGAAGTTCGGGGGGGGAAAAAAGCAGACAGCTGTTGGGTGGAAAGTGTGAAGTCGTTTATCATGGCTGTGGGTGGCGCAGGGGAAGACGGAGAGGAGGGGGTAAGGAGCTGTCCCCAGGGACTCCTGTGGCGGCTCTGATCTTGTCTCGTAGCAGGCTGGGTTGGGATAATAAAACCTTTACAGCCATTAACTGAGTGAGTCACAGTGGGCTATTCTTAATGCCCGGCTTGTCTGGGGCTCTGCAGATACAATGAGGAGGACGAGGCTGCGGCGGCTCCACTGCAGCACGTAGACCCCGCCACCAGCTGAGCCTCTGCAGCTGCCACTCACAGAAATGACTATGACCTCTTGACCCCACCTATGCCGGTTTGTTGTGTTTTGGCAGTTTGCTGGCCTTGCCTTTTTTTGAAAAGCTGTTAAGGGCTGCAGGGCTTTTTGCAGCAGCACTAGTTGAGCTACATGCCTGGCTGTCACAGACTTCATGCGCTGGACAGAATTGGATATTTCAGATAGCATCAAGTCAGGACTGGGAACTTCAGAAAAGTTCATCTGAGTGTGTAATCCATATCAAACGAGCTTTATACACGCCTCAGGGTAATGGCATTTCAGAGTGGTTCAAGGGTTTGACATATTTCCAAGTGAGAGGAGAGAGGAAGTACTTTCAACAAGCTTCTAATAGAGGCAGAATGAGGAGGGAAGACAGACTCAGCTCCTCATACCATTAAAAAACATTAGTTTCCCACAAAAATAGCACCACAGTAGATGCAGTATTTACTAAACAGCCTGACAGCATTACAGTGCTACTACTACTACATTGTAGACTACTGAAGTCCTCTCAGTACTTCACTACCTCCAGGACAGTGACTCATCTTTTTCCGTGTCGTTGGATGCAGCCGTGGTGTTGGTACACATAAACCAGGGTTGTTCTGGGGTTTGGTGCCCAAAACCATAAGTCTCCACAAAGGTGTCATTTATATCAGGGATTAGCTAAATACACAATTTAACATTACTACTCCTGCTACTTGCCATTAGCCAGGACTGCACCACCCTGGATGTTAAAAACCAGCAAGGTGGAAAGTTGGACGGATGACATCTCATAAAACCAGCACAGATTGGCAGTAGTATGTTGGCTGGATCAGAGAAATGTGCAACCAGTCAGCACAGATGTTGGACGTTAACATGCAAGGTGTTTATTTAAAATGGTGTTTAGCTTTTAAATCAGTGAGTTGTTGTCATGCTCTGTAGGATAACTTGTAATGTTCATATACACAGTACAGGTTGAAAAAAAGTTATTTTTTTAACCCTGGAAGACATATGCTAAGTAGGGCTGGTCTGAATAGCAATATCTGTGCTTCGGATATTTGCCGAATATTTGGTTCGAGCCATGGTGTCGGCCCGGGGTGGGGGTCGTTGGGGCGACTCGGCAACACTCGGCAGCATTCGCCGACGCTCAATGGCGCTCGGCGGCATGCACGAATATTGGAATATCAAAATTATTATTCGAATACCACCACAACAAACGAATATTTGGATATTCGGATATTCGGGACCAGCCCTAATACTAAGTGAAATAAGCAGTGAAATAATCACCATGGCTGAGCATTTTTACTTTGAATCTATAATGTACAAAGGAAAGCCGCAAAAACAGTTTTTAGACTTATAGAGTTTTATCCATAACAAACCTGAGAAACCAATCCTGTCAGCTTGCAGAGTGGGGCTTTCTGTACTAGTCTCCTTCTTGAGAACCACTCTCCAGCAGGAACATGCACGACTGAATAATTCTGATATGACAATTTGCCAGTGTGTAGCTTTACAGTGAGCGGAGTCATGGCTGAGCTGCTCAAGCTGTAGGTCGCTGCAGAGGGATGAATGGAGATAGAAGTGGACGTCATGGATCTGCACATTCTGAAACAACGGTGCAGAGAAGGAGAGGTGTAGAGATTCCATTTTCGATTTTGGTCAATCTTTTGGTTCTTTATAGATTATTTTATTGATTCTCATTTGGAGAAATGGTTACCTGCAGTATTAATAGCAGAGGACATGCTAATGTTGCTGCTGCTGCTGGGTTGAGATTCACTCCGGAGGGGATTGAAAACACAACATTCATTCAAAGTTATCCCATGCTGTGTGTGCAAATGTTTCTGCTTATTGGTAGTACTTCCTCCCTTTGATGAAATATCCACTTTGCAAGTATTGCAAGTTGCCCTGTTGTCATCCTTTCTTGTGGAATGCAACCAAACTTTCAAGCGTTTGTGCCACTTGGATGCCATGTTTCCTGCACTGGTGAATGACATCGCCACGCACGTTGTGTTGTTTGCTACGTAATGTGCGTGGTGACATCATTGGCACCTACTGGCATCAATAAGGGAATCATTTGCAAAACTGGCAAATGATTCCAAGGAATCGAAACACTGGGAACCAGTTCTCAACAAGAACCGGTTTTCGATTCCCAATCGTAGTATAGAGTTGCATCTAAGCTATCCTATGGTATGAAAGGATTATTTTAAAAAACAAATTCTAAATATGTAGCTTTGATACACAAGGATGAGTTTTTAGGGGTTACATCAATGAGGGACTTTAAATTATGATTTGGTTATTGAAGAATGTTCCAAATGGTCCCTAAATACACATTATTATTAGACAATGTGTAACCTCATCATATAAATAGTGCTTAATTGTGACTGTCCATGAGTTCTTCCTTACTTTTATACCAGTCCACTTGTCTAAATTTAAATTTCCATTTCCGTACGCTGCGTTGTCTGTTGTTGTACAGAACTGAACTCTCACATCAGGACTCCAGGGAGCCGGTGCTTCTCTCATCCCTGTAGCGATGTTTTCGTTCGAGGTGTGTGATCATTGGGGAAAACTTCTGTTTGCAAGCAGCAACTTCTCACTTCCTCATTAATGAAGTGAATGGCAACGCTTAGCGCTCCGTTGTCTGACTGGACCACATAATCATTGTAGCTGCATAATATTTCACTTGCGACAGCTCGGTTTCAACTTGTGCCTTGCATTTTTCATACAGCTCTGAGTGGTGGTGTTACATCCCGCTTGTGGAGCGACTCGATTATATTTTCAAGACCCTCTTTGATGACTGTCTTAATTGGTATCATGTCTTTCGCGAGGTGAAAAATTATCATGAGTGATTTCTCTCTGCCGTTTGGAACTTTTCCCATCATGATGTAACCGTGAGAAAAGCTTCGGATGGCTTTAAGCTCTGGCTTTGTACTCGTCATGCAGGGCTTTGTGGTGCTGGTTTAAATAGTCAATCGTGTCGCCTCGCGAAGTGGCAACAATTGCAACACACTGCTAATAGAGTACCTGTTTTAGTCAACGTCATCCTTTTCAGTGTTTCTTTGCTACACGTCAACACATTCATTCACATTCACTCGGCAAATTAAGTAAAAAAAAACTTTGACAACTCCTAAATCAGAGTAAATTATATCAGACAGACTTCCCTTATAGTTTAATCATGAGCAACGGGAACCGTATGTGTTTTCTTTTTATGTCAAGCAGTAAAAACAACTTACTTACTTCATTTCCTCCATTGTGACTGTTGCACATGAACACATGATCACAGTGTTGATGCTCAAATGTGATGTAGCCCTAAATTATAGCACCTCAACCCAGTTCTTAAGGTCTACTAGTTTCTCCACCAGTTATGACCTTCCATACAAGACCTCAATAAGGACCACATAGTTGAATGACACCTTAAAAATTATTGGGTACAGGGTTTCCCGCAGGAAACTTGCTAAGCCTGGTGGTAGAGAAGCCCACCGGCGGCCCACTGTGTTTGTGTTAAAAAAAAAAGTTAAAAGTTTACAGGAATTTTGAAATTATGACTATTATGTGATATTATAAGCCATTTATTGACAATACTTGAACGTAGAGTCTTACAAAAAGGCACAATCTTGAAATATGATTTAACCAACACAAAAAATACAATTAAAATGAATAATATCAATTGTTTTCACCTAAGTTGAATCCTAGTGAATCTTAAAACAAGCCGTTGCTGGTCACATTTAAAAATAAAATAAATTAACATAAATTTAAAAAAAGTGCAAACTTGGCCAACGGGTAAAACCAGGGAACTCAGAGGCTGAACAGGTCTGCTCTTGGTATGTGACCTATTCTACCTTTTCCTGCACATGGTGCAGGTTGAATCAGTGCAAGCAATCTGTCTGGGCTTACCATACTTGGTCTTGTAGAGCCATCCGCTAAATTTAGGGTCAGCTAATCATTTTAGATTCGTTAGTTCAATGTTTACCGTCGCGGCTCGCAGAAGGCTGCTCTGACGACATGCTAACATCCGTGCTAACTCGCACTGGTTCTGCCTTATCATCAAGCTCGGTCGGCTCGCCGGGGATGCACTCCCTTTGGCCTGGGGGTGAACGAGCAGGGTCATCGTCTCCTCCAGTGCTCCTCCGACTTTGGAAAAAAAAAAGTGTCCAACGTTTTTTGACCCTTTCTCCTTGACATGTCACGTAAAAGTTGTTAGCGTGTAGACAGGTAGAGGTTTTGGGCGTTCAGATGATGGAAAATACACCTGACCTCTCACCCCCTATGTGTTCACGTATCGACCATAAAATGTCAACATTGCGCTTTCAACTGTATCACCAGATGCATTTAAAAGCTCTGTATATCGTCTTTCATATCACTGTTTTGGTGCATTAAAAACCTATTTAAAATAAATAAACAAGTGACGCTTAGCCTGGCGGGGGGGCAAGAAAAGCCTGGCGGCCTATAAAGCACTGAGGGAAACCCTGGGGTGTACAGGAATTGAGCTGCCGGAATAATTTGCAGTACAGCTATGGTCAATAGTAAAAGCATCTGTAGGAGATGCTTTTCTTCTGTGTCAACATTCCCTAAGTGTGTATATAGTCTGACTCAGATGCACATGCACTGCACGTGTACCACAAAGAGTACACATTGGCTCCAGAAGGACTGCAAAATACAAACTTTAATTTTTTTAGCCCAGCATTTGGATTTGCAGTTTTTTGCTCTCCGGCACCACATCAAACATCCCAGAAAGCATCATCTGTATTTATTAAGTGAAATATGCGGGGCTTTATTTAAAGCACGGAGAAGATAAAAGTGTTGTGGAAATTCATTTTGAAACACACTAGGAGGGAGATTCAGAGGCTAACTAGGTGGGAAATGTTTTCATTTTATTATGACAAATCACTATCCGCAAACATCATGTTTATCTTGGTGTGACGCCTCCCAAACGTGACGGGTACATTTGTTGAAACAGCACTTAGCACCGGGCGCTGTGTTTTAACATTATCTCAAAGCTGCAAGTTGCTTTGACAGAAAGACTAATGAGCTGTGACTTTGCCCTCTCAGGCGTGTTGCCCTAAGAAATGCACGCATAGTATGTTTTGATAAGATCTTATCTGCTTCAGTTTCTTATCACTCTCATTTGAGCCGATAATCATCGGACCTGTCACTTGGGCTCCTGTCACCGTGCAGCCATGGTAACGGTGCAGAGGCTTAATGCCGGAGCCCAAAGAGGATTTCAAAGAGGGCTTTTTTTTTTTTCGAGGAATCGGGAGAGACACTTTGCTCCTGGTGTTAGCTGTGGATTGTACAAATTATTGTAAGAGTGTACAGGTTCAGGAAGAAATAATACCTTATTCCAGTGACTAAACACGTAACAAAAGAGGCCATTTGTGGGTTTTTTTTCCCCCCAGCTGCTATTATCTGCATAGTCTCTATGCTGAGATGCACACAAGAAACCAGGCTACTGGGTGAACTGGGTCTCTATTTCACATGTCGTGTAAGATATCAGGTTGCTGCAAGAAAACCCACAATAAACCAAAAATAACTTAAGCACCTGCGCGTTCCCCTAATGTGCAGAGAGAACATGCTCTTTGAGATGGTTTCCTCGGTGTACTCTATATTTAACGCTGCAGCATTAAATTTTAACCGCCAGCCTTGATTGCTTACATTGTGAGAGGCTCTCATCTCCCTCGGCAAAGATGCATCGCCCAGGATATCATGTCCCTCGGTGTGAATAAGATATGATATTGCGCCGGCTTTTTGAAACTGAGACAAAAATAAGAAAAGGAGGATGTGGGCAGCAGCATTGTGAGGCTTACAGGTTCCATTCATGAGATGACAAGGGAAAATATTCCGCGGTAAGTTGATGGCTTAATAGGCTTAAAAGCATTTAGTGTATCCGAGTGTTCGAGTGCGAGCTTTGGATATGTCATCTCCCGCGTTTGCCCATCTTTCATCTCGCAAAGCGCTCATTGAATTATTTCGCCGAAACGCTCTAAAATGACAAGTTCAGCAGATGCGAGTTTATTCTCCCTGCAGAGAGTGTCGACGGTGTTTAGATGTAATCACTTCTTCGTGTCGCTGTTTGATGAATAACCGCAAGAGCCACACGAAGCACCAGAGGGGTTAAAGCTGCAAGCTGCAACCTGGTTCTCTCACAGTGTACAGACCAGCTGCGTGCCTGCCCTTTTGTTTCCTTCACTGAAATACAACTCGGAGTACTTCTAAGAGATTAGATCTGCTGCATGCTAATGTTTGCTCCAGAGCCCCTTTTAAAGTCATTTCCTCCTGTAGTTTTATTGTTAAGACTTTCTGCACCACTGTGCTTTCTGGATAATATTGTAGGGTATTAACTTTAATTTTTTCACATTAGGTGGGTAATTTGATATCATGTATAATACTCTTGGTTCTTAACCTTTATATTGAAGTTAGTGAGGTTGATATGTATTATACTGAATAACTGTAGAGTCCTAACCTTAATATTTATGCTTGCTCAGTAAATCTGCAACACTAACTTCATTTATTTCTCTATTGGGAAGTACTTTAGGGGCAACACCTGTTGTTTTAAATGGGTCATAGAAGTAATGGCGACCTGACACTGTGGTTTTGCTGATGTGGAGCTGGAGATTTAGACATGAATAGGGTTGCATTTGCAGTCATGGAGGCTCAGTGCCATTTTATCAATTTTTTTTATTACATCAAATCAGAATCGTCTTTTAGAGTCGTCCTTTGTTGAAGTAGAGCTGCATCAATTAATCAAATAATTGGTAAGTTGTCAACTATAACATTGATCAACAACTATCTTGATAAGTGATTAATTGGTTTGAGTAATGACAAAAAAGTCCAGATTCTCTGATTCCAGCTTCTTAAATATTAATAATTTCTGGTTTCTTTCCTCGTGTATGACAGTAAACAGGATCTTTTCAGATTATTGACAAAACTAAATTCTTGAGGGTGCCATGTTGGCTTTTGGGAAACACTGATTGACATTTTCCGTCATTTTCTGTCATATGATTGACTAAACAGCTAATTGATTAAGTGACAAAATAATCGATAATGAGAGTAATCAGTTAGTTACAACAGGTTGCTGGATTACTTTGACTAGGGCATCTGTGGGTCAGGTGGTAGAGCGGGTTGTCCACTGATGGCAAGGTTGGCGGTTCGATCCCCGACCCCTCCGCATGACGAAGTGTCCTTGGGCAAGACGCTGAACCTGAAGTTGCTCCCAGTGGTGTGTGAATAGGTGAATGTGAAACACATTGTAAAGCGCCTTGATTACCACTAAGATAGAAAAAGAGGCTATATATGTGCAGACCATTTACCATTTTACTTTGAAGACAAAAAACCTGCATGAAATGTTGTGGCAGGTTTTGGTGTTAGAGCTCCAAAATCCTAATGCAGTCCTTTATGCAGCAGGATATGTCTTTCCTGCATCAATTTATTGATGTACTTACAAGTATGTGTGGTGGGGATGAGTATGTTTTCCGCCAAGGTCTCCGTGGTTGTAAAGGTCATCTGTTAAGGAAGCCCTAAACGGCCATGGTTCAACTTAATTTTTTCGCTCCGTTTTCTTAAGAAAACAAGATAATTCTCTTCTGTTTTTTCGTAATAACGACATTATTTTGTCGTTATCACATGATAACAAAATCCGTTATATCATGATAACGACAAAATTATCTCGTCTTCTCGAGAAAACAAAATCTTTTTCTTGTTACAACGAGTTAATTTTCCAGTGAGGTAGAAAGCGAAAGCAACCCGCCACTTACTGTTAAGGACAGTAACTTCTTTTTTTTAACAAGATACTTGCTCTCGATCCTGGAGGTCCTGATTCAGATCAGTTAAACTGATAACCTTCTTTAAGTTCTTACACATTCTTTCTTTAGAGAAGACTCACCACTCCTGATTGTGCAACAACACATAGTTCACAGTAGCCATAATGATAATAATGTCACCGACTGATTAAAACCAGGGTCCAGATAGAAGCTGCAGAGAGCTCCGTAACCACAGACCTGCTGCTAGAGTTTTTATGAGGCTTATCAGTTTAGTGAACGCTATAAAAATAATAAGACTGCTAATGCCACCTGATTTATCACATGCTGTATTAATTATTTTAATCTTTAAACGATGCACATCGCTGCTTCAGTCCTGTTCATCTGCGCTGCTGTGGCTGATTTTTTAGAGTGAGGTCAATGGAGAATGCAAATGTGTTCACTCTAAGCCAGTTGATGAATTTCCTCCACCCTGTGTGGCTGAACCTGAATTGGATTTGGGCTGCTACCAAGGCTGCTTAACACTGGGAGCAGCCCAGCAACAGCCGTCTCTCTCTCTCTCTCTCTCTCTGCCTCCCCCTCTGTCTGTTTGTCCCTCTCTCCCAGCGGCTGACAGAAAGCCACAGGAAGCTGCTGTCAGCTGCCTCAGGAGCAGAGTGAGCGATGCAGGAAGTGACCATCAATCCCTCCTCATTTCCTCCGCTCTGGTCCCTGGCTGCTGGTTTTGGACGGCGCTCTCCCCGAGCTGCACGCCATCAATATGCACTAATGATAGGAATTAGTAATGAACCACTGGACGCTGACATTACGCAGATCAACAAGATGCTTGTTCCTCTATTTAATGGCACATGGCAAGCTGCTAGAGCCTCGGAGCTGCACCCTGCACAGATTAGGACCAGATTGAATTAGCTGTGGCTGGACAAGTATGAGAGAAGCCTTTAGTGGTTTGTATGGTATGAGAGTACATGTGGTAAGGCTTAGAGATTTGAATGGCAGAGGAAACGGAACAGAGTTTACAGTGGATTGAAAAGCCCCAAGTGGTCTGCAAAGCACATTTTTCCATGATCGTCTCTTTGTCCTGCAACAAAGACAGGAAGCATCAGAAGATGTCTGGCATTTTACAGCAGCACAGAGTGGACTGCTTCTAAAAGCTTTTAGATAAAACACAGATTTATATGTTTAGAAAGTAGCTGATCCGCTTGTAGGGCAAGAAAGTGACCAGCCGGTATATCTTATGTGGCATGGAGTATTTGTATGTTTGTTAAGGATGAGCATGTAAGTGCTATTTTTAAATATCTTCAGAAACAAACAGGAATTATTGTGTCTTACTCTTTCTATTTTTCTTTATTCATTTACCAAAACACAGTAATTCCAGTGAGTTTAGCGTTCAGACACCAGCAGTCCTAAAAGAATTTTGCCAAAATAAAGTAGTAAATACTTGAAAATTTATGTGTTTTTAGCCAATTTAAGGCAGCAGAAACCACCGTTTTATCATCTTTTAATTTAGAGCGTCTTTGTTGTTTAAAGCTGGGGTGACCGAAAATCTTTCTTCTCTCGCCATCATTGGGCAGAAATTCCATACAAACATTTCAGCATGTTGTAATTCATGTGGCCTCGGAGGCAGCTAACCTCCTTTTGGCTCTGTTTTTGCATTTTGCGAAAATCTAGCCCATGGTGGAAGTTTTTAAACAGTCGTAGATCTTTTCAAACAGCGCGGGTCCGTGACAACAGTAGGATGTGGTGATATAGTGGGTGAGATGGAGGATTTAAAATCAGGAGAGGGGTATTGGAATCATGGATTTAGCCACAAGTGAGTGTTGACTTTCAGCTTGACTGTCGCTGGACATTTGGAGCACATGTTCATTTCATGGGTTGGGCTTAGAACTGCACCTTTAAATCAGCAACAGATACTAACACATAATACAAAAGATACAGGGTGATACTGCCCCTCACTTGGTTGTGGGTTGTGTTTCTCACTGGATGCTGTCAATAACTGCTGTGCTGATTCTCCTTTTAGCTCCTTTTTGGTTGCCACCGGCTCCTAAGGGGAATACCTGATACTTTTCATGCTAAATGCTCTGCTGTGTTTGCTGGCTAGTTGCTAACTGTCTGTTTATTGTTTGGTGCTGCAGAGGTAGCTTACAGTAGGTTTATTAGAGGTTTTACGCTAGAAACAACTGCCTGGAAGTAATTATAAGGGATGCACGATAATATCGGCGTCCGATAATTATCGGTTAATTTTAGCTATTATGATATCTTTCCGATAATTCCAATAATTAAAAAAAAATCAGCCAATTAAATGAGCCGATAATAATAAAAACTTGGAATCTTGTTTTTTTCCGTTGCTCTGTGTGTTGTGCTCATGCCTGGCTCCTCAAAGGCAGGCTGTAGTACGCCACCGGGCGCCGCCGAGCATCACTGAGCATCACCGAGCGCTGCCGAGCGCTGCCGAGCGTCGCCAAGGCTCTAAAACACTGCCGTGGTTGTAGTATGTGGACCTGCCAACTCTGGTGTCACGCTCCGGTGTCACGCCCGCTCACTCATGCTCATGCTCCCGCTCCCGCGCCGCCACACCCGACACCGCGCCACAAACCCAATTGGTTGACATTATCGGTTATCGGCTGAAAGAAGTATAAAATTATTGATTGTCCGTATCGGTTGAAATTGGCATTATCGTGCATCCCTAGTAATTATGATGAGACAGTAAACCAAAACGTCAAAGTTTCGAAACACAAAACCAAAACAATGAGCTGAAAGACACATGAACCTGAAGGGAACTGCAGGGTCGGATGATTTGTCAGCACCAGTGACCCCTTTCACATTGCACATAGCGATTAGATATTTAGATTTAAAATATGTCGTTTTAAAAATATTGATTACAGCAGCTTTAAATCAGCTGCTTTAATAGAGCACAACAAGGTGCTTGAGTTTTCCATGCTTGCAAATAAAGATGCATTTTGGTTGGAATGTAAAACATATTTAGGTTTGATAGAATAATGCTACAGACAAACAAAGAAGTCAGATAGGACTGATGAAATTACACTTTTTTTATGTGGAAAGGATAAATGTGTCAGTCCTGTTTCACTTGGAGTCCAAATGTGGTTCCTTGATAAAGAGACGTTTCTCCTCCTGATGATCATGTCAGCTGTCTGTCATTTAGTAGCACTGACCTCATGCTGACCTGCAGTTGCAGTGGATGTTGTAGCCTGGGGCAGAAGACGACCACTGTGAGCAAATTCTCTGGTATTTCTCTTTATTCAGTTTACCGGGGAATTTCTGTGGGAGGGAATGGCACATGCCCTCAAGCCAAGCAGTAGAGCCGCCTGGCTGTGAGGGGTGAAACCGTAAATGCCCTGCTGGGAGCTGACCAGTATACCTTTACTGTGTATACTACATGTTTTGCTCCACCTTGTCTTTCACTGTCTTTTTGCTTTGCTGCTCTGACAGCCCAGACGCTGACCCTTCAGGAGTGGCTTTAGCAGCTGGGATTGATTTCTCCAGACCGCAGCCCTGTGTTATCCTCCTTCCCTCCTCCAGTGCATTCTCATACTGGGCAGTTACTGACTCGCCGTCACTGAACGACTCCCTCTCCCTCCTGTGATAAATATTGCAGGCTTTTGCCAGTCGAGGCCAGACATTGTCAGGATATTGCTCTGCTTTTAGCACCAGAAGGACTTCCGTTTCCCGGCTCTTTGAACCAGGCGGTGCAGAAGACAAGAGACGAGAGTGTAATTGCCAGGGTGGAATGTGCTGTGCACCAATTAATGGCAGCCCCCTTTGAAAGAGGAGTATTGTAGGGGTGGGGATGACTTTCAGCTGCCATTGTTGCCTCCTGATTGAGGCCTCTGTAAAAGAGGGAGGCAGTCAGCTTGTTGAAACATCTTAAAGCTGAGGCTCTGCACCGCGCTGAGAACACCAAGAGCTCCAGGCTCTGGGAGAGACGTATACTCAATAGTGATACTCTTAAAAGATACCGCTGGCACATCATTTCCACTTTCTCCATTTTGACTTTCATTATTAAAATTGGACGAGATATCTTTACCCTCAGATGCTTCAATTCAAATCTTTTGACATCCTTTTATTGTTAATCAGAGAAGAGTGTCTGATTTAAAAGGGAGTATTCTTTGAACCTTTTTTTTCCCCGTCAGTGTCTACCCTTTGAATCCTGCACAGCCGTTACATCACACACAGCTTGTTCGGTTGAGTTTACATCTCAGACCTTCAAAGCTGGTGCAGCCCAATTTCCAGGCTTTCTCCTGTTCTAGAGAAAGCCTGTCAGTTCTCACTGATGCAGGAGTCTCATGAAAGCCTCATGACCCACATCAAACAGTTAGATGGCCACAGAGAGCGTGTGGGTTGCTTCATAAATTTGCTCGTTGCAGCATGCACGGACAGATTGCATTGTTTCCCAGAATCACACCTACGTACAGCGCGCATAGCTTTTAGGCTTGCACGAAAGTGATTTCATATTAAAATTCCCCAAACAGCGTGAGGGTGTGTGGCACAAACATGATTTGTTTTCTTTGACATCTAACAGATGATTGATCTCTGATTCTTTCCCGGCTGTGCTCGGCAGTATTGTGTTTCATATAATTCAGACCGGCTTTGATAATTCAATGAAATACATCAAACACATCTCAAACAGAGAATCCTGTCTGTCATCCCTTGTTAAACCCGTCTTCTGTGAGTCAGTGGGTTATGAACCCACCAGCAGCCTTCTGTGTATCAACAAAACAGCCCCGAATGTCAAAAAGAAAAAAAAAATAATTTTCTTCCCACAAGTGAAACAGCATGTCTGTCCATTGTAGCAGCAGGCCTTTCAGTTTGAAACCATACATTCCTGTTGATGAATGTGGCTGCTGAAAAAGAAACACACGAGGATCAAGCTCACCATGTTTTTTAGCGTGTGGGAAGAAAGGAGGAGGAATGTATGAACCCTACAACTACTTCTAGCCTGCCATGGTCTTTCATTACGCAGCCTGCTGAAGGAAAGGGGAATTGAAAGGTCTGTTCAGGAAACTCAGCCGACAGAAGGCAGACTACATGTCAAGTGAGCCGCAGCTGTTTTGTAGGGTAGTTAATCTGCTCTTCACGGCTTCATGAACCGCTCTGCCTTCCGGCTATGATTTCAGAGCAGAGTTGTATTTACAACTGAATGGTGATCATATATGAAATAGTAATTGTTGGAAGATTAGGGCTGCATATAAGTTACACTAATCCCATTTACAGTGTTCTTCTCCATCACAGGCTTTAAACAGCTTAGTGAAAAGTCAGCATGGGCCTGAAGAAGAACAAGGAAGAAGGCAATTTGAAGCCATGATGGGAGGCTGTATGCTCCATTGCCAACTCCAACATTTGTCTGTTCAACATGAAGCTGGACTTTCTGTTAGCTTAGCTTAGCATAAGGATGAGAATCAAGGCTAAATTGCAAGGTGAATAAAAGAATCCCACGGAATCAAGATCACTTGTGTCAAATTTGTACGACCAGCTCTTCACAAAGAGGTCGAAACGCGCCGGAGCCGCCCCACGCGATGACATTGAGCAGTGTGAAATTGCAGACGTGTTGCCGTGGGAGAGACCCAGCAAACACCAGGAGCCACGGCCGCCCAGTCACAGTGAGACGCAGCGACAGGGCTGACAGGGATACAGCTAATTTTTAAAGCCGTTGTGTGCCTCCACGCTTGCTGCTGAGCTCAGGCAGCCACGGAGAGCCGCAAACACCAGGCTCCCAGAGACAAGGGCATGTTCAGCAGCCAAGCTACACCAAATCTTCAAAGGGAGGATTTGTATGAAGACATCCGCTACATATTTAGGAGGCGGTGTTCGGGGTGACACCGGCAGAAACCTCAGTTTCTTTTCTCAGTTTATCGGTGGAGCCAACTCCTACCTTTTTGTTTGCTTTAGCTACTAGTAGAATTACTTAGACATGCTCGGCATTATGTGCAGCCCTTTAAAATAAAGTTGTTTTTCTAAAGAAATGGCATAAATACATAAACACTATATATAAAAATGTGGTATGGGATTTACAGTAGTTTGAGCTTTTTGCCCGTTTGTCCCCAGGTTTTCTGCACAAGCCATAGAGTGTCAGTGATTCAAAATACTGATGTGATTGATGCTGATGGGATATCTCAAGCCAAAACAGAACAGTTTAAAACAATGGATTTTGTGACACCTATTTAGGGCGGTAGGGCGGTCACTGCCATCTGTCTGTCTGTATGTATGCATTTATGTATGTATGCATGTGGGTGTGTGGGTGGCTATGTCTGCACCATAAATCAAGAGCAAATAGAGATAGGTTCACCAAACTCAGCACAGATGTTGATCTTGACCTACCCTGGTCACCCACTAATTTTGGGGACAAAAGGTCAAAGGTCAAGGTCGCAGGGCTACTTTGTGCAAAATTCCCTTTTAATCTACTATAAAAGCTTGCAATGGTGAACTCTGGTATATCTAAGGGTAGGACTACCACATTGCACCTCTGGGCCTTGAACTTGACCTTTGACCTTGAACTTACTGCCGTCTGTCTGTATGTCTGTATGTGTATATGTATGTATGAATGTATGTGGGTGTGTGGGTGTTTGCTGCACCATAACTCAATAACAAAGACAGATAGGACGATCAAACTCAGTACAGATGTTGATCGTCCATTAATTTTGTGGTCAGAAGATCAGAGGTCAAGGTCACAGGGCTACCAACCATGTTAGGAAGGCATCTGGCGTGGGTCTGCATCTCGCTTGAGTGCATTCTAGTTTTTCACTGTTATGTCTGTGAAACTGCAATAATACTCAGAGGAAGTCTTGGACAAGTTTTAAGAAAAAACAAACACAGCAATAGATAAATGTTTTACTTTTTAGCTAATATTTTGTGACATTACCGAAGCATGCATATGTGAATAGCCAACAGTTAGTAAAATCAGGCAGACATACTCTGCATTATGTGCTGTGTTGTCCATAGAAATCAAACAGTGTTTTGTAAAAAAAAACAAAAAAAAAACACATAAGCCAGTTACAATAGTTTGAGGTTTTTGTTCATATGTCTACAGGGCAACCTTAGAGGAGAGTGTCAGTGTTCCAGGATAAGGTAATATGACTGTTAAAATGGGAAACTGTCTAACATTAGTTGATTTTGCTCCCTCTGTTATTGCCAAGTTATGATTGTGGTTTTACAGTTCCCATGTTGACCTGTTGGAATGCAGAAGTGTAATGTATGCTGTGGAATTAGTGAGTTGTCTGTGGGCTACATAATAAGATGTTATTTTTTCTATTGTTTTTTTATGTCCCTAAATTTTTACATTTTACATATTTGCAAATTGGCACAAATTCACTACTAGCAGTTCCTGCTTGTACTGTGAGCATGGGTATACTCACAGCCTGCAATGGATTAGTTTTGATACTGAAGAAAACTGCCAAACATAATTGTTATTGGTTAAAAATAGTGGATTTATGGGCCTTTATCCATTTAGGACACTTAAGATGTTGGACATTGTCGATTAAGTTGTCACTCCGAGAAACAGGAGGGTGGTTTTCAAAGCCAACTGCCTCAGAAATGTGGGTGCCGAGGCTTATTCCAGTCCCTAACGGCATCTTCAAATCCATTTAGACTAGCTCACTAACAAAGCAATTTGAAATGTACCACTCGACCATTTACTCAATTCCCCATCATGATTGCTGAACGACATTTCCCTTATAGAAATTCAAAAAGCACCAATTAATCACATTACGCGACTGTCTGTTGTTTGCCAAGACTGGGAGTTGTTATGCCAGCTCTGTGCTGGCAGCACTGTAATTAAATTATATTAAAGCCAAAATACTGTGCTTTTTAAGTTGTGTCAAATAAAGCATCTCAATGTCTCGTGTGATCCGAACAATGTCGACGCGACGCTGATTAGAGCACACTCAGAAAGAGAGCTGTGTGCTTTGTTGTCATTAAAAGCGGCGTTATTGCCTTGCTGCAGGAGGATTTTCATTTCTCCTCTCTTTTATGGACTGAAATGCCTGTGGCCTATTTTCAGCTAATGTACTCTTGGGTACTGGAGGCCTATTGTGTTTCCTGTAGACAATCTTTTTAGTTACACAGCCTTTTGCTCCGATTATACTGCTTCCACTCTGTCTGTATGATCTGCTGTCATGGCAAACCGCTCTGCTTGATATCAACACAAAGCAAAGACCCACAATGCACCTCAACCTGGAAAGAGAAAACTCTTAAGGCCTGTTTGCTGTGCCAAGCTTTTCACACCCCGCCAATGTCTGAACCCATCAGTTAACATATTGGCTCCACTTCCCCTATTATGCGCCTGATGTAAACCGCCAGCCGTGTGCTGTTAGCTGTTGAAACATGTAAGAGGCTGGCTGATGGAGGAGATGAGCATCCTAAACAGACTGCATTATTAGGTACACAGCTGGAAGCTTGCAAGCCTCTCATTTGTAGTGCCGCGACGGGAGCATAAACAACGGTGTAATCTCCCCAACTTCAATGATGTAATCAGCGGTAAAAACTGATGATAGTCTGCTCCGAATGAGCTGGCCGCCGCGCTGATGCAACACGGCTTGTTTTGATGGCGGAGCTGCTCGGCATTGTGTGCTTCCTTTGTGCGCGCTGTCAATGGGAATGAACTATGCCCATGTTCTACAGCCATGCGGGGCCACTTAAGCTCAGATAAATGGTTATATCTGGATTAGTAAAGGGTCTGTGTTGAAAGAAGTTTATTGATCTCCACTTGGAAATTGGATAATGTGTTGTGGCAGCTGTGTACTATACTGTTGATTGTAGGCCACAGTTTATCCATTTACACTTATTCAGTCAGTACAAATTTATCCGCACCAATAACCCCTGAGGGTGTCTCCAGGGATGCGCGACTGGAAAGTTTAACTGGCTGGAAATTACTGGTAGATATTATGCAACATTACAGAAACACAAATCCCAGTAGCCATGGCTGTGCTGAAGAAAGGACACACTGCTACCTACAGTACTCATGTTTAAAAAAAATCTCTCTGTATAGTAAAATATCTGAGGCACTAGCTAAATGATAGAGCCCAAGACCTCAGATGGTTAATACAGTTAACTGCACTACTTAGAGTTACAGCATGCAGTATATCCTCCAAGGCCAGATTCTCTCTCTCAGCATGTTGTTTGGAAAGGCTTTTTTTGGCTGCATGTCAGTATTTAGACTGCAGTACCTGTGATTGGCTGTTTAGGAGCCCACTGAGCTGTGTGGACAAACAGCCGAGTCTCAGATTAATAAGGGGTGAACGGCAGTCTGCAGGCCTATTACTGTTACTGAGCTCATTAACCTGCCTGCTGCGCCTGATCTCCTGCACACACATACACATAAAGCAGTTATGATCAGCTTCTGAAGGATTCTAAGTTAATGGGACGGTAGTTTTCCCAGCCTGAGTCGGGTGAGTAGCCGTAGTCAAATTAATTTGGTTAGCAGTTACACTAATGTCAGATTGATTATACAAAATTGTCTGTTCACAGGCACCTGCACAAACAGTATGCTGTTTTTAACAAACTGGGATGTGAGTATTTATTATGTATACATTCATTTGCATGGCCAGAATTCTCTGTGTTCTATGTAAACATCATACAACCCAAATATGCATATCAAAACCAGGAAAAGCCTTATATCCATGTCAATCACCGCTGTAAAAACATCAAGGATTAAAGCTGCATAGTATATTTAGTACAGTGCACACATACATACCAATCAGACATCCCATTACAACCACTGACAGGGGAAGTGAATAACATTGATTATCTTGTTACAGTGGGACTTGTGAGTGGGTGGGACACATCAGACAGCAACACAACAGTCAGTTCTTGAAGCTGATGTGTTGGAAGCAGGAAAAATGGGCAGCGTAAGGATTTGAGCGACTTTGACAAGGACCGAACTGTGATGCTTAGATGACCAGGTCAGAGCATCTCCAAAGCGGCAGCTCTTGCGGGGTGTTCCTGGTGTGCAGTGATTAGTACCTGCCAAAAGTGCTCTGAGGAAGGTGAACCGGTGACAGGGTCATGGGCGCCCAAGGTTTATTGATGGCTGGCCTGTGTGGTCCAGTGCCTCAGAAGAGCTGCTGTAGAGTGAACTGCTGAAACCTTCAGTGCTGCCTATGATAGAAAGGTGATGCTACTTTGGTACCTACCACCTACCAAGACACTGTTGCAGACCTCATACACCCCTTTCTGACAGCAGTATTCCCTGATGGCAGTGGTCTCCTTCAGCAACATAATGCTTTCTACTATGCTGGAGACATTGTTCAGCAATGGTCTGAGGAACATGGCAAACAGTTGAAGGTGTTGAATTGGTCTGCAGATCTCAATCCAATCAAGCATTTGTAGGAAGCGCTGGAAAATTGAGTCCGATCCATAGAGGCCCTACCTCATAACTTACCAGACTTAAAGGATCTGCTACCAACATCTTGGCGCCTGATACCACAAAACACCTTCAGGAGTCTGTGAAGTCTGTGGCTCGACAGGTCAGAAATGTTTTGGCATCTACACAATAACAGACATGTGGTTTTAATGTTCCGGCTGATCAGCGTGTATATCGTGTTGTCAGTCTGTCATGCTATATTTATATCGCCGTTAAAGGATTGCGATTTTCTTCTGGCTCATCAGTTCAAAGCCTTATTTCTCAAACATGAGATATGTCAGTCTCTGACAAACGACCTATCCAGATCCACTCTGTCTATTTAAATGAGCTTCCAGCTGTGTACAAAATGCATTTCATCTCAGATTTTCAGCTTGCAGATTTTCATAATACGTGGGAAATATGAATGGACCTTGAAATAAAGACGTCTGAGGCATTTGCACATGAACAAATTTCTATTTTCCCAAGGTGTAAGATTCTAGAAGTTCAGGAAAACTCATCTTGCCTGGGTCGAGTAGAAGACAAGCTTGGCAGATAGCAGCAGAGGAAAACATGTCAGATTAACCTGTTAAACTCTCTGGAGGAGAGAGAAAGAGGTGCTACAGGATCAGGTGTTAATGGGTCATTGACCTGCTCCATAAAGTACAAGCAGATGATACCACTTGATACCAAAGGTATCCATAAGAAGACGTAGTGTAGATACCCGTAAATGATTGTTGTCATAGTTCTGTTAATCAAATAGCAAATTAAGGTCATTGTGCAGATAAGCTGCTACTCTTTTTGCAAAGAAATCAAGTAGTGCATGAAAAAAATGTATACTTAAAAGACTATAAATGACACCAACCAACTGTTGCAGCATATACTTCCTGGACCCAAACAATCATCCAGGATCCAACATTCACTTCATCCTGTTCTGCAGTGTCTCTCCACTGCACCGAAGCACTCTACTTTACCAGCCGATGCTGCCTTCAGATGGGCAGAGTACATTTGTGACACTCGACTTGTCAAGAAGCAGGCTTTTGCACTCTCAAGTCTGAAAGTCATGAATGTAAACATAGAGGAGTTAAATGGAGTTTCTTTTTCACCCTAAACCCAAGAGAGTCACAGATATCCCATATGACATACTATCGCTGCTGAATGGTTGTGCAAATCCCTTCATTTTATGGCCCTAAATGCACATATGTCATGTGGTCTTTTAAGTGTGTTGTTGTTGTTGTTGCTGCCTACAGTAGGTAGCAAAGTGTCCAGGCTTTAATTAAAATAGCTTCAAGTACTGCAGTGACGGAAAAGTATTTGTATCCACAGCCTCCTGAGACCCGACCTTTTTTGGGCCATGTATTTTTAATTTACCCTAGTTATTTGGGATTAGTAGGACCTAATGAATATAAAAAATAAGCTTTGTCTTTGAATGATAAATAGTCATGAGTAGTAGTAGTAATCCACTTATTGCTATGAATAGCAATAAGTAATAACAGATCGCGACCATGTACGGTGCTCGCCACCGGGTTCAGCGCACAGTTCCTGGATAGTCGTGGACTAGCTAGCCCAGTAGGTGGAGTTTTCAAAGTTTTTCAAACTTCCAGGGTCAGGGTTATGGTGCAGGGATGCCAAAATACGACATCCATACATGTGGACGCAGGGTCTCAGGAGGTTAAATTATATAAATGCACCAATAGAGCAGTGTAAAAATACCACATTACAAGTAAAAGTCCTGCAAGAAAACTCCTACTATAGTAAAAGTACACAAGTTTTAAACTATGAAAGTAAAAGTGTTGGTTTTACCTGATATATAGTTATATCTGACATCATTAGAATATTGATAGTGAAGCATCAGTGTGTTAGTAACATGTCGCTGCTGCAGGTGGAGCTAGTTTAAACGACTGTATGTCCAGTTTTATATACAGGGACAGCAGATGTCATGTGATTATTGGGAGAAGCAAAAATTTTTTATTTATTTTAAATGTTTAAATGAGAAGTTTAGAGGAAAAAAAAATCAGTATTTGGTGGAGCTGTTAACAACCTGACTACACACTGCTGTTTGGAAGACAATAAAGGCAAAAAGGTTGGAAATAGCTGATTTTAATGTTTCACTCCATGTTGTATTTTCTTCTTCATCTTAAAAGTAATTACATTTGTCAAATAAATATAGTGATGGTACAATGTTTCCATCTGAAATGTAGTGGAGTGAATGTATAAATACAATCGAATGGACTCAAAACTGTACTGAAGTACGGTACTTGAGTAAATGTACTTAGTTGCTTTCCAATACTGTAGTACTCAGACATGACGTGGATGTATACAATAAACATTTTATTTCAAGGAATGACATGTACGGTGCTCAACTCAGTGATCTAATGGATATTTGTACCCACAGTGAACCAAACCACTCTTCAGCAACATAGCTTGTCCTTTGTCTGACTCCTCACGTAACATTTCTTCATATATTCAGGTGTGTCTATAATGAGATAGCGTGACGTGTTGTTTAAGTGGCGTTAAGGTGATTATTATGCTGTTTTGACTGTGTGTGGACTGCATGTCATCCAGCACATACTTTACATTACACATGAAGCACACTGTCGCATGGAGCAGCGTGATTACTCAGCCTCCTCTCTATTAAGTTTCCATGACAGTGGAATGCGCAGGCCGGGAAGGTCGCAGAAGAGATAAGTACTACTTACCATATTCAGCGTCGTTTGAACTAGGTAATTATATTCAGCCAGAGACGTTTCTCCTCCTTCTCCCCCACAGTTCCTCTCTCTCTCTGTTTCTTCACGGCTAGTTTAAGCGCTGGTGTTGAGCTTTAACAAGGCCGCTTTTGTCCCAGATAAAGCTTCTAGACAGCACTCATCAGTGCAGTGTAAGATCCTTGCCTGCCGGAGCACAGAGCGCTGCCCCGGGGGCATCTTATCACTCCGCTGGCAATCACAAATACCCACTGAGATAGATGGGCTTCTCAGTTCTCTCTGTGGGGAGCCCTTCAGCTGAGAAAGATGGCTTTTCTCTTTCTGCAAACACTTCTGACTGGCAGCTTGGCAGACAGACAAACATAAAAATACACAGAGAAAGCAAGAGCTATTGACAGGCAGATGCCTGCAACCCACACAGAGAAGTACTGGTCTCTTTCTACACATGCACTGATTGACAGATTGGCAGGCAAGATGGAGATGAAGGCAGACAGAAAGCTGACATATGCATATAACACACATAAGGATACATTTATGCAATTGTGCATGCACACACACGCACACAAGCACACACACACACACATGCATTCCACACTCCCACACAACAGCACTGTGTGTCGACATTCCTGCCATATTTTTCTTGGAGCCCAAGAATGGCGAGTTCCACACATGGATTTTTATACGTTGTGTTGTTGAATACAGCACCAGTGCCAAGTGGCATCCTCACCTCTCCAGACTGCCTGTCATTCTTACTCACCCGTTGTGCTTCCCCCAGCAAAATGACCACCGCTTCAGACAAGCAGCACATTCATGGGATTCATATGAGTATTGGCAGGAGGATATGTCTATAAGCATGGGGCCAGAAAGCTACTATCACAGAGCTGTGTTTATGATGACTACTGGGCCAGATAGTGTTGGAGGGGAGCCAGTTCAGCACTGTTTGGCTTCCTGTCAGTGTATCATAAAGGTCATCCTATTTACTGACCTGCTGTGGTTACTTCCACTTATAGAGACATCACCATCTATTTCATTAGTTAGTAAAACAACACGGTGTTGGTGTCATGTAATTACATACACTCACTGTGTACTGTATGATGAATGTATACCACTTAGTGCTTCGGGGTTGGGAGGGGGAGTGCGGGTGGGGGGGGCAGATGGCCTGTTATTATGCTGTCAATGATTCAGGCAGAACAGACAAGCCATTTGTCTCCATATTGTAATGAGTCAATGTTTCGAAACAGTAATTACCTTTTCGACCAGTTGACAAATGACAAGAATAGTAGCTTACACACCCTGTATACACACCACCACGTGCTCAATAAACACAAACACACACACACTTGCACATCCCGTGACCGAGTAGGGTTTATGTTGACCTTTAACCTCTGCTGACACTTGAGCATTGATTCTCTTTCCAGTTCAGACTTCATTATGTGTGCAAAAGCCAGCCGAGGCTCGTACCTGCTCCCTCCACTGATGTCATCTTCAATCTTGATTGTGATGTGACTCCTATTGATGACATGACCTTACCTGCAATAATTAGGCATCTCCGGGATATTTATAGAAATCTGATTTGACCTTGTAGAGCTTGTAACACAAGTCCTCTTGCAGTCTTTGCAGTCATCACTCCTTTTCCCTCTCTTTACCTCATAGACTACTTTAACTTGTTTACAGTACAGATTAACTTGTTGTTAAAGAGCCCTCATTATGCTCATTTGCAGGTTCTTAATTTCATTTTCTGGTATCTCTGTATACCTTTATGGTTAAAAAACATTCTGTACATTGCTGCAGCATCTCTTCAAACTGTGTCTGACAGGCTTTGTTCTAGCTCCTGTCTCTTTAAGGCCCATCTCCCAAAAAGCTCCGATTGGTCAGTTTTTGCGCTAGCAACCAAGTGTTAATAGACGATGGAAAACACTTTTTTCAAATTTGTTCTGACATAGTGAACATTTAACTGACATGACTGATTGCTTCTTTCATTGTCTACATCTCTGGACATTAAAGGATAATTACAACTTTCCCTACTGAAGAGAATTCCTGCAGACTTCTCTCCATTTTTCTTTCTTGTATGGCCAAAGGCTGCATTTCAATTCACATGCACTTTCAATCAATTCACTTTTTTCATGAGTACCTACTGTCTCATGCAGTATGCATACAATTGGTACGTACTACTTTATAATAATGTGCGTTGAACTTTAACCTTTGTGATCTTCGTTTCCAAATGTGCTGACATCTGTCTGGATAAGCTTGTTTGCACTTGTGCGAGACACCGTGACGTATGTAACATAGTCTGTGCACAGGATTGTGGGTCAGATGGCCAAAAAAGCATACTTTCATATTGCAAAACCTGAGTGGATGTAGTAGGACATCTGGGTACATCGACATTTGCCATACCATGTATTGTTTCCAGCTTCCATGCGCAAAGTAACCTGTACTGCCACCTTTGCAACACTACAGACACTACGAAACCTAGTTCATTCGCTCCATAGCTCTTGATGGAAACAGGTTTGATTGGCAATTTCTTTTTCTTCTTTTTAAAAAAATGGCATTTCAAATATTTGCTTCAATGTATGAGCATTATCTTGAAACATTAGCTGGCAACACAGCTTACTGCCAGACTAGTTGTCGGGCAGGAGTTATGCAAATGTGTTACATGCTGACGTAAAGAAGTAATGGAAGAAAAACCTGGACTTCAAATGAGGCATTTCAGGCCGTGTTTTCTGTAGGAGAGAATAACTTGCTTTGGTGTCGACTTGGATTTGTAAGTTTGTGGACTTTTTACCTGCACAAAAAAGGTTTTAAATAGGGATGCACGATAATGCCAATTTCAACCGATACGGATAATCGATAATTTTATACTTCTTGCAGCCGATAACCAATAATGTCAACCGATTGGGTTCTTGCCGTGGTGTTGAGCGGGGGTGGGGGGCATAAGCATGAGGGAGTGGGGCTGACACCAGAGCCTGACACCAGAGTTGGCAGGTCCATGAACTACAACCGCAGCGGCATTCCAGAGCCTTGGCAACGCTTGGCAGCGCTTGGTGATGCTCGGTGCCGCCCAGCAGCATACTACAGCCTCGGCAACGCTCGGCAACGCTCGGCAACGCCCCCCGGCAGCGGCGCCCACAACTATTCCAATATCAAAATAATCTTAAAAATACCACCACAACGAACGAATATTCAGATATTCCAATATTCCAGACCAGCCCTAGTGGACTGTCTTCTTCAGACAAGGTAAAGAAAGTCCACACTGGTGAGTGCCACGCCATGCTGCTTGTTTTCTCTGCCCGCGCAGTCTTATGACATCACACACATGAGACAGTACCGCTGGGGAGGGGAGGGGTTGAGGAGCCCAGCATGAGCACAAGCCACAACACACAGGCCAACTGCAAAAACCAAGATGCCAAGTCTTTATTATTATCGGGTCATTTTATGGGCTGATTTTTTTATTATCGGAATTATCGGAATGACGTCATAATAGCCAAAATTAACCGATAATTATTGGACTCTGATATTATTGTGCATCCCTAGTTTTAACCCATGAAAGGCAAAGGAAAAACCCAAAAAGCTTAGTATGGGCTCTTCAAGAATTATCCAGACATGCACTTGGAGTTTCCATAAAGAAAATTTCAGAGGGAATCTCTGACCTCGGTGGAGGTAATTTAGTGGCAACAAGTTCAGTGACTCTTGTGCACACCTACGACTGCATTTCATGTGCTTTTTATGGTTTTTGCTCGGTCTAAATGAACTGCAGCCATGCAGGATGCCTGTTAAATTCAGGTTTAACAAGACTGTACGGAGACTCCAGGCTCCGTGCAAACTCTCTGCACATCAGGCTCAGAGGAAATGATAAAAAGCTATTGTGTGCATAACCTCCAGCAGAAAAAGAGGGTAACATTTAAAAGGAGTGAGCACGGAGGATGGAGGCGAGTTTACTTAAAGGAGAGTCAGAATGCTGCAGTGTTTAGACTTGAGGTAAATGTCACAGGAATGTCAGCTTGCTTCCGATCCATAAAAAGAGGAGAGGGAGGTTAAGTTGTTTTTGTTTGGGGAGAGGCCGATGGTGGTTTGTGGGTGGGAATAAACCATCAGGGTGAATTACTGTCTTTATTTTTTGCAGAAAAACTAATTATTACGATGGCAAGATGATAGAAAGCCCTGAATCATTGGGAGGATTTAGTTGTGGTAAAGAGAACTCGTATTTTTGCTTTTAACTATTA
Organism: Dascyllus trimaculatus; assembly: GCA_024666655.1. Lineage (NCBI taxonomy): Eukaryota > Metazoa > Chordata > Actinopteri > Pomacentridae > Dascyllus > Dascyllus trimaculatus. The sequence goes on along the minus strand of CM045449.1, from coordinate 8,266,410 downwards.
GGAAGGTCAGCCATTCACACATCTCCAGTCGGCGGAGTGCAATCAATATTACATGTGTGCTCTTTTCACGGCTGAGACCCTGGCTTTCTTACAGGGTGCTTGTGTGTTTTGACATCTTCAGTGCCGAATCGGTCTTTTTTTACTGTATATATATTTGGTATAAAGCTCCTGTAACACACTCACAGTAACACTGCTGGCTCAAACAAACAGGGATGCCCCCGGACTAAGATGTTGTAGTGAAACAGACTAGATGTGGTGCATTTGTAACATCCATCCATCCATCCATTATCTATACACCGCTTAATCCTCTGTAGGGTCACGGAGGGGCTGGAGTCTATCCCAGCTGACTTGGCCGAAGGCAGGGGACACCCTGGACAGGTCTCCAGTCTATCGCAGGGCTACACATAGAGACAGACAGACAACCAAGCACACTCTCATTCACACCTACGGACAATTTAGAATCATCAATTAACCTCGGCATGTTTTGGACTGTGGGAGGAAGCTGGAGAACCCGGTGAAAACCCACGCTGCACAGGGAGAACATGCAAACTCCACACAGAAAAATCCCAGGCGTCCTAACCGGGGATCTTCTAGCTGTGAGGCGACGGTTCTAACAACCGAGCCGCCGTGCAGCCCCGCGTTTGTAAAATATTAATTTAATTACCAAAATTAAATAAAAAATTAAAGCAGAATGTGATTTGAGTTCCAGCGCTGAGAAAGAATGTCACAGGGACTGTGCTAGATTACCGAGCAATACACAGCTATAATAATGAGCCTTTAAAACATAATTATAATAAACGTACGCATGAAGGGAGCCATGGTAACACTGACAAAAGCGGTAATGATTGTGAATGTGTTCGAGAAACCCTGCAAGGAGACTGAACATTTTGTTAACCAGCCCTAATCATGTAGTGCGCCTTTAACAAATGTGCTGTATAAATAAAGCTGACTTGGCTAACAAAGCGAGCAAGCTAAAATTCTACGTGTCTCATTTAAAAATATGCCAAAAATGCACCGAAAATATTACATATCTTAGCACAATTGAGAAGCCGTTAGTGACTCAGTCAACTATTTGACTGAACTGCAGGCTGTGTTTACATTCAGCGTGGTGAAATACTTTTCCAAAGTGTAGTGTGAGCAGTGTGAAAAGTGCTAAGTTTGTAAAGGATCTTTTTTTTTAAATATATGTATGTAATTTTTGGCATTATGTCTTTGTTATACTACTCAGACGACATATTTGAGTTGTCTCTACTTCTAGCCAGGGGTGTGCTGTTTCCATAGAGGTGCAGGACTTCATGACATCAGTACAAAATGAGCGATCAGAGAGTAAAAATTTACCAGGAGCAAAAGAAAACAAAAGCCTAGAAAGTGCTAGGGGTTCAGAGGGTTAATCTGCCCTCTCTTTTTGCTGTCATTCAGCCTGTCATGAGTGTGCTGCACGCATGTTCTGAGCATTAGAGTGCAGCCCTACAAATACCTACAAATAAAGTGTTTGATTGCAGTTGCTTGTAGCACTAGGACCTAACAAATCATTAAAAAAAATATAGATGTTGAAATATTTCTCTGTAACTCCCAGTAATATATAAACTAGAGGTGTAACGGTACACAAAAATCATGTTTCAGTACGTACCTCGGTACGGAGGTCGCGGTTCGGTTTGGTTTGGTTTGGTACGGAACCCCCTGGAGTCGACGGACGTGCCGGCGTGTCAAAATGACATGACCGATTGAAGAAGATGCTAGACGCTTCGCTGAGTCTCTGTTTCAACTTTTGTCCAAAGTGCAGATTTCAAACTATCTACCAGTTTTTGAAATGTGCTGATTGGCCAAGTCAAACCAGAGTTATGACGAATGATAAACACCATACTTTATGGCTTCGGTCTCGTCCACTTGTTTTACTCCTTTTTCACACTTTACAGGGAGACCAAAGTGATCGGGCGATTTTAATGACGGCGGAGCATCTTCCAGCTCCGGCTTCTTGCTGTTAGCATTAGCCATCCCATTCGCTAGCCATACGTTACAGAAGCCCCGACAGGAGAAAAAAGCGGTCCGTCACATCCTGTGTTCCCCTGGAAACTCCTACTTGTTTTTAGTTCCACAATACTGCGCAACTGTGAGATGTAGAAGGTCAGCCACAACTGTGGGCACTACGAGGTTCACAATTAAAGCAATTCTGTACATTGGCCATTCTTAATAGTCTTAAAATTTTCATACCGCGGTACACCTCTGTACGGTTCGGTTCACTTCAGTGTATTGTTACACCCCTAATGTAAATAGTTGGAACTCTGTTGGGTTTTGTAAATTGCCCCATGAACTCATTTTTGATAGGGTGACTGACTTGTGATTCCTATGGACGTGGAGCTGGTAGAAAGACACCACTATGTGGAATGAACATTTATACATCAGATGGCCCCCCCTATACAGTTGTAGAAAATGCTTGGTAAAACTGGATAGCATTCGGACGATGATCACAGTAAACCCTTTGAACCCCAAGCAGTGTTTTCGGCTCCTGTCTGACTTGTACCTGCGCTTATTTTTCACAGCAATTGAAAGTCCTGCACCTCAGTGGAAATGGTACAAGCAGAAAGAACTCAGAAATGTCTTTTGTGCAGAAGAGCAAAGTCAGAAAGAAATGTTTAAAACCTGGAATTAACATGTGCAACATGTTTTCTAGGTGCTCACAGGTGTTACCAATGCTTCTACATACTGTAGATATTTTTGCATTTTTAATTGCGTTCCATACTAGTATTTTATCTCCGCTGCTTGTTGGCAGTTCCGCTGAACTGCCAACAAGCTGAGTCACTAATGGCTTCCAGGTTGTGCCGAGGAGCAGATAATATTTCATTTTTCACAGAGTCTGGGTAGAGCGAACAGTTTATATTTGGCAAATTTTTAAATGAGACATATTGAAGAAAATCATATAGATGAAATGTCACAATTTTAAACACATTTGGTTAAGTTTCCAGTCCGAAAGGCCCGTCACGAATGAGTCGTTCGAGACTCTTACACTTCCTGGCTCTGATAAATGATGTAATGTTGGCGATTTTGTAAAGATAGCATGTCTTTAAAACTTGTTGGTGGGTTTCACGGTTCAGAGAGTTAGTCTACGTTTAACAATTCCAACCTCATGCTGCAAAACCCGCCTATCTTGAACCCCAAGCAGCCAGAAGAAAACCCTTCCAATATTTGACCTGCAAAGGATGCAGCAGCACATGGAAAAATCACTTCTCTGGGTTCAGTATGCCTAACGGGGCATGAGAGCTTTGGCCTAATCTATATCCAGCTGCGTGGCATTGATTTGTGGGCTGCATCTCCAGCAATAGGTCTGGCAGGAGTCAACCATACAGGTATTTATGATTTGAGCGATAGATTGCTATGAATGGATGGCTTCCCTGGCTGTGAGAGGACTACGGGAATGGGAGGCGGGGTTACATCACTCCATCAGAATGTAATAGGGATAAAATGAGGTGCTAGTCGGCGGAAAAAATGGGGACAGGGTTGGCAGTCCACCTTTATAAGGCCGTTTGAATATTAAGTCGCTGGACATGAGGGGAATAGACCTCTTAAAAGTCTGTGCCCTGATGTCATTAACCAGGCCGAGGGAGGCCGGGAGTGACTGGATGGATGGAGGGCAGGAGCAGGTCCCCAGAAAGTCGGCGAAGATATATGTTTCACTTCATTTAATGGTCTTTGAACTTAAGTATGTGTGTGTGCGATATTACTTTTTATAGAGGCTGTAAAAAGTTTTGTTGTGCAAAGAGACACAAATCCGGGTCAGCTGAGGCCTAGGCTTGTATTGGCAGGCCCAGACACACTGCGGCTGCCAGCTTTCCCTGCGAAAACGTAAACAGACAGTCACAACTAGCACACAGCGCGCTGATCCACTGCTCTGTGCATAATGCCCCGTGGAAAGACTGAAGCGAAACCTGGCAGCGCGAGCGATTTGGAGGCTAAGGACGCATTTTCCTCCATATAAAGTGATTGCGCGGGCAGCGTTTTCATGCAAAACATCAAACTCTTGGCAGCCGCTGTTGCAGTGATGGAGTTTATGTGTCACCAGATGGGTGTCACACCCCGGTGGTGAAGGATTTTTTTGGGTGGGGGACATCTCATGTGGAACCTGCCGGATCAGAGAGTGCATGTGGAGACAAATGCATGAGCTGTAGATAAGTTGGGGGATTTGATCTTGGTCGTTTTGGAATGTGAGAATATCCACACACGCTTGCTCCTGCTTACTAGTGAGCTTTACACATTAACAACCAAAGTGTGCCTTTGTAACACAGCGTAACAGTTGAACATATTCTCATTTCTTTCCACACGTTTTAACCCGGCACCTGAATGTTGTTGTGCATACTCTATTCTCTCCGTCTACTTATCCCACATTCAGAGCCGTCCAAATGAAAATTCATTTCTTTCAGTTAATTGACTCACAGCGTCTTTTCCCTGAGCGCCGTCAGAGTTGTGAGGCAGAGTCAGCTGTCAATTCCAGATTACAGCGTGCTGTTGTTGGAGAGAGGAGCCCATTGTGTTTATCTGCAGTGACAGCTGGCTGGAGGCAGCAGGGGAATAGATCTGTCACTGTGCCTAGTTTGTCTGTGATCTGGCATCTGCCCAGACACTCCACCTTTGGCAGGGCTGGCTCCAGTACATCTCTACTCTGTCTTCACATACTCCACCTTCACTTTGCTTCCTTTTCCTTCTCTGTTCACCCGTTTCAGGCTCTCTCTTTCCCAGCTGTGGATGTGTGGTCTTGTGACCTACTTTGACTGAGGGTAACTAGTGCTAATGGGTATTCGCTGGCTTTGCGGTGACACGTCTTGTTAATTTCACGTGTACTTATTGAGGCCCAGGCAGTACGGCTCCCTCTGACCCGGGTTATACAGCAGGTGGGCCAAATCTCACTTCCTTCTTCTGTTTGCCAATTACTGCTCCGGGCCTTCAGCATACAGATTCCCCCGACGTCCCGCTGTGATGGAGTGCCTATTCACTGCGATTATTTCATCATGCTAGCGGTTGAGCTGCAATAGAAAAGGCAACGAGATGAATCACAGTTAGCCCCGCGCTCTGATTCCACTCTTAATTTTCACAGAGGGGGGGCTCTTGTAATGAATCGCTGCTCCAGCAACAAACCTGCTCTCCTGTCACGCAGGGCTTCACGGGGCCTGCCCGAGTTGGCAGCTGCACCGTTTCTGCTATTTGTGGGGCAGTTTTCTGTTAAAGCTCGGCGATACGTGTCAGAACTGGCTTGATTCAGCTCCCCACTTTAAAGTGCTGCAGGGCAAAAAAGCTCGATCCTCCACTGGAGCTGAACAAGGGTCTGCACAGAGGAAATTCCTCTATTTGTAAACTCAAAGGTTTGTTTGTTTTTAGCTGATTCACTAAGCGCTAGCCGTCTGTTCACACTCTTGCTGCTGCGTTTGATGTGTGTGTCTTTGCTGCTTGCGCGGCGTTGTGTTGACATTTGACCAGAGTGCTTCTGTAATCTGTTTTTCTCCTCTCGCTGCCTGTGAGCAGGAGCTATATAAACATGTCCTTCCTCCGCGGGAGGCGAATGGATCACTCCTCATTACTGGGAAAGCAGGGAGACGAGAGGCGCACAGCCACTGCTGCTGTTTGATCCTACAGAGTGGAAGCAGACATGACACAGGCACACAGGTATAATGTTTACATGTACATATACACAAAAAAAACACCCAACAGCAGACCTGGCAGGTGGTGTAGCATCTAAAATAAGATGGGTAACAACTGCATTCTGAGAATGAGGCTTCTTTTATTCATCCGCAAAGCACCAAACTCACCCGTGCATCCAGATTCTATTCACCTGCTTTCAGATGAATTAGGTTCACAGGCCTGTCATGCAGATGCAGCCAATTCAGCTCACTGTCTTGGCTTGGAGACACGCTAGCGCCTCAGTCCCGTCTCGCCACACCTGAGAGCACAGCGACGTAGCGCCTGAGCGGGCGCCATGTAACCCGCCCAACACCTCGGCCTCGCACTGCTGCTCTGACACTGCAGCAGCTGATGAGAAATCATTCAGACCCGCCGGACTCCTCAGACTGGGCCACCGCTGCTGTACTGTTACATGCCCCGCTGGATGACTGACAGGCTGCGTCCTACAGGGAGGCAGCGTGGTTCACACTCGAGAACGGGGTTTTCTCCCAGCAGCAGAGGGTTCAGGGCTTAGCTGGTCCTCTTTACTGTGATTTGTCCCGTCTAGTAGCTTGTCATTCATTATTGTGATTCCATCCAGCGACTGTCTGCTGCTGACTTGTTGCTGATTGCTTCCTCCACCATCCAGCCTCCTCCCATTGGGTGTCTCATTAATCAGTCTACTCGCAACGTTATCTTTCGTGTGGAGTTGTTCATCATATCTCGGTAGCATGTGCATGCTGAGCTCTGGGGTGAGGTTTTGCATTTGGATCAAGCTTAGTCTTTAAACTGTTTGAGTTCTTACGAGGAGCGCGCGGGAGGGCAGCCTATTATACTGTTAACCCTCTGAACCCCAAAATTAACCGGCAAGTGTGAAAAACATGGAATTTATGACATTATAACATTGTTTTTTTTATTATCTATTTTGTGGGGGTAGAGATTTTTCCTTTTTTTATCAATAGAGACAGAGAGGAGAGAGACATGCAGCAAAGGCTCTGGAGCTGGACTCGATCTCATGACCGCTGAGCCCCGTGTGGTATGCGCCTTAACTAAAGCTAAACGGCAGCCCGGCATTCTAACTTTCTGTATTACACAGCAGACATTTTTGAGTTCTCTCTGCTTCCAGCTGTGCTCCGTGCTTCCACAGAGGTGCAGGACTTTATATTGCAGTGAGAAATGAGACCACAGTGAGTCAAAATGTGTCAGGAGCTGAAATGGCTTGTGGTTAAGAGGGTTAAATACTTTTTTTATGTAGTTTTTTTGTACATAAAAGATTAAACTTAAAAACCAAAACGACTGAAATACCATCCACTAAAGCCCTGCCCGCCAAAAATCCCATTAAAAGAACAAATCATCCTTTTCTTTTAGTAACTGCCAGGCTTCAGTGTAATTTGAACTTCATACTGTTAAAGAAATTCCCTTCACTTTCGACTCGGCGGTGAAAAATGAGTCTTTCGCAAAGATTGAGATAAAACTTTAATGATCCCTATTGGGAAATTGGGTCATTGGAGCAGCGGAATCATTTACAGAACTGGGAAGAAAGGAAGATTATAAATGGAAGTCAAGCAAATGAGCAACATTAAACATAACAGAACTGGGATTTACCTCACAGAAGGCCATATTAGAGGACAGATAATGAGAATTAGGTGTTTAAATAACAGCATTCATGCTTATGTATGTACAGAAGAAAGTTGGACGTGAGTCTTACTCAGAGATGATAAACTGTGTGTGGATTCATACATTACTGCACATGAGAATTACTAGTTGTTCATGTAATAAGGCCCTGAAGGAAAAAGAAAGGTGATCATATGCAACATGACACGCTGTGTGCCTACTGGAAATCACGCCTTCATTTATCTCAGAATGTCTCACTCAACACCCTCGTTCTTTTAGCCCTGTTCGGCTTTCACTCTCACAGCATTTGTTTGCAGTGCCACAGGTGAAAACTACGTGAAAATCGAATAACAAAAAAAAAAAAAAATCAATAATGCAACAACCTTGTTGAATTCCCATTATAATACCATCTGCAGCGCAAACATTCTTCATTGTTCCCTTTTGCTATTGTTTGTATTTTGATGGGCTCTGTGATTACATCTCAGTATCTACTAACTGTAGTTGATGACTCTCTGTTTCACACCTCATATCCAGAAACTGCTTGACAGTTTTTGTTTTGGTATGAAGTCTTGCCTATCTAAAAGAGGCTTGTTGCCGCCACTGTCATTCCTGTGTTGGACTGTGGTGATGCCATATACTTGTATGCACCCTCACAACGTTGACATGCATTGGAAGGAGTCCACGAAGGTTATTCGCTACTCATTATAGTGTGTTGTATGCGTTAGATGGATGATCTGCCTTATCCTGAATCTTAAAGAACCATTCTGCTGAATTTTTTTTAACTTGTCAGTGTGGCGTTTTTTTATATGTTGAAACACACATCATGAGTAAACAAAGAAGTGGACTCTATGGTTGAGCATTTCCACCTTGACACTGCAGTTTACTGATGTAGTTTCAAGTTTTGTATTCAGATTTCCATTAATTCATATGTGATAAACCTAAGGAACCAGTCCTGTCAACTTGCAGGGTGAAGCTTTACATATAACAGACCAAGCCCAACTGACATTTTGTTTTTTTTGTGACATTACAAAAGCTTGCTTCTCATTCACTTGGCAGTTCCATAGAAACATGGCTTGTATCTGTAACTTGTAAAACTGTGATTGTGCTTATCTTGGCTACGGCACACTCATCAGTGGAGGTAAGACTTTTTCAGGCTAAATAAAACATTTCAAAAAAGATTTCAAAGGATAATTGTGGATCTACAAGAGAACAGCGCCACCTTGGTGTTTGTTGATGCTTGTTATTCAAAATTGTCCAGAAAACCCTGTTACTGACACCTGCAATGCATCAAACAAAAGGACAGTTATTCATATTAAACCAATGTTATACCAGTCTTCTTTCTTAATTCTGTGTTATAATTCTATCCTTATGAAAGTGGGGATTGAATGGACTTTATAGCTGTTTTACATCAGAAATATTTCTGGCTCAGTCCACTGGAAATGGTCAAGAGAAACACAAGGAGGGTGTAAGGGCGCATAGTGATTTTCTTTACTCTGTCGTTTACGCTAATCAGCAGTGAGCGGTCAGCCTGTATAGCCAATCTTGACTGCAGGTAGTTCACTCTGTGCTCTCCCTTCTCATAACACCAGTTCTATATCTCTCTTCATCTTCCTCCTGGTGAAGCGATGTGATGCCCAGGCCTTAGGTGAGGCCTAATGGACCCCTCTCCCTCTGTCTCTCACTTTCTCTTCCCCTCAGCACTACTCGGTACCTGTTAAACACAGGATTAAAGTGCACTCGGCAGGGTGCAATTATACAGCAAGCACCGCTACATCCAGAGTTAAACACAGCCCTCTCTCTCTGCTCACTTGTCTGCTGCAGGCTGCTGCAGCCTGGAGATAATTGTATTGCTGTCAGTGCTTGGTTGATGAGTTGCCAGTGTAATTGCTTTACGGTTTGACCTCTGGTTTTTCAAACAAGCGCCCTGGTCAAGGATCTGCACTGGGCAGATGAGGGATGAGAGCGAGGCTGCATGTGTTCCTGCTTGTGTGTGTGTGTGTGTGTGATTGTTGGTGACAGGATAAATATGTTAGTCCTCCAATACTCCGTGTTGCCCCCGTGTCCTTTGTTATTCTTTGCTGCGTCTTAAACTGCCGTTCTCTGCCTCAATTTAAAACCAGCTTCTCAGTCAATTGAATTGTTAGCTGTATTAAATGTACAGGCGGGATTTGTCTTGCTGCTAGTAGTGCAAGGGCAACAAGACATGACACGGAGCACAGTCACAATGCCAGACACACAACACACATTAGGCCTCTCAGCTCTTGACATATTTTTCGTAACTTGTTATTTTTATTGTTCTTGTCAGCCCAGAAGTCGACACCATTTAAATTATAGGAATAAGCAATCCATCATGTTGAGCTACAAAAAAAAATCGCTTGTGTTCAGTGCTTCTTGCCTTCCTTAAATCATTTCTGCAATTTCTGTCAAAGATTTTTAATTGGATTGTGACACACATTATTAACAATACCTCAACAAGCTGTAGGATGTGATGGAATTATTCAGCAGCCATTGATTTTTCTGGCAGTAATCACAAATGTTTCCAGCTGTAACTAATCAACAGTAACCCTGTGAGCTGAACTAATTGCGGAATAAAAAAGTTTTACTGTCAGGGGTCTGGCTAAAGATGGTTTTGTCAAGAAAAAGAACTAATTTATTTAGTTTTGATGGAAGAGTGTTGTTGGTGTTCAAAAAGGCAAAGGAAGTGGGTCTTTCTCTGTCAGTATTATATCATTTTCAGATAAGCAGTTAGCTGCTAGCTTGTTAGTGGTGGTTAGTGTGCAAATTACCAACTACTAAACAAAATACAGCAGTTATATTTTAACTACGTCATATCATATGTTGTATATTTATCATTTTAAGGTAGATTTTTGGCCATTAGGAGGTAGCAGATCGAGCTATTTTTCGAAAATGTGCTAGAAAATAGTTGCCTGTTTACACACATATAGCTATAAAGCTACGTTAGCATTTATTTGGAGTTATGTTTCAGGCCGCCTGACAAATGTCCAATATTCACATTTCTTTTAGCTTGTTTAGTGTTGTGGCTGCCTAGCTGCCAAATGCTCCACTATGCTAGTCAGCTAGCTGCTAACTTTGTCCACTCCTTGGTTCTGCAAAAACAATGTATTTGAGTTTTTTTTCCCCCCCGAATTCTGTTGTTTTTGATGAGAACTGTAAGAGAAAACTAAAACTGGGAAATTTTGAGGTGTAACACCTAACGAATGCGCAAAGAAATGCTCCATAGAGTTGATATTCAGGTGGTAATACTGTGTGAATAGCAGCAAAACTAGCATTAGCTAAAGCAGCTAAAGTGCATGTCAAAGTTTTCAATGGGAGTCATCAGTTTGATCTCAAAACTGTCAGTTATACTGTCAGACTTGACTAAACATGTCAGTATAGTGTCAAAAGTGGGCAAATATGTAACAAATAAACACATTTCAGGTGGTTTGTTCATTACTTCATCAAAGCATTAGACTTGGAACACTTTGGCGCCCTGGACATCGTCAGAAATGGAGCCATCATTGAAACGGAAAGCACTGTGGTCAACTCTTCTAAAGGCGAGCCAGTCCGTCCTTGAACTCTTAAGCTGTGGCTGCATGAAAGGCTGACGGGGGCGTTGCAAATGAAAAAAAAGAAGCCTCCTTAAAGTGCACAACTCTGTGTCAAAGTGGAGGAGATGTGAAGGAGACAATAAAGAAGTTTACTGTTCAGCAACAACAAAAGAGTCAAACGTGTCTCTGAAGTTGTTTTCTTTTTATTTAAGTAAACCTCTGTGTTTGACACATTCATTTTAAGCTAAAAAGGTCACATTCAGATTTCAGATATTGTGATTTCCTTCTTACTAGTGGTGTAACGGTACACAAAAATCATGTTTAGGTATGTACCTTGGTACGGAAGTCACGGTTCGGTTCGGTTTGGTTCGGTACAGAACCCTCTGGAGTCGACAGACACGACGGCGTGTCAAAATGACATGACCGATTTAAGATGACGGAGCAGCAAGATGCCTTGTTGAGTCTCTGTTTCAGCTTGTGTCGAAAGTGCAGATTTCAAACTTTTTACTAGTTTTTGAATTGTGTTGATCGGCCAAGTAAAACCAGAGTTATGACAAATAATAAACGCCACACTTTTTCGTCGTTTGGAGGGCATCGCGGCTTTGGTCTTGTCCACTTGTTTGGCTCCTTTTTCATACTTTACTGGGAAACCAAAGTGATCCCAAATGGGTGATTTTAACGTAGCATCTTTCTTCCAGCTCCGGCTTCTTGCTGTTAGCATTAGCCATCGCATTCGCTAGCCATACGTAACAGAAGCACCGGCAGGAGAATAAACGGTCCGTCACATCCTGTGTTCCACTGGAAACTCCTACTCGTTTTTAGCTCCGCAATACTGAGCAACTGTGAGACGGAGTAGGTCCGCCACAACTGTGGGCACTACGAGGTTCACAATTAAAACAATTCTGTACATTGGCCATTGTTAATAATTTTAAAATTTTCGTAGCGCGGTACACCTCTATACCGAACTGAAAGTGCCTGTACCAAACGGTTGGGTTTGGTGTATTGTTACACCTCTACTTCTTACATCTCTGAATTCGCCATTAACTCTTCATTTACATTTTCTTTTGGTGCGTTATCATGTTTTGCTCATGGGGTGCCATGCAAAATATAGAATTTAGTTATGACAGAAAGTAAAATGGCTGCCATGGCCGCCACAAGATTTTCACATCAAGTTTTATGCTTTCATGAAAAACTGAATTTTCACACATCACCTGGACATACAATCATTGAAAATATACCTGGCGGATGTCGGGTTTAGCTAGCTACCTGGTGCTCATGCTAATGCTACCCTAGGGTTTTCAAGCACTGAAGTTGAGGAGCTGAGCAGCTGTTTCAAGCAGCTGGACTACTGTGAACTACAGTAAACAAGTTGCTCATCATGTACATCAGGTATGAGGGTTATTTTAATATAAAACCATATTAACTCCATCTGCCCTGTCCACTGTGAGTAATAATGCTACAGGTTGTTTACTGTGGAAGACTGCAGCTCGTTTTTCCAAATTAAATTGGTAAGAGAAGTCAATAATTTTTGGCTATTTAGAACTGATGTAACCTGGCGTTTACTTTATCTGTTCTTCACATTCTTAATGTAACTAAACTGATTTTGTGGTGAAAATTAGGTGTCGGCTATATTTAATTTGTTGCAACGATTAACTGATGTATTGTTAATATGGCCAGCTACTGGGTAAGGAAATCATTAAAGTGTTGCATTCCTAATTGATCCCTTTTTTCCATGGAAAATTAGTTCCTTGCAATGGTGAAGGCATCAAAATCAACAATAACCTACAGAATTATTTTTCTCTGAACATTTTCAACCTTGTCTCCACAAAACTACATTCCTGTACATCTAAACTGCGCTCTCAAAGTTGGGAAATGTAGTTTAATTTTGAAATAAGTGTTATCCAGTTTGAAACAGCCACAAAACCCTCCAGACGGAGGTGCAAGTTAACGCCCAAAGTTTCACTCAGGAGACTAGTGTTTGCATTCCCTGAGGGACTCTTAGCCTTAAAATTAAGTTTTGTTTCCGCTTGTTGCTCACTTCAGGATTTCAGTTACTTTCTGATTAAATTTAACCACCAAAACCAGGAAGTTAGGTTCATTCAAAATCATGCATTCATCTCAAGCCGAATTGACTACTAATGCACTTTTCACTGGCCTCCCATAAAAATCTATAGACAAACTACAGCTCATTCAAAACACTGCAGCCAGCCTCTTAACCAGAACCAGGAGGACAGAACACATTAGTCTGGTTTTAGTGGCCTTGCGCTGGCTTCCAGTAACCTGTAGAATTGATTTTAAGGTCCTCCTCCTGACGTACAAAGCCCTTAAAGGGCAAGGACTAGGTTACATTGCGAGCTCCCTTATTAGTTACACACCCTCGAGAGCACTGCCATCATCTACTGCTGGTTTATCGGAGGTTATCGGAGCAAAAAGAAAACTGGTGATGCAGCATTTGTTAACTATGCCTTAAAGCTTTGGAACGCAATACCTGTAGACATCAGGGAAGCCAACTCGCTAGATCTTTTCAAAAGAAAGCTTACAACATATCTTTTTGCTTTAGCCTTTCAACTTACTCATGTCTGCTCTCTGCTGCACTCTTACTACACCTCAAATGTGCCTCAATGCTCTCTGGGAAAATGGGAGACACATGGCGGTTCTTCTAATGTTTTACGTGTTTTTCTCTTTTTAATGTTTTAAATGTTCTTCTTTTTATTTATTTATTTTCATTTCATGCTACCTTCACCTTCATCACCCTCTATACTTTCACTACCCCCTACCCGAACCAGGGTCTGTATCCCATCCCTACTTTCATCTTTAGCTCAACCTCTTCTACCTCTACTCCCTACCCGAACCAGTATTTGTATCCCCATCCCGCTTTTCTAGGTGCAGTTGGTGAGAGGGCGGGGTAGTTGATTCTTTATGTTTTCTTTTTAATGTTCTAAATGTTCTTTTGCGCAATGTTGGGGCGGTAAAACTGTATTTTTACTGTATTTTTTTTTGGATGTTTCTTTGTTGTAAAGCGCCTTGAGCTGCAAACCTTGTATGAAAGGTGCTATACAAATACAAGTTACTCTTATTATTATTATTAAATATCATGGTTTGGGTAGAGTACAGTCATTTAACACCTGTTTGAAGATTCTCCATTTTCTGGGTAATTAGGGTGATGAGTCCCACTCCGTATGAGTTTAAGACTATGATTGACACAAGCTTATTTTAATTCTGCATGGGCTGCCTGAAAGATCAGGCCTGGAGTTTAAAGTGTAATCATAGTTAAATATTATCTTTAAGTCTTTCAGGCTCTCCTTCATGCCTCTGATGTTTAGATAAAAGATAAGAGATCTGATGAAAGGACAGGAGCGCAGCCTTCGTCTTGAGCCACACAATGGCCATGCCGACATGTGTGTCATGCACTGAGGCGGGCAGGGTTGACCACATGGAGCTGTTAAGAGGTGGAGGAGGAGATGTGGGAGAAATTTCCTGCTGACATCTGAAGAAGCGAGAGATGGAAGTGTGAGAGGGAGTCCGGAGTGTTAAGTGGACGTGTGGACATGCAATGTGGCTGTGTGTGTGTGTGTGTGCGTGACAGGGAGAGAGGATGAAGGGGAGGGAGAAGAGCTTCATTGTGTGCCTGTGTGCGAGTGCTTTTTCACTTTGTGTCTTGCGTGGGAAAAGAATGAGGCTGCTTCACTGTGTGTTTACGTGTGCGGATGGGGTGTATGAAGCGAAAAAGGGACATGAATGGGAGTGAAAGAAGTGCAAGTACACAGTTCAGACGCAGCCTATTTAGAAAAGGGATGACTTTTAAGTAAAAGAGGATGAAAAAACAAGAAGGCAGTCTGCTGAGATAATGTAGACGTGACACATTAGGGATACGTGTGTGTGTGTGTGTTGGGAGAGCACACACACTAAATAAGGTTTCGCTAAACGCGTGTGTTTGTGCGTGCGAGTGCAAACAGCGCGTCAGGCTCACTCATCCAGCACAGAGTGCGACGGCGTCAGTTCACGGCTGACTCAGTGGTTGGGGAGCGCTCTGGGGTGGCTTTTAGCGCCACACAGGAGCATTTGTTTTCGTTGCCGCCGACATGTTGCCTCACTCTCTCTGTGGCAGCTCGTTTTCCTCCCTGTCAAACAAAATCACCATGATTTCTCTTTTGGTAATTGTCTGAATAGTCGCACATTGAGCAAACGCTCAGATGACAGCACGCGTCACTGCCAACAAGGACCGTTTTACTGACCAGGAGGATCGCTGTTGTCACAGTTTTGCTTAAATCCTCAGGTCTGCGCTGGTGTGTGCAGTTTCAGGAAGATCCATCATCATCAGGCCGAGGATAGATTTGAATGCGTGGTTCTTATCTGTAGAAATTTTGGAGATCGGTGCTGCTCTGACTGCAGCGATACAGTGTGAAGCTGCAGGCAGATCTGAGCTTTCTCCTCTCCTGTCAGTTGTCTCCGGCTGGGATTCCTCTAGCTCTGTCGGCCTCCTGCTGCGTGAACAAAGCCAACTCCTCACACCGGTTCGGCTCACAGCGGGACGCGCTCAAAAATTCAGCTGACGTCAAAACACTTCTGCCGTCTCCTGAGCTAGTCGGCAGAGGTGGGAAAAAAAACTCATTTTGGTAATTTGTGTTTTGTGTAATGAGAAGAATAGCTGTCAGATAGTGAGTGTTCAGTAATGCACACAGAAATACGCGTTGAAAAGCTTGTCGTTTTTTCTCCTTGAAGAGGCCTGCCATTAACATCCCTGGTGTGTTTTTAGCAGCTTCACCCATGGAAAGCCTACTCAGCAGTTGGTACAGGAAATATGTTGGGCTGATTTGTTGACAGTGTGAGACCAGCGTTACACATTTATAGGAGTTTATTTGTTATTCTGCTCCACCAATGGGAATAGCTGTTGCCGAGGCAACACTTCCTCTCTCTCTCTCTCTCTCTGGAGAGTGTGAGGAAAGGAAAAACCCGGAGAATGACACCCGGTTGTATTTTGGGCTGCAGTGTGTGGGCTGAGCAGCAGAAATCAGGGAGCTTCCTGTGACAATGGGTGGGAGGTTCACAGGACACATTGGCCTCCGTAAAAACCTCTCTTCTGTCAGACAATCTACTTATTAGTCTCTGGAAGAGCCCGTGGGAGGTGAGACCTGGTAGTATGTGATCTCTGGTTTAGACCTCAGTTTCTGTAATCACCGTTCTTGTTGCTTTGACCAGTAATGCTCCATCAGCTGCTTCAAGCTGTGAAAATGTGTCTCCCTTTCGCCTTAGACTCAGCAGATGCAAAGCGGTATTTCAGTCAGACAGCGTTTTTTTTATTGAGAGTAAATGTAAGTTTTTTTAGCTTGACACCTTAGGAACAGCAGATCAGAAGCAGCCAGAGATCAATGCACCCAACTGTGAGGAGCCGTAAAGAAACAGAGCCCCGTGGAAGCATGCTGGGCTGGCAGTGGGATGAGAGATGCATCAGCTGCAGCAGCAAAGAGATCAACAGCAGAGGCTGAGCAAGTGAGTCTGACAGCAGAAATAAACTGCTCAATTGGTGGCAGCAAAGTCAGCCAACACATAAGCTGATGCAGACACCACTTAAGTCTTTTCTGATGTAATGTTAACACCGTCAAGATTACATTTTCTTTCCGATTCAAGCAACTAAAACATGCCTCCACAGAAGATACTCCACTTCAGTTTATTTAATACTTAATGCTGCATAGAGCCACCCCTAAAAGCATTGACATTATCACCACAAGGAGTATGTCTGTTAAATTAAATATCAAATCTGCCAATTATTAACAGATTGTTAATATAGTTAGTATAGCATGTAACAATAACTCAACAGATGCAGTAATTGCATGTGTTGTAATAATGAATAGTTATTGAATTTTGTGACTGTTCATCTCTCACCCCATTAATCATGTGAATGCATATGTTGTTTCATTGCCTATTTAATATTTGGATGCATTTCTAATGGGATTTTAAAAATCTATTCTGATGAAAATCAAGGATTTTTACCTTGTAAATGTTGGCTGAGCATTTCCACCTTGAAGCTGCAGTGTGGCTGTCGGCAGTCTAAAAATCATGGCCAAGTTAACAGTAGTGCAACTACATGTAATTTGAATGGAAGGATGTCTAGGAGAACATATTGTAAGCACCTAGCAATAGCCGTGATTAGCTGTGAAAGCATTTACAACAAAGAAGTCACATGCACTTTGAGCACATACTGTCTTTGAGAATGAGGAGAAATCTCCATCTGACTCCACCTGTCTTCCTTTGTCTTGCCTCCAGTGTCTTATACTTGAAATATGGAGTGTGTGTGTGTATGTGTGTGTGTCTGCTCTGTTGTTTCCTTTGTGTTTGTCAGAACTGTTAAACAGATTTAAAGCCGGTGTTTATTGTTGCGCTGCACCACCCTGTTATCGCTGCATTCCCTCTATTCTCCTCCCCTCAGCACCCGCTGGCCAGATGGTGTCACTCCAGGAGCTAATTCAGCCCTCGCACATGTGTGCTGCACAAACACACAAACACACTTCAAACAGCGTACACTACTTTGGATCTACTTTGATGCGCAAGCACACGCACACACGTTGAAACATAATCTGACTGACTGTGAATAGTTCTACTTGAAATAACCGCATGCACTCACACATTGACGCAAATGGATATACACAGATGCTGCAACACAAACAGTCACAGGTAGCCACAAGCATGCACATTGACAGCATATACAGTCCTACAGATGCTTAAGATACCTAAACAAATAACATATTTACTGTGTGCACACACATAACATTCTTATATTGCACATGTTTACATGCATACTTAAACAAGCAGCAGGTTATCATGCCATAAGCACACTTAAAGCGTGGTAAAATCAGCAGTTTCATTCTGTCTTCATACACTCCACTAGTTCAGAAAATGCAATCAAATGGGGGTGGAGAGCAATAAAAGAAGGGAGAGGGAAGCAGAGAGAGAAAGGAGGTTTATCACCACCTGCGCACACACTCACTATAGCAACGTCGCAATCAAGAGGAAATCTTCAGGCCCAGAGCCACTGGAAAACCACCGAACAGGCTCCAAAACTATCAAAAACATCCAGATCCTGGAGCTCCCTCTTGGTCCTGTTTGCCTGCATATTCTCCTTTTGCTCTTCCAAGTTCGGCTGCAGCTGGTTTTAGTTAATGTCAAACAAAACACTAACCGAGAAACTTCAGCGGCCTCTTCAAGCTCTGCTTTTAAAGTTGTCCATCTGCGCAGTGAGGCAGAGCTGGCAGCCCCGGTGTAACTCCAGATATGATTTAAAATGCGATCCAAAATCCATACCTGCTTTACCCATGACGCTCATTTGTCAAGGCTTTTGGCAGATGATAGCCATCATCATGGATTTTTCTGTTGTAATCGTAGTGGCAGTTTGGAAAGCTGTGATGTATAATCATGCTAAAGTCAGGAGTTCTGTCTCCAGTGATTAAAAGAGAACGGCTCACACAAGATACTGTCATTTTAACCGAGATATTTTTTATATATTTCTGCTTTATGCGTATCTAGTGTAGACATCAGACTTTATACTGTGATACCAGCCACTGTTTTCTTTTATACTTCTTTATTGGAGGAAGGATTATCTAAGAGGTATGAAACTACAGGGAAGGGATGCTATATTTAGACAGACTGACTCATACCATGCCGAGGAAGCTGCTTCACTGTTTACATGCATTTTTAGAAAGTGTCTTTTATGGCCTAGAGTAGTAATCGATGTATTCTAAAACTGGAAAAAGTAGTTCCTTTCTCTTTGAGACTCTCAGTAGTTGTGTTTATATGTGCTATACCTTCAATAGCAATGAGTTGACAGTCCTTTATAGCAATGTCGGAAGAGGAGTTTGATTTTCAATTCTGCTTATTGGGTCCTAAACAAATTTCGCCCACCCTAGTTTCAAATAAACAGTACTGCAAGCACCTACTGTTTATCTACTCAGACCTAGTGATCCATTTGTTCCATTAGTGAATTGAGTTGAACACATGTAGCTTCAAGTCTTGCAATGCCGTTGTCTTGAATGCGACATAAATTTTGTCATCCATCAAAGTCTGTGAGGCTCCACGGACAACGACGTCGAGGTGCAGAACTTTTGACTGCAAGAGCGCCAAGTGGACATGAGCCAGGGAGACAAGTGATGCCTAAAACGTCCTGAATTCTCCAGAAATCCTGTGTCACGAATATCCACAGGAATGATCGCACTGACACAGTTCCAATCTGCTATATCCTGCGAAAACTGAGGAGTCTCAGCCAGTCTTTCAGAAACATCCATGCGTTGTTTTAACATGAGGGGCAGGGCAGCCATCTGTGTAGCAGACCGATGTGTACGTAAAGTGGTGTGACGTAGAAATGCGTGTGAGTCTGCTTTTAAATTCCACATGGGTCATGTGGAAACCATGAATTGGCCTTAAATGGGAAACAAAGTGGCGTGTCTGCTGCACGTCGGTGCTCAGGAACAGGAAGAAGGGGCAGGAAAGGGAGCAGATAATCAGGAAAATGTCCGATGGTATTCAAAGTAAAAGAACTCAGCATGAAAAAATGTCTCCTGTGACTGTTCTGCTATAATACAGCATATTATTACATTTTTATTACTCATCCATTCATGCAAAAGCAGGATTTTACTGTTGTAGTGACCCTCACCAGCTGCCCCTTATAGATTCATGAATCATCAAGATACAGGCCACCCTAAATTCTGCAGAAAACATTGCGATGTAGGCCAGTGGTTCTCAACTGGTGGGTCGGGACCCAAAAGTGGGTCGCGAAGCCATTTTTAGAGGGTCACAGAAGGATGCCCCCCTACAAAAAGTAGTGGCATAAAGTCTTTTATTTTGCTTTTGCTTTCAGTAGCAGGATATTTAGCGGTGGTGACACCAGTAGCAGCCCACTATTAACCTCTAGATTTGGCTTATTGGAGAAATTTATGCTAAAACATCCCAAAAATGAACCAAAATGTGCTCAGAATCTGTCAACATGCGCCAAAATATGCCCAAAACTTGGCAAAAGCATCCAAATATACCAAAATTAGCAAAAAAATAAGCCCAAAATGCCCTTAGTTGGATCAAAATGCGCTGAGACTACACCCAGTAAACCTTAATTTGTTAACAGGAACAGCAAACTTCAACAATTTGGGTCCCGACTGTTATTAATGGAGATATAGTGGGTCCTGAGGCTGCACCAGTTGAGAACCACTGATGTAGGCTTCAAAGAAGTGCCATAGCTTCCTCGATGCTTTCCCCTTAAATCCCCCTGACCCTAATTCTGAAAATTCAGTGGCATGTGTACCGGCGCAAAACAGAGAGGAAGCACGGTGACAAAGTGAACAGCAGCATGTGTTGCGGAAAGAGAAGGAAGTGGCAAAGCGAGGGAGGCCTGCCTGCCTGCATGTTGGCTCCCGTTAGCTGGACGAGTGCAGCAGCGAGCTTACCTGCCAGGGATTAACACCTCACATCTCCTGTTCACATTCCCCTGCTCTCCCATAACACATGCGGGCAACACCGCCAAAAAACTAGCTTACACTCACAAAGGATTAGGCCTTTAACCGTGAAGCCAAATGAACAGGAAAAATACACCGCATCGATTAACAAAAGGTGAAAAGGATGCGGTTCATCTAATCCATGCACCAGCCAATTATGCAACATTGATCACTTTAGAATTGTGTGCTCTCTCTTGTTCACAGCCTGATAAGCTCCTTGGCACACAATGTGTTCTCATTTCTATCTTCGAGGCAGGAGCCCTCTGATTATATGCTTCGGGAGAAACGCGGAGGCTGAGTAAATGAGTGCGTGCTCGAAGTTAATCGAAGGTGTGTTTGATGCGGCTGACAGCAGCATTAGACGGAAGGTGTATGATCTGTTGTCTCTGTGGAGCGTCACATGCACAACACTGCTAAAAGCTAGCGGGCGCTGCGTGATTAGATCAATCCAGGCTACATCACGACAAGTCAGGGTGATTTATCTGACGTGTCGAGAGCCGCGGTAATGCGTGCAGAATCAGTCCAACAACTGAGCAATAAATCTTTCGCACAGCCACACCTCAGCCGGGCTAAACGGAGCTAAACACCGCTAAAGTGGTGCGGCAAATGACTGCTCTGCTGCTTTTACATCACATGTAAAGATGAACGAGGTGAACTTTTGAATGGCTTTCACATAACTGGAAAACACCGGCACAAGCAAGAGCTAAATACAAGTGGAAGTACAGCTCGTCTCAGCTTTCAGGTGGTTGATGTTTACTGGATGTTAACTTTTGGTGATAAACTTTGGGACTCAGCCAACAGCCAACAAGGACGATGACGTAGGTACATCAGTGCTTTCATGGCCCAGAAAAAACGATGCTGAGAAATATGCTGTAGGGGTTCATCATTATGTTTCAAGCAGTGGTTCTCAACTGGTCCAGCCTCAGGACCCACTATATCTCCATTAATAACGGTCGGGACCCAAATTGTTGAAGTTTGCTGTTCCTGTTAAAAAAATTAAGGTTTACTGGGTGTAGTCTCAGCGCATTTTGATCCAACTTAGGGCATTTTTTGCTTATTTTTTTTGCTAATTTGCTAATTTTGGTATATTTCAATGCTTTTGCCAAGTTTTGGGCATATTTTGGCCCATGTTGACAGATTCTGAGCACATTTTGGTTCATTTTTGGGATGTTTTGGCATAAATTTCTCCAATAAGCCAAATCTAAAGGTTAATAGTGGCCTGCTACTGGTGTCACCACCGCTAGATATCCTGCTACTGAAAGCAAACTGTCATAAGAAACACGTCCGTCAAAATAAAAGACTTTATGCCACTACTTTAGTAGGGGGCCATGCTTCAGCGACCCTCTAAAAATGGCTTCACGACCCACTTTTGGGTCCCGACCCACCAGTTGAGAACCACTGGTTTAAAGGACTTTAAATTCCTTCCCTGTACATACATAGTGTTTAAAGGTCCAGTTAAATTGCACTATTGCTTCCTTTAATGTGATCTAATAGTTGTGAAGAAGAAGAATGCTGCAGGATGTTAGTGATGGATCAGTCGTACAGCAGGTCTAAACCCAGCAGTTTGATTTTAAGAGACTGACACAAAGGTGAGCTTGGTAAAAAAAAAAATAGATGACTATATTTTTTATCGGGAAATTAACTGCAATGTCCAAGGGATTTTTAGAGTCATTGTGTGAAGTTTTCTTCCCAATCACTGCGTGTGAATCTTGCCACACACTCTCTTGCATAACACAAAGTGGGGAATCTCTTGCAAAAATAAAAAACTACAATCTCAGCTAAAGTACATTCTCACTTACGTATTTCAAGAAACATATTTTATCCCTCAAAGCAGGGGTGGGCAATCCTGGTCCTCGAGGGCCACTATCCTGCATGTTTTAGATGTGTCCCTCTTCCAACACACCTGATTCAAATGATCAGGATCGTTATCAGGCTTCTGCAGAGCTTGATTGAGCTGATCATTTGAATCAGGTGTGTGAAGAGGGAAGCATCTAAAACATGCAGGATAGTGGCCCTCGGGGACCAGGATTGCCCACCCCTGCCTCAAAGGAAGACTGTGACATGTAAGGCTTCCAGTTTAAGTAAGCCACAAAGTCAGTGTAAGGACGAAGGCATTAACAACAGGTCTGCCACCCAGGAGACTGCGGTTCAAGTCCCATGTAGGACCGCTATTTTCAGACGTAAGTTTCATTTTCACTCTTTTACTTTTGGTTGTTAGCCAAATATCACACTTGGATACCAGTTTCAGAACAAAAACCACTTCTTAGAAACTTGGTTAATCTTAGACACTGAAACTACTTTGCTAGGCTTCGAAATATACCAGGGTTTGGATCAAAATACAGTCATTTCACAACTTGTTTAAAGCTACTCATTCATTTTGTGGGTCGCCAGGTGGCTGAGGCCCTGCCACATCAAAAATACAATAGGTGGCTTAAAATGAGCGTCAGTAAAACAGTAAAATAAATGTTAAAAAGTACACTGTTTGAGAGTGGTGACATGAATGAAAGTCCTCCAGATTCAAATGGATTTACCTTTGTTGTATTTGGTTTAACTGATGTTGCACTGGGCTAAGTGTTACCTCACTTACCGCAGGTGTTAAATGCAATCTGTATCTTCACTAGACAAAAAAAACTCCTAAACTTAGAGGAGAAGATAGAGGAAATAGCTTAATATGCCTCTTGTTTGCCTTCAAGCTGAAGAACTAAAGTCCCCTTTTGAGTGTTCATGTTTATCGCATTGACTAATTTTCACAAAATAAGGTTTAGCTGTCTGGTAGATGTCTTATTTTTTTATCATAATGCTGAATTAGGCCTCATATTTCAGATTAAACCCAAGCTGTAATCTTGTGACTCAGATTCAGTCCCTTTTATTAGCCCCTTTGTAGCACCTTCTGTGAAACGTACAGTATGTAATTGACAGTTTTGTTACAACTCCGTCTGTGAGCAGCAGAACAGTAGCAAATTTTTAGGACAGCCCTGTAATCTCACTGTGGCACCGCTTAATGTCAAGGGAGGTGTATCCTGCAGAGCTCTTTGTGTCTCCTAAATAATTACTGGCCTTAGAAAGAAGAGAGTGCAGCGGAGAAAGCGCGATGATGTGCATTAGACACCACCATCTGTCTTTATCTCCCTCTCCCTTTACACACCCCGTCTATTTTTCTGCACTCCAGGCTCCGTTTGTGAAACTCCTTTGCCTTCTGGTTTATGCATGCCTCACAAAGACCCCCTTACCCTTTTTGCAAGAAACTTCAGGGTTGCTGACATTCCTCTGTGCAGAATGCATAAACCTTCCTTTGGGAACTGAATGTGCTTCCACGGTGGATCTCAAGGCCCCGGCATAACCACGTAAAGCCATGCACTTTATTGTTGCCGGCAAGGAAACCTGTGTTGGATTTTATGCACTCATACCCACACACACACCTGCACACACACACACACTCTGCTCCCCATGCAGCCTGGAACAGCAACAAAGCTTTCCTGTACTGTTGCCAGGGTAACATGGTCGGGTCAAACCAGCTGAGCCGTCCTCTCCTGTTCCAGGCTGAGACCCCGCCCTCCCATGCACCCCTCACCCGATCATCTCTTTTTCAGTTTTTCCTGTCCGTCCCCCTTATCCTCCCCTCTCTCCCCTCTTCTCCGTCGTCTCTTTCCCTCTCGGCTCGTCGTATCTGAAGCCACTCCTCCTCTGCTGCTTGGTCACTGTCACATGTCTGCCTCAGGCTGAACAGGATAAAATGAAGGAGAGTCACCACTTTGAACACTTTATCCTGTTAAAAATCATGCATGTGAATGACAGTACTGTGGATAGCAACCACTTAATGGTGAACAAAACATTTTTTTTTCTGATGATGCATCGTGCATCTTAATATATAAATGAAATTCATGCCACAGACCTCAACTTATCACACACTGCAATGTACATTTTCACCAGAAGCAAATCAGTTACTTGGATTGTTTTAATTTGTAAATGGCTTTTTAATAAAACAAAATGTGATAAGACTGCTTCATTATCTGTAAAAAAATAATAATATTTGTAACTATTTCCTGAAAGAAAAAACTCCACTTCAGGCCTTTGGCATATGGAAATTATATCACAGCTAAGCCGTTGCTGGCAGACACAGTGATGAATTGCCCTTCTTCTCCTGCAGCTATTATAGATCTGCTGTCTGAGTCGTGGGCTGTGAATAAATGGAAACAACACATATACACAATTAAAATCTGTTTATTACTGATAGAGCCCAGCAGACATGAGACGGCAGTGAGAACAGGTGCGAATGTATTAGGCAGAATCCAGCTGCCTTTTGGTGCTGAAGCTTTCATCATGCAATTAATGGTAGCTGAAATGCTGACGAATGCACAAGCAGACTGAGAGGCATGACACATTTTTACACGCAGACGTACAGCTTGTTCACTGACTGCAGCCGTGTGTGTTACGGTTTTGTCCCTGGAGCTGGTCTGTATATTCCAGCAGGGACATGTTTACACATGAGGTCACAGAAATATGACTATGTTGACATGCTTCCAAAATCTAATTATTGCGTATCCCCCTGGTGATGAGTGGTGTTTTCTTTAGGGTGGCAGCTGCTCCACAGGCCACCCTGGAGGCTTCGCCACAACCTGCCACCGTACATTAGCACAAGTGTGAGTTTTCAACAGCTGATTTTCATTTCTTTACTCCGGAGGCGTGTTCCTGACATTTCCTTGTATTTGCGCTTTACTCGACTGTTTACGGATAGCCGTGTAGCACGACGGTCAGAGCGAGGGTGGTGTCATGAACGAGGGGGTCACCAGATTCGACGGGATTTAAATTAGTCGCGCTTGTTTGAATTGACGTGGCGCTTGGCCAAGTGTTAACCCATTTACACCATTACAAGGAATCTATATCTTATCTGGCTTGTTCATGCGAGGCCTAAACGCCTGCGTGGGGTTGGGAATTCAATCGGATTAGTCAGAACACAATTGGAGCTGGTCACATTGTGATTGGACCTCAGCTAAGTGTAATCAATGCCGTCTGTACAGTGTGAAGACGCTCTTACAAAAAAAAAAAACCCCTGAATATAAAGTTAAAAGTTCATCTGACTCAGTGAGACATTGAAACTTGACGCTTTCAGAGTCTGACATCGCCATAAAGGGTAAAAACTCTCACTGCTGATTTTATCTTGTTAGTAGCTCTGATTGGTGGTTAGACAGAGGTGACTTCTCTACATATTGAGGACTTAACTTTTGTGTTTGAAGGCAGAGGAAGTAGCATTATCTTGCAAGAAGGAGCGTGCAGCATTTCTGTTTCATTAGTCACTTTATGTTAATGTCAGTTGTTAATATCCGGAATGATTGCCAGGATTTTAATATCCAGGTAATAGAAAGTGATTGATGATTCGCTGGTAAAAAAGCATAATATATAGAGATAGTTTGAGCTACAACTGTGCCACATTTGGTTAAAAATTTTAAATCAGATCATCAATCCTTTATCTATACACCACCTAATCCTCTGTAGGGTCATGGTGGGGGTTGGAGCCTATCCCAGCTGACTCGAGCGAAGGCAAAGGGGCACCCTTGACAGGTTGCCATTCTATCGCAAGGTTGCACATAGAGAGACAAACAACCAAGCACGCTCACGGACAGTTTAGAATCATGAATTAACCTCAGCACGTTTTTGAACTGTGGGAGGAACCCGGTGAGAACCCACACTGCACAGGGAGAACATGTAAACTCCACACAGGAAGATAACAGGCGTCCTAAGCGGGACGCGAACCGGGGACCTTCTAGCTGTGAGGCTAACAACTGAGTTACCGTGCAGCCTCTAAAATCAGATGCACCTCAGTAAATTATTCTCAGCAATAAATGCAAGATGGCAGATGATGATTTAGATTTTAGACCATTCAGTGAAAGCTCATTTCAATTTCCGGTTGCTCCAAATGATATCTTTCCCTGAGATAATGCTAATCTCATATGATTGCTGTATCAAAAGATATTAGCTGGCACACTGTCATCCAGACCCTCAAAGACGATGCCAATCCGCTGTTTAGATTTTAAGCACAGTCACAGATGATCATGTCAAACTGTCAAACAGTCCGTGTAGCTCTTTTGTCTCGCTGTGTGTTTTCTACCTGAGCCGAACCAAACAGATGATAACTCACAGGGATGTCCCCCGGAATGCTAATAAGACTTCAGGATTCCTGCAAGTTTGTTCTTGATTGACCGAGCCGCTCACAGCAGGTTTGTTCACAGAGACGCGTTTCTATTAATACCAGAGGAGACGGGAAATTGCAATCCGTCTCCTGTCTTAATGATTATTGATGGACGGTCGTGCTCTCAGCTCTGCCTTAAGGGAGGAGAGTACCTGCTCCTGCTCTCAGCATCCTCTGTTGTCACACTACAGCTGCTTTGTCCTGGTAACAGCTCTTTAAAAATGGCTCTCCAGGTAATGAATGGCATGACAAGTTGTCCGTTAATACCGTCTGCTTCCTCGTGAGGAATGAACGTGCTTCCTCTGGTGCTGGTGAGACGACGTTAAATCCTTCTGTCAAGTGGTGTCAACCAGTGAGCAGGGTTAGCTTAGCAACCTTTTTGTCATGAGGTGAAAATGTATCCCGGAGGAGTAATATGAGATAAGCCTGATAAATTAATTGCTGTCTTTAGTGCAAAGCTCTGTTGGTTTTATTCAGCTCTGTATTAATCTGGGTTAAAAGGAAACAGTTGCACATAGGAGATCTATATTCCGATTGAGTCTGCTGTGTTAAATCTGCTTCAGCACGGCACGCAAATAACTGTTTTTCCTTTCTCAATTAAAAAAAATTAATCAATCTCCCCTCTCTCCACAGTCAGCGTGTGTCATTGTGTCATTCCCAGTCTTTAAAAGTGTTAAGATCCCACCCACAAAACGAGAGAGAGTAAAATCTCATGAACAGAAACACTTCATGCGTTTCCAAACAGCTTCTCCTGGGAAGCTGGGAATCGTACCAGCAAGTCAGCAAAAGAAACAGTTCAGCTACGAACATGTTCAGAATCGGCAGCACAAAGTAATTTATGCAAGACTCCTGGACTAGCGCATCGTAACGAAGGTGTTTGTGTGGGTGTTTTTTGGGATCTTTGCTCTCACAAATTCAATTTTTCGAAAATTTCCGCCTACGCTCCAATTGCATTTTAGTCATGGAAGCCCTCCCCTCTTCCCATGACCGGTGGCTGACACACGAACACCTTTTGTCACGGAAAGGTGTCATTCATTAGCAGTTATGGGGCTAATGCGCTACCCATCTGCTAACCTCCCACCCTCGGAGCTGATAATTTGATTATTCATATGGAGCGCTGGGCTGACTGCGGTTCGGCTGAGTGCTGCTGGCTGTGAACAGATGTTGAAACGTGACCCAGCAGCCCTCTGGCCTCAGCTACGTGCGGCGTCAAGCAGCGGTGTGTCGTCCTTTGCCGCTCAAACACGCAGTGATGTCCACCGACGGAGCCTTGCCGAGCCGCGGCCCTGTCTTATTTTCGGATGTGGAAATAGGAGGCAGCAGAAGCCCGGGAGGAGGATACAATTCAATCACGGGACGCACAAAGAGGGCAGGCAGGCGGTCATCGCTGTTCTCCACCATATGGCAGATTTGTGTGTGTGTGTGTGTGTGTGCTTCTTCACCATATCATATTGGCCAACTTGTCCTCACTTTCACCTCAGCTCTGTGACAAATTCCGTATTCACGTCACGGGAGATGAACACGGTAAACGACAACAGAATAAACAAGAAACACACAGACATTCGATGTAATCAAAAGTATAGATCTAATGCGATTGATCAGTGGTTTTAGAGGGACTTAGAGCCAGTTGGAGCCCAGGGTGCAGCGACTCGCAGCGCACAGTCGCAGCGTAGGTTGATGTCATCGATGTGTCCCAGTTGGCTGAACAGTCAGCCTTTTCAAAAACCTGCTACCTCTTTCTGACTGCCTGCGTGCCACGATGCAGCCTTCCCACTGAGAGCGTGGCGTGATTTTAAGGCCGTCGCTTCGCTTTGAACTCGGAGACACAGAGAATCAGCTGTCGTGTAGTTCATGAGAAGCGATTAAAGTCAGTTTTGAAACCTTTGAGTGCGGTGGCAAGGTTCAAATAGCAGTTAATTACTCATCAGTCTTCAGAACACTTTCCTAATTAACTGATCAGTCAGTTGAACTGTAAGATATCAGAAAACATTGAAATACACCTGATAAACCCCATGATGATGTCTTTTTGTGCCTTGTTTTGAGTACGCTCCATAAGAAGTTTGCAAAGCAAGGAGAGCCGACTCTTGAAATTAAAGAATCAAGGAATTTTTGCTTGTGAAAAAAGACATTTACTGATTACTTGACAATCCACAATCCATTTTTTTCTATTGACTATCAAATAATCAGTCACTTGCTTCACCCTTCTTCCCTTTCTTCATAGGAAATCAGTGGCACATGTCAGCGATCCTAATGCCGATCATGTGTAGAGAGCTAATAATAAAACCTTAGTGTAATAAAACAGCCCTATGAAAAATGCCAGTCATCTGATGAGGAGTGCGCTCTAGGATCAGCGTTGTACTATATTTATTACATTAGCATATTGCAAATGAGGCTTCGGCTGACGTGAGACGTCGGCGTTGTGTTGCTTTTTCAGGCACTTTCATGATATCAAGTGCAAAATTGGTTATGTCAGTGCTTTCAGAGAAATACAAGGTTTTTAATTATGGCTTGGATGCCGACTTTTTGCAGTGTTCGAAATGTCAGACGCGGGTAATTATGATCATTTATGAAATCTGCACAAGGCAAGTTGCCGTCTCTCGCAGGAAACAGTGAGTCAAGACTTATTTGTTTTTCGTGCTGCACGCTAACAGAAATTGTCAGACTTGAGTAACTGCAGCGCTCACCGGTTACAGTACAGCACAGCACGGCACGCTGACGTTTCTGTCCACTGGCTAGGGGGGGAGGATAAACCACGGAATAAGATAGCAGGCGGTTATGAATTGTGTTTGAATTCCAATAAACAAACAGCAGTTCCATGCAGGCCGCAGCCGAGGCGTAAAAAGACTGATTAGTTAAAGGGGGAAATTGCTTGGTCATAGTGTAAATGTAAAGCGACTATATTTTCTCCAGTGTGTGTTAAAGCAGCACTTCATATCATAAGCTCATTATATCTGAGCCATAAAGTGATTATGGGCTCCAGTAAGGCATTGTTCTGCTGTTGACAGGATTAAAGATGACTTTACAGGGAGAGTGAGCGTCGCTCCTCTCTGCTCGAGTGTTTGCTCGCGTTTTATAAGCCAGAAGTGAAAGGGGGCCACTCGACTGTTTGCTGGTGGCGACACGCCCTCTGTCCTTTCTTTTACGCATTCATCACCTGCGAGTCCGTCTATCCGTCAAGAGCTGTCGGCTTTGTTCGACGTGGAATGCCATTTCTCACAGACTCGTTGTCACTTGGGGTACAATTGTTTCAAGGTTTTTAAAGCAAATCCTTGAGATCCCTGAGTGCGAGTGCAGAATTCCAATGATTTTTTTAAAAAAATGATTAAAGCGGGGAGAGGCTGTTGACTAAATAGTTTCTGGCCAGTTGAAAATGCAGAGTGCTCTTCTTAAGACGAGGGCTTGGAGGGTCCGTGTACGTCGTGGCCTTTCATTTTCTTGTTTTGAGATTTCAAAATAAAAACGAAAAATAAACCGTTCCCGTTTTTTTCAGTGATAATACAAAATGAAGCACGAAAGACATGCCGTAATTTATTATTCATTATCCGTTATCTGATTTAATTACATGTGTCTGTAAATGGAAATTAAAATTAAAATACACCCGTGGAAAACTTATTTCTCCCCACCAGTGTGGGGTTTATTTGTCCCTTTGGAGGGACCTTGTGGTGCTGCTAGCTCCGCAGCTAGCTCTGGTTAGCGCTAAATCGCTAGCGTCTGGCTGCTTTTTGGGACGTTTTTGGGGAGGTTTGGAGGTTTTCTGTTACTTTAGCTGGTGAAAAGTCCTCTGTAAAATAGTGAACAGTGTGTGCCGAGCAACGTTTGGACCCCACAGTGGGTCTTCATCAGGCCACGGCACACAGCAAGGTCTGCTAATTGTGAGCTAACACTGGAGCTTTCAGATACGAGATCCTTCCTCATCAGAAGTCAGACGGGTGTGTTTTAATTTTAATTTTCATTTACAAACACATCTAATTAAATTGGGTAATGGATAATGAATTATGGCTTGTTTTCCGTTCTTCATTTTGTATTATCACTGGAAATAAAACGGGAAACGGTTTATTTTTCGCTTTTATTTTGAAATCTCAAAATAAGAAAACAAATGGCCGCGACGTACACGGACCTTGGAGGCGCTTTGGAGGCGTTTTTGCAGCTGAGACGCTTTGGTTGCTATGATACAGAAAGGGATGTGCTGCAAGTGCCGATCGACTGACTCACTTAGCTGACTGTTGGACCCACGGCGAATAAAATGTTCCTTCAAGCATTGTTTTTCATATTAATATTGAGGTTATTAACTTATTTAGCTGTTTCTCTGCACTTGTACGTGTAGAACGTGGTGGTTGGTTGGTCTAGCATCCGTCCCGCCCATCCTCCACTATTATTGGACGGCTGGTTTAAAAAGTGAGCGCAGGTGTTTTACCGAAATGCAAACATTTTTCAACTCTAAGCAAACAGCAAAAAAAAACCACCCAGCTCCCAGCCGTCAGGGTGGAATAGATGCTCAGGGCCTTGTAACACTGCCAGCGCTCTCACCAAAGTGTAATTACATGGTGCTCTCATTGCAAACAATTGAAAAAATATGTTGGTTTCAGGAAAAAAAACACTCTGGCGGACACCCCCTACGGGTTCCATGGCACCCAATAACAGAGACTCGCTGAAATATGATTAATACTTTAAGTTGAGTTTATTTAGTTGCTTCTGTTTGTGACTTTTATTAACACACCTCATCAGTGTGTGCAGCATCAGTGTATATTTACGATGCATCAACAGCCCTACTGCATGTACAATCTATCTAACAAGCTCTCTCTCTCTGCCTGCAGAAGAAGACGGGAGTTGTGAAGGCACAGGAGAAGAAGGAGCGGTGGAAGGAGAAGAAGGTGGCGAAGCGGCAGAAGAAGGACGACGAGGAGGTGGAGGAGGAGGAGGAGGAGAACGTCCAGCCGGTGATGGATCCTCTGGAGAACGGCTTCCTTCATCACGCCCAGCGGGAGCAGGAGAGGATGAATGAGAGGCTGCTGAAGAAGACTTACTCCAAGAAGAACAAAATGGTCAGTGTCTGCCTCCGTGCTGTTTTTGAAGTCAGGAGTATCTCACTGGACGGCAATTCGACATGAGTTACAGACGTTACAAATATGTTGAATGGGCTGCTGGTTTGTGTTTGTGTGTGTTTTGCTGACAACAAAGAGAGGTGGGCACTGCTAGTGGGCATGAAGGCAGGGGAGGCATCGGTTGCTTTGGCAGCATGTGGATCAAATGGAAGAAGCTGCACAGCCTTTTTCTCCAGCGTTATCTATCCATATCGAAACACACTGGAGAATGTGTAGAAAAAGATTAATTGATGAGTCATGTCGGCTGTGACTTTACTTATTTTTGTATTATCAGGGACTTTGTTTTCAACTGACACCACAAAGGGGTTGTCAACTTTTTATGAGATTGATGCATATTTTAGTCTTGCAGCCAAATATTTTAATATCCAGTACGTGTGTGACCATCACCGGCCCTCCCTAGAAACTAAGCTGACATTCTTTATTAGATTTCCTTTTATGAACCAGAGAGGGCAGTGCTACACCTCAGTGAATTGAGGGGGAGACTAAAGGATAGACGAGACAAGACGAACGGGGAGGGTAAAGACGGGCAGTGCTATTGTTAGAGTGCAGAGTGTAAGATGCCGTGTTATTTCCGACAACCATCACCACATCTGAAAGCAACCATAACAACAACAAAACAGAACAAAGAATCAAACCCCAAAAAATAAATAAAATAAATAAAATTATACCAAAAATATAAGGGAAAAAAAAAGAGCGGTATTGGACACCAGAATGCTGGAAATCCTGATGGTATGGAATAGGCCGCCAGAGGACACAAGTGAGGGAAGAATGCATAAAGGGCATGGAACTTTGTAACACAAAGACCCTAACTTCATCTGAGAGACACTTCAGTCCTCTCTATCAATTCACCATTGAACCACATCCTGGTGTTCAACACTCGCAAAAATCATTTTCATTCAAATCCTAAAAGCTGTCATGTGGAGTTTTGGCCTATTTAGATCTGTCTAAAATTGACTTTGTATTGCCTGAGTTATTTTGAAAAATTGTTTGTGTCATTATGTGTGTTTTTTTAACATTTGCTTGGTTTTTTATTGTTTTCGAAAAAGAGGCTTTTCACGTAACTCCCATTGTCCTGCATGGGCCACAAAAGCAGACAGTATCCCTGTTTGTTAAAGGTCTTGTAAACCTGTGGTTAGCGATGATGTTTCTTTCATTGTGCTTGGTGGTGAATTTAAGCGCTGACCTTTCTCTGACTGCTGCCCAATGTGACTTTTCAATGCTGTCAGATCAGTGTATTTGACTTGCTTCTGCAATAGTAGTCATGTTTACAGTAACATGCTCCTTTGCCAGCAAGGAACATCTCCTTCTTCTGCTAGATGTTTAAAAGCTCCTTTGTTATGTTAGCACAGCAGTGTTTTTTGTTTCTCCCGTGATGCTGCTGAGTAGCACTATGGATTTGCGCTGTGATCTCACCATCACTAAATGATAGGTGGACGGCTACTGCTCGTCAATGTGCTAATGCGTTTGCTTGGTGCCGATAGCAGCTTGTTTAATTGTTGAGGGAGTTTCCTGCAAAACTACTGGCACAGCAGTGACACTGCAGTGAGACGGCAGCCAATATGGAGGTGTGGACACATAACAGTAGCCTGTCAGAACGGCTGTTTGGGGACTGCAGCGCTCTGTGTATCTCACTTGGTGAAACAAAAGAAGGAAACAGACAAGTTAGAAGGGTATCATGGGGGAAGGTTTATGGGAAATCACTCAAACAGCATTTGGATCTCACTGCAGGGCTGTGACTTTGTATATGACAGTGAGCCTTTTCCCCCCCTTCTACCAAAACTGTTTATATTTCATCAACAAATTGATAGTGTGCTGCCTTCAGGTGGGTTTACCCTGCCATCCTATTCTTGTTTTCCTTTATGGCTGCAGAAGTGGGCTTCGTGTTTGTTTATGCAGATAGAGGACTGCCAATATCCCCGGCTTGAAGCACACTGCTGAGCCCACAGTCTCTGAGTCTGTCCCACTGAGATAGCCCATCTATGTGTTAACAGTTTGTTTAAATGGGCGGATGTTTTTATGCTCCTGTCCGAGGCCAAGATCCACCATAGTGCTGTTGAGGATAAGAGGGGAAATGTAGTCAGGAAGCCAAACTAAATAATGAGGCTATGTAGCCCGGAGGCCTCCTCCACAGACAAAAATATCTCTCTTAGATAAGATTTCCTGAGGAAGTTAACATGGCTGAAAATGAGTTTGGCTGTGATATTTAGTTTGCTAAGAGACAGTCAGAAATTATGTATTTAGCTGATGCTCTTATCCAGACTGCAAGTGCAATAGGCTGCAATTACTGAAGCAGATCTACGTTCCAGTGCAGATAATAACTCTATAATGTGGGCAAACTGCTGCTGTCATGTAAAAACCCTCTAACGCCTGCAGTGCCGAATTACATGTTCAGCAGTAACTTCGTGTGAAGATTTACTTCCATGGACGTTGAGCTAAATACAGTTTGTGAATTTTTCTGACTTTGTCCCTTGAAAAACTCTTAATCACTGATCTTAAAATGCCAGGAGATGCATCAATAATTACAATAATCTTCCGATAGTAGTGTATTTTACTGCTGTCAGACAAACTGCTGCGAAATCACAAACAGTATGTTGAAGGAATAGAAAAGAAATTTCCCATGTGATCGCTGACAGGTGAGGTCTGACTATGGGCAGGTAAGGTAAAGGGAATTTTCCTGGGGGGTCAGTCTTGTTGGTGCCGGTCTCTTGTGTTTCTTCACAGCCCCATTATAGCCTATATACAGATATTCAACAGTCCATTTTAGCTGCAGGGACACATCTGTAATAGCCGGCAGCAGCTGCCATCACAACTGACAGTATCTCACACTCGGGGTAGCGCTCTTTTTAAAGAGAGAAAACCCACAGTGGATGGTGCGGAAAAGGTGCAGCAGCAAAACAAAAGTAGGCTTTGTTATTTAATGTCGTAAAGTGTTCTAAGATGTACCGGATTTATTACAGCACTTTGCAGGTGATGGTGAGGACAGTGATGAAAAGGCAGAAACATCAGAGGAGCAGGGAGAAGGCGCTTTATCATGCATACATGTGTTGTATTGTACTAAAGAGCAAATGTGTTTGTTAACCTTGGTGTTTCCGTGATGGAGTCGCCCTGCACCGCTGACTTTTTTCCAAGGTTTAACTGTCAGACTGTCTCAGACGTTTGCACTAAATTGTTCTTAGAATAAACGCAGACTATTAAGTCAGCTATTTGCTTTTTGTGCAGACAACAAAAAGAGGTGAAGCTCAGAAAATTAGTTTCAACCTTTTATGATTTACCCTGGCACAAATAGTATTCACTGATCAGCCACAACATTATGACCACTGACAGGTAAATTGAATAGCATTGATCATATTGGTACTATGCGGTGTTCTGATGCAAAGCCTTGAATTGATGAGACTTAGACACCCAAATAAGCATTGTCCAAGAACAAGCACACTCCCTCATGCAAATGGAAATCCAAAATGTCACTGGTCTACCCCCACAGGAAAATGCACCCCACCACATGGAAACAACATCAACCAATCAGGAACATGTTGAGGAACATGACAATGGCCCAACATGTTGATTCGACCTCCAAACTTCCTACACCTCATTCTGATCAAACATCAACAGGATGCAGTGGAACAAGTTTGATTGACAGAGGCCAGAGTACCGAAAGGATCCAGTGCCAACGTCCTGGTTCCAGACCACACAGGACACCCTGAGAGGTCTTCTTGTACATGCCTAATGGGTCAGAGCATTGTTGACTACATAAGGGGGACCAGCACAATATTAGGCAGGTGGTCATAATGTTATGCCTGATCGGTGTAAATCAACAATTAACAATTAATGTTCTGTACGTTCAACTTCTATGTATCACATTGGAGCTGCTTTACAGTACATCCCTGGGTTGCTTCTCATTGCCAATCTGTCACTGGTCGCTGATGTGCAAGTATTTCGAAATGCACAAAGGAAATTATGAAGGGCACAAGCCTGAATATAGTCCACTTGAAACTGCAACAGTCATGAGGTCAACACACATACCAGAGATTGTCCCAAACTGCAGTCCTGTGGTCTAAATGTGACAGCAGCAACACTGTTTCAGGCAGAGGCTATCTGTCAGCGAACCATTGTAATGAATGTCTCTTTAGCTGCTTGGCAACTCAGACTTTTTGGACGTTTTGGCCTGGTTAAGGCACATTGATCTCACTCATGCATTATTAAAGTCCCCTGAAAACACCTCAGCCCTGCGATCCGTAGATAACGGGAGGCATCTTTCTTCCCAGCTGGATAGATCTATGAGGTACTGCTGGCTGCCTGTGCCCTGGTGGTTCCCTGTTGCTCTTGCTTAACTTTTAAACATTCCAATCCCTTCCCCTTTCTTCTTGTATAAGTTGCTGTCTCTAATCTTGGTTTCCGGCTAAGGCATTGCTAGTCTGTCTCAGTGCCTGAGAACAAGCATCTTTCAACCAGCCTTGACTTCACGTCTCATGCCGAGAACTGAAGTACGCCTTGAATACATAACTGCAACTCCCAATTCCCAGTTACATCAGTACTGTTTGGGGCGCTGACAATTATGCTGTGTTCACTTGCAGCGGGAAACAACGGCATCCAAGCGCAAATCACACAGTGCAGATGAGTGAGTCTCACGACATGATCGTGTTGCATAACTAATGAATTATAGAAAACGCCATGAAAATGTGAAGCAGCTCATCTTCACCTTTGTAATAAGCGTTTAGAAAGCTGCTAAACACATCACGTGCGCTTTAGTTATAATTACAACTGGTGTTTGAACAAGCCTCGTTCTTTAGATCGCACCTGCCTGCTCCTTCTTTTCATCCTTCACACACCTGCTTCCATAATATGATTCTTAAATTGTTCCCAGTAGGAATTTGTGCATTTGTGGAAAGCAAAGACACATTACAACATTCTTGTACCAGACCACATTATTGGAAAAAAAATCTGTACCGTGGGAGCCTATAAGCAGTGTGATTGTTTTCATTCCCATTTATCTGCACGCACTAACGTTTCCTCAGGTTATTGCGTTGTGGGATGGAGGTACTGATATCAGTCAAGATAGATCAAATGCCTGCTCACTCACTATCTCCTCTGATATTTTTGCGAGTCTCTGTGACTCTATTCCGCACATTTCAAGGGACCGTTACTGCCTTTTTCCGCAGTGGCTTACAAAGATTACAGCAGCAGTAAAAGTTTGACATCAAATCCTCGTTTTATTTCTGCGACTCCGGTGTCACCGTGTAAGAGGAAGCGCTGGGAATACAAGAGAGCGGCAGATAGAGAAATCTGTTCTCACTCTGGGATGTTTGCCGGCGCCTATCTCTGCTTCTGATAGATGGAATCCCATGCATATAAAACATGTCCACTTCAGATGGACTGGGCTTCAGTGAGGGGCCCTTTGTAGATTTCCATCTCGCACAGAAAACATCACAGACAACAGCATCAATAAATTCTACACTGGGGGAGATTTAGATCTTTTACTGAAGAAAAAGTACTAATACAACACTTTAGAAACACTATATTAGAAGTAAAAGCCCTGAATTTAAAATGTTACTTCAAATATATGTAAGTATGATCAGAAATATGTGTTTGAAGTATTAAGAGTCAACGCAGCAAAATGTTCCATGTGACTGTCACACTGTGTATCATTAGATTATATTTACTAATGCATCAATGTAAAAGAAGGGCTGTACTGTTGTAGTTGGTGGAACATAATTTGAACCAATTTGTATCCAACTGCAGCTAATGGGTATTTATATTATACACTAATCTGCTGATCATTTTGTCCATTAATCCTTTGATTGTTTGGTTTGTGAAATTCAAAAAATGGTGACAACTTCACCATGCTTGAAATGTCCAATCAACAGTCTACACCTCGAAATGGCTAAAAAAAATACATTGAAATGGTTAAAAATCATTTTTGAAAAAATGCAGAAAATCTCCATATTTGCAAAGCTGGAACCATTAAATGTTTAACATGACAAATAATTACCGTTCTGTCAATCAGCTAGTCCATTAATCAATGAGTCATGTCAGCTGAATTTGTATAAACTGCTTTTAATTCATTATGAATCATTATATTTTGTATTTTATATTTTTATATCTTGTCATATAAACCGATCAGGCATAACATTATGCGTTGGTCCCCATTATGTGCTCAAAAATGCTCTGAACCATTGGGCATGGACAAGAGGACCTCTCAGGGTGTCCTATGGGGAACCAGGAAGTTGGCACTGGATCCTTTGGGTACTCTGGCTTGTGCAGTGGGGCCTCTGTCAATCAAACTTGTTCCACTGCATCCTGTTGATGCTTGATCAGAATGGAGGAAGTTTGGAGGTCATATCAACATGTTGGGCCATTGTCATGTTCCTCAACATGTTCCTGATTGTTTGATGTTTTTCCATTTCCATTTGCATGAGGGAGTGTGTTTGTTGTGGGACAATGTTTATTTGGGTGTCTAAGTCTGATCAACATGGATGTTAAAATCCAAGGTTTTCCAGCAGAACACCACATAGTACCAATATGATCAATGTTATTCAGTAGTAACTAGTAACTTAAGCTGTTAGATAAATGACATGCAGTACAAATGGAGTATTTCCCTCTGGAATGTAGGTAAAATAAATCATAAAAGACTTAAGTAAAGTAGAGCTATCTCAGATCTGTACTCAAGTACAGCACTTGAATGAATGTACTTAGATTCCACCACTGGAACTCCGTCACAGTCATGTCGTTGTTTCGTATCAGAATTGTCTTTGCTGGCAACTCGGCTGAACAATACACTGGGCACATTTACTCTCGCTTAAATGTGAACATGCTGTAAATGTTTTCAATCAACAAAGCAGACCTGAGCAGATGGGGATGCACACATAGATGCAGTGACAGTCAGACATGGGCATCACAGAGCAGCCATCCTGGCATTAAAGCAGGTGTTTCTGTGTAGTTGTGATTTTAAATGCGAGAGATTTATTCACAGTTTTTAAAATAGTTTGAGGGAGTCACATGTAATAAACAGTTATGTACACATTATACTAACTAATACATCATAGTTGATAATTTTATGCTATAGTATGCTGTTCTTTCAGGATGCTTGCCATGACAATGATCACCATGAATGTGCCTTTTCTGCTTTGTCCTTCGCTCTGCCCTCCTTTCCCAGTGTCCACCTTAGTTTCTGTGATTCTGTCTATCTAAAGAGGTGTCCCTAGTGTATGTCACACGCTATGATCTGCAGGCAAGGTGATGTGCTGGTCTCCCCGAGGCACCCCGGGGTGCCAGAAGCCCGCCAGAGGACAGGAGCTGCAGTGTCAGAGCAGAGTTGGTCACAGGGGGGGTGGTGGGGCGATGACACTTGATCCAATTAGACGACTCACCAGGACCTCAGGAATGGCTGACTGTGTGTGTGTGTGTGTGGCTCTGTGGATATGCACACCGGGGTCTAAGGGCTGCTCGGAGCCATTTCTGCAGTGCTCGCATGCCGTTTGGAGACGTTTGTGAAGGCCAGCACCGGCATTGTTTGAATTGGATCAGTTGGAACCGCTTGCCTCTGTTATTTGCCAAAAATGAAACACGATCGCAGTTTTATCTGATTGTTATTTCTGGCAAGAAGCTCGGCCTTGAAATTCACACGAGTGAGATTCTTACTTGTCATTATCAGATCACCTTCTCTACTGAAACTCAAAAATAACAAACACACAAAGCGTAGCTCTGTTACTCAGCCAGTTTCAAACCCAACACAAGACGCACATTCATGTACACATACACCTGACTGAGGCAAAGCAAGGAAATCAAGTAAATAAGGCACTTTTTTCATGTATTTCTAGAAAGGCTCATATCTGTAGACCAGCACACCTGACCTGTGCTGTTTTTATCTGTCATTCTCTGCTGTAAGACATCAGAAAAGCAGCTTGCAGGTTACCCAGCAACATGACTTTGACCTTCAATATGCTTCGAATGGGGGGTCATGAATAACACATAATGCTGACTTGCTCAAGCAACACACTGATAGCAAGGCGCAACTACACACACACACATCACCATCCCTGTCCATTAGTGCAGTGCTTTACCCTGTGCTCCACACACACCCTGCAAACAATGTCATACAAGAAAGCATCTCTGGACGCTCTATTATTAGTTAGCATCCCCCAGCCAGCCCCTCACTATCACGCCAGCCTGTGGACACGAAGCCAGCGTCCTGCATGCCCCGCTGTCATACTGTAGCTGCTTCAGGATTACTTCGCCGGCTTCATATCTAGGTGTGTTTATAAGCAGTAAGCCAGCTGGAGACAGATCAGATTAGCTGGGGCATTAACAGTGCACTGGAGCATAGTTCAGGGGCAGCCTGAGAGCCGCGATAGACGCAAGAGCACCTCTGCCCATCGGCGGCGGCGC
This sequence comes from Dascyllus trimaculatus, assembly GCA_024666655.1. Classification (NCBI taxonomy): domain Eukaryota; kingdom Metazoa; phylum Chordata; class Actinopteri; family Pomacentridae; genus Dascyllus; species Dascyllus trimaculatus. Next base: position 8,226,455 of record CM045449.1, on the reverse strand, counting down.
GGCGGTAATGGCCGGGCGATCAGGATGACTGATAACGGCAGGCTGGTTGTTATCTGGGGAGCAGCGACCCTGAGCGGTAGCAGCTCTTGCTCAGGAGACGCCCGGCAGACAGTATCTCTCTGGGCTAACCCTGCTTCCAGCTCATTTACACCGGAGATCAAGGTGAATCCTCTCCAGCTGAGTCATCCTGTGAAAGTCGCCGACCTGCAATTTGTTATTGCTGGCAATTTTCATGTCACCGAACCTAAATTTGTTCTAAACTGCTGCTGGATGTAACACCACAGCTTAGCATCAGCAAAGAAGCCGCTTATTTAGGCGACAGGGTACAAGGTTTTTCATTGAACTGAAATTTGTTTTGCATGAAGAACACATTTATTCCGTTTATTCTCCCAAAGGCTCAGACCTTTTGTCCACTTTACCACAGTCTGCTTTTGAAGCTGTGGTTGATTGAGGAACTGTTGCACTTTTAATGAGATCGGCCCTAAAATAAGAAGTCCTTGACGTAATTATAGAGCTGGAAAGCCTGTAAGTGGGAACATGATAGAAAAGGTCTTTACTCCTGTTACTCAGGTTAACGCTGCAATTTAACAAAGAGCATTATTAGATGAGTGGATAATGAGGTGCGCTGTGGAGGTGTCTGCAGGCACATTGCATGCAGGAGTACTTTGTGTGTTCATGGGTGTGTGTGTGTCTGTGACAAGGATGAGTAGAGAACCATGACTTGTAACAGACCTTGACAGATGAATTAGTCAGCTGCTTGTAACACGAACATGCACGCGTGATCACACAGCAGATAGTTTGTCCTAACCGCATCAAAGACAAGTTAGCAGATAAACACGCGTGCCTGCACGGAGAGAGATGAATGACAGCATGAGGAGTTTCATTCATTCATTAGATATCAGATTGTTCTGAAAAAAAATAATACACACACTCTGATTGCTGTGAGTAGAAATTCCCCTGAGATCTGAGCTGCCTCGCCTGCAAATTCCAAATATTAAGGTGAATATTTGATCCCGTCAGATCTCAGAAGCTAAGCGAGGTTGGGCCTGGTCAGTACCTGGATGGGAGACCGTGAGGGAACACCAGGAAGCCTGGGTGGATGCAGTGTGAGAGTGAGTGGTTGGTGGTGGTCGGAGGGGCCGATGGCGCAGCCTCACCTCCGTCAGTCTACCCCAGGGCAACTGTGGCTACATATGTAGCTTAGCACTATCAAGTATGGAGTGAATGAATAATGCAATGTAAAGCATCTTTGAGTGTCTAGAAAAGCGCTATATAAAACCAATGCATTATTATTATTATATAATCTTGTGTCCTTTGGGCAAGGTACGTTTTCATTTTAAAACAGGCTTTCTTGAATTAGAACTCTTATTTGCCGGCGCCTGATAACAGAGAGTACTACATAATATTAAGCACTATAAAAACCCACAGAAATGCAAAGTGAGCTGCGTAAGCTGTGACTAAAACTCTCCCTCCAGTAGGTTAATTGCTCTGAACTTTATTCAACATTTTCATCGTTTTTTTCTTTTATTGTGAAGGGCAAGGTTATAAATTCACACATATAGTTAAACATTCTCATTACACCACTTTAGTGCTTCGCTGCAGGGCACATCAATAAATAGCAGTGGCTGATGAAAGAAGGAGCAGTATTTTTCCTTACAACCCAACTTCCCTGTTGGGCCTGGAGTTTGAACCGAGAACCCTATTAAGATCGTTTTCACGGAATCATTGCCTTTCTCATGTAGTTTGCCACGGAAGACATCTTATTTTGGATTTTACGTGAAGCTACATTTTGGGAATGTTTAAAATGACTGATTGATGACTTCATTTCTACTCAATCACTGACCGAGGGATTTACAGAAGGGAACATTCTGCTGAGTTTATGGCACCACATATACCATAGTTACGCATGGAAATCACATAAAGGAGAATTTACCCAGTAAAGAGAGTTAATTAGAAAGAGATCAGACAGAGAGTGTTGTGTTGAGAGGCCATACATCACCATAACACATGCAGCACTAATAACACTGCTCTATTAATTGACATTGGCTTACATTAGCTTTATTTAGATGAAAAGTGTTGTGTAAAAGGAGTCACTTATGCTGCACTTACAAGCACAAACAGCTGTTTTTATAAGCTAGTTGAAATCTGAACATGGACAGTCAAGAAGTAAACACTGAGTCACCGGTACTTCAGACTATAGGTGAAGTGAAGTGAAGAAGAGTCAAGATATTCTGAAGATAATAAGTAAATGATTTAAACTAATTCAGCAGTCTTATAGGTAAAAATGGCATGCTTCAGATTTTTGGTAAGAAGGTCAGTGAACTTGAGATTCTCCCTTACCTGAGGGGATTTTCCTATATGAATAAGTGTCTTGGTACCTTTCTCAGTGCGCAAGTTTCCTAAATGCCATCTATTTTTGCTCAGCAGACAGCCTGACCGCAGTGGATTTAGTCAGAGGAGCCAAACTCGTCCCCATGGGTTTCCACTGGGCCTGGCGGTGTTGACTTTGCCGGGGATGCCAGGGGATGGCTGGGAAAGGATGAGAGAACAGTCCCATCGGTGTTAAAAACAGAGGTGGGGGAGGGCAGAGGAGGATTTTGCGCCTGCTGCTCCAGTCCCAGGGGCTGATTTCGTAGTTGAACTGGGTCCCAGTCAGAACTGGCCCCAGATGGTCGAGCTGAAGAATCTGTAAAGCTCAGAGGTGGCAGACATTCCTGTTATGACTGGTCTGTCAAAATGGATACAAGGCCCACAGATGGATGTGGCTGTGATAAATGTGGCCCACAGGAGCAATCTCCACAAAGCAGAAATTCATCAGCTAGCTCAACTGCTACCTCCAGGAATATTTAGCCCTCGCAGGATTTCTCCTCGAGGTCCGTCACCCCTCCGCTCCCCAAGGCCACAGCCTTCCAACTCTTCAAACAAGGAGAGAGGAAGAGAGGCAGAAAAGACGGAGGGAGACTGAAATAGAACTGGAAATAAAGAGAGGGGAATGACAAAGAGTGGCCGAACCCAGACAACCTCTGTGCCCACTGTGCTCAGCCAGGTGAATATTGCATGGGACAGTGCACAGTGATTAATGTCAGGCCATGTAAGGTGCTTGGCCGGGTTGCTGCACTGTAGGTCCAGACACACACACAAACACGCATGCAGACACACACACACACACATCCCATCACTTTTAACAAGTCATAGTCATTGAGATACAGCAGGGCGACTTCAGAGCAACCACTCTGGGGACAATTAGGCCTGGGAACATTAAATTAGCATGCTCTGTTGGAGATGAGGCTATTGCATGCTGGGATTGGACTAGAAGCTCCTTCTGACTATACTGTGCTCTTTTACTGCATGTGGTAGGAGCTTTGTTATAGAGAGATGGTGATGCAGACTTTTTTTCCTGTGCGTTCATTAGGTTTTATGCTCAGGAGGCATGCGTTGTTAGCTATAATAAATTTGTCAGGACATTATTTCTCTGTGGTTTCCAGGCTGGGTACTTGTGATTACTTTCTTTTTTTATGTAATTTATTAAAGTGGGACCTCCCATGCTACATCATCTTCCAGTTTTGCATCTGCTGGAGAATCTGTAGCTATAGCAACAGATATATTGCTCCGGGTAGATGTTTAACTAGAGCAGACAGCAGGGAGAGACACTTTATTACACCTTGTGCTTTATGATTTACAGTATCACTGCGGTTTATATTACAGCAACGTTTGGGGAGCAGTTCAGAAATGTGTGCTCCAGGAAAGCATGGGTGTCTGGAGCCGTGTTCCTCCAGCTAAAGCTTTCTGCAAAAGTAGAGTTTCAGAGTTTGAGCTGCGAGTCAAGTGAGGTCAGATTTATCGTGCAGCGCCTTCATCAAACAGGCTTATCGCAAAGGTCTTGTACAGATGTAAACAAGAGAGAGGCTTGCAAACTGTACGATACGAGGCCCACTGCGTGTGCGAAGATGTGTGCGTGTGCAGTTTGCACGGCTCACTTTTAACAACAAAACAAAAGGCCTTCTCTAAATCGGCTTCTTTCTTCAGGTGTCACAGGAAGCACACTGTCGCTTTGAACCTGAGCAGTCTTTACCAGACACTGAACACCACAGTTCAGGGGAACAGAGAACAAAGTGTTAGAAATGAGGTCGCTCAGCCCAGATTCTCAGATTGTGCTGCCTTTTATGTCACTTCACTACCGATATGTTGCAGTCAGCCGATACTGGACTGGGAATGAAAATGAGGTTACATACCTTTGTTATGATTGAGGTTCCTTTACATTAAAGTGCATTTGCATTTCCTTGTTTTACATTTTAATGTGAGATCTGAGTTCGCGTGTTGCTAGTTCTTGATCTCTGCTGTTTTCGAAAAGACATCTCATCATCTACACAGTGGACAGGGTCATTTGTCAATGTGCTTTTTTTTGGTAAATATTCTGTAGGTGCCACTGTTTTGCTCATTTACATTATGATGCATCTTATTTACCAGAGGAATTAATCCAAGTAAACATACATGAAGTGACAACAAGTGTCTGCAGATATAAGAACTTTCATGTGTGTGTTGAATCATGAGTGAAAATTAAATTGTTAAATAAATGATATGCAAGTTTTTCAGTGATCAAAACTTCCATCTATCCATTATCTATACCCGCTTAATCCTCTGCAGGGTCGCAGGGAGGCTGGAGTCTATCCCAGATGATTCAGGGGGGCACAGTGGACAGGCCGCCAGCCTATCGCAGGGCTACACATAGAGACAGACAACCAAGCACACTCACATTCACACCTAATGGCAATTTAGAATCATCAGTTAACCTCATCGTGTTTTTGGACTGTGGGAGGAAGCCGGAGAACCCGTGAAAATCCATACATGCACAGGGAGAACATTTAAATTCACACACAGAAAGACCCCACGGCCGGGACGCGAACGGGGGATCTTGCAGCTGTTAGGCGACGGTGCTAACAACCGAGCCACCTTGCCAAGACGAAAGGAAGTGTGAATTCTTCTATGTGATTGGCTTTATGTTAACCACTTTCAGTACGTAGAATGTCAAGAGAGAAAAAAAACTGCCTCAGGATAAAATAATGGTATCGGCCTTGAAAATCACATATTAGTTAAACCCTAGAAGCAGGACTGTAACTCAGCACGGTCAGGGGTCAGATTTCCTGGCCAGCGCTCTGTCCGGAGGCTGGCAGCCGTCTTGTGTGCGGTGCCGTGTTACATAGGAGGCTTTAAGGACAGACGGATCTGGTGTTTGTAAGAGAGAATGGAGGTGGGTGGCAGTCCTGAGCCTTTACTGAAAAGAGAAGCCTCCTGTACTTGTGAGAGGTCTTTTGTTTGGAGGCCTGTGTGTTTTGACAGGCCTGAGAGGGGGTAAGACAATAGAGGGGCCACGCTGTCTCCTCATGCAGCAGGCTGCTACACTCCACTCGCATTGTTCTCCTCCGTCATTTACAAAAGCCTCATTCTCTGCTTGTCACAGTTGCATCAATTTGTTTTAGTTCATTAGCGCTTCAATTAGCACCTATTTAATTAGATTCCATTTAATCTGCGCTTGGCTTGAGGAATGCGCTGTGTATTGCGATGTGCAGTGCATCTCGTTCGCTCGAGTTTGTCGAATCTGTGTGTGTTCCTCAGTGGGGTTCGGGTACATAAATCTATGTACGTCTTTGTATTTCAGCATGCTTGTGTGTGTGCAGATCATAGTGTGTGAGAGTGTGTCTCCCTGCTAGGCGGTGATGAAGTGCTAGCCTGCATGGCTGCATCTGAGCGTTTAAGTGTCTAAGTGTGATCTTTGCCACTTTAGTCCATTAGGGTCACTACATTAATGGGATCTACTGAGGCCCCTGCCCCTGTTTTCATAGCCCTGAGCCTGGTGGGGTAGGAGGGGGGCCGGGGGGTGGTGGTGGCGACTAGGAAAACTGGACATTAACTCAGACGGATTAAATGGGATTAGTGTTGTCACTGAGACAGATGTGATCTTTGCAGAAACAGCTTTGCTTTCCGAGCGTGCTCAGTTTTGCCGCGATACAACACTGACCCCTGCTGCATTGCACAGCCATTGCAGCCACATATAGGAATGGGTGGTGATAATGCCGCCGTTAACCCTTTGGAAGACTGCATTGCATCGTCCATTGGGGGTCACTGTTCCCATTTGAAAAAGAAGGTAGGAGGTCTCTCTTCTCCCTTTCTGCCATTTTGATTGCCTCATGTAAAAGCATATCAGGGGGTTGCATTATTGAGCCCAGGCTGTGGATCCTTTTTGCAGGTTCCATCAAAGTTGCGTGCAGTGTCTTGTAATGTCTGCTTTAATGCGGCTTTAAAAAAATACAGCAGTGAAAACGGCATCGTCCAATAATGAAGCGCCGTTACCGAGGCTCATGTGTAGGTCGTAAATGCAAGACAGTCGCTCATTACAACAGCAAGTAGCGCTGCTAAACAAGGTCAAGTGAATCCATATCAGTCGCAAATCTCCTCGCGCCGAGCACGTCCTACATTTAGCGCCACCAGTGTAGGGAGAGCTGCGGAAATGTTCACACTCAGAATGAGGTTCGGTATGTTTTAATGGGCTGGTGATTTAAGGGATATTGTTCAGACTTACGTGCCTTCAAGCGGGCAGCATGTGTTTGGTTCCTTTTTGCCTCTTTTAAAGGCCATTCACACAGTAGCAATTGAACCAAGGGCTATAATTGTGTTTTCATGTACTATAGATCCTGTCATTAGGCCCCTGGGTCTGCAGGCAGTTATATGATGACAGCTGACAAGGGGGCGCGGCTCCTTTGAGGAAGAAGGGGAGGGGGTAAAGGAGGAGAGGTGGGGGGACCACACGCACAAAAGCCACAATTACTTCCTGGACGGTCCCCAGAGCTCAGTGGTTGGAGTGTGTATGTAAAATGATGTGGGAGAGGCCATTTGCAAAACAAAGAAAGGGGAGGTGGGTGGGTGAGAATGATTGCTTTTGCACGATGGAGCATGTATACCCTGAGGCGGGAGGGGGGGTTAAAGTGGCAGACTGGGGGCTGACACTCCCCCTAGCAGTCCTTGAGGAGCGGGATCCAGATGGAGGTGTGATGTTCTGTGGTTGTGGTTGACCCCCTCGGAGGGAAGGGGGTCAGGGTCTGTCCCCCGGGCCCTGAGGGGAGGAGACGGCCCAAGGGGTGGAACTCTCGATGCATATGGGCATGAAGTGTCCAGTATGTTCAGTCTGAAGTCAGCGGGGCAGAAATATGGAAATATGTTTTTTTTTTGCGGAAATCATAAACCTATGGAATCTTAGCAACAAAGTTTGATATTGAATTTAAGTGTGTGGGAGCAGGTGTCAGCTTTTCAAAGACTCGATTATTCATTTTAAAATAAAGCTTCCGTTTGGTCGACCTCCTTTAAGGACCAAATGACTCATTGTATGATTCAAAAGAGTCTTTCGAGATGATTTGAAGCATTTTCATGTTGTTAGCCCAGCGCACGTTGCAGAACATCAGGGAGTAATTGGCTCACGTGACGAGATTGAAGTCAAAGGCCAGGCTCGAGCCGTGACACTCAATTGTAGACATAACAACATCACCAATTAGCAGTGAGTCGCTGCAGTACTGATTGGATAATATCTTAGTGGTGCAGTGAGCTGTGAGAATGTTTTGCAGGGTCACAAAGCTGAATTAGCCTGGTCGCGTTCAGTTTAATTAATGACCCGATAGTGGTAGTATAATTGCTCTTCAAAGTGGGGTCCCCTCTGACACTGATGTAGAGCAGCTCCGTACGTAGCAGTCTAGCTTCAAATGCCCAGGTCAGCTCCCGCAGGTCTCGTCTTTGCCAGCTCTCACCCCCCCCCACACCTCCGAAACCGCCAGCCCCCCGGCCTCCTCCGCTGCCGCAGCCACACACGGATAGATATGACTTGTACTAGCGAGCATGAAATATTCAGCAGCAATTTCCTCCGCGTTTGAAATAATACCTTGAAATGTTAATGCGCTCCCACTGCTTGTTTTAAGTGGAAGGCATCCTGAGGTGGCTGTGTTTGGACTGAGCCGGTGCAGGGGAGGGTGGGCTCTGTGCTTAAACTGCTGTTGGCGTGAAAGTAATATGCTGCACTGGAGGATTGCCACAGCCAGGCACTCGGGTCAAGAGGAGAACGCTATTCTTAGTAGCGGTACCTCGACCTCCGCAACACTTGTAGGCACACATGCTCAAAAGCCTTCTCATCACTTGCACGTGTAGGATACACATGCACACAGGGCCTACAAATGCAGATACACACATATGGATAGGTAAGGATGCACACGTAGACACATGAACTCCGCGTACACACGTGTCACCTCTGACATTGATTTTCATTAGATTCACAGTGGTTGGCATGTTGACAGGTTCACCAGCGTCCTTGGTTCTAAATGTGTCTATTACCAGAGGATTACACGAGCCCAGGGTTTATACACTGACAGGCCATGATCTGATATCTGCTGCCATTAGCCGGGCCTCACCCACTAGGTGCCTCTTCAACCTGATCCCGCCAGAGACATTGCGATGCTATCGGGCTCAGTGATGCCTCCATCAACTGATACACCCCCGTGGATTAGGAGGGGACTTGCCACCGGCTGTTCTGTGGTGAGGAAGCATCGCGGTCTGTCTGCAGAAGCTGACACGGCTCAGTAAAAATGTTAATGCAATGCGAGCTAAAAAAAAAAAAGTTCAGGTAGTGAAGTTTGCATATCAGGCAAATCAAGATTGTTGTCTTTTTTATTTGTCGGTTAGAAGCACACACAGAAACGCACAAACACACGCACCGGTTCAGATTTTCTTTCCGCTCACAGTCAGATGCAGTGAGCCTTGCAGGGGGAACACACACTTGGTTGCACAGTTCCTCCATGTGCTTGTGCCCTTCAGACCTGACAGCAAGGCATTAAATATTAGTGGCGTTTTACGGCGGGTTTGTAACATGGTTATTCCAGTCACTGGGCTTGCCTGTCCGGTGTCTGTGTCCACTGTGGGGCCTTGGTTTGACAAAGCTGGGGCAAAAGGCTATAGCTAGAGGGAGGCCAACCTGCCTGTGAGCCTTGGGCAGTGAACACACACATACACATAAGGTTGAAATGCATGACTGGGCACATGAAATTTCACACACAGACTTGCTGCAAAAATGCCTGCACGTGCCTGTACAGCAGCGATGACACATGAGACATATGCATAGAGCCGCTGTTTACGTGAGCCCACATGCTGTGAGCAGGCAGAAGCACATGTCACACATGTAGCACACAGGATGTGCAGGAGGTGAGCACAAAAACAACATCATCACCACAGTGAGGTGCAGTGCAAAAACAGCTTTCTTACTTTTTAACCTGGGTAGCTTTGAAAAGGTAGTTTGTCAGGTTGTGTGTGCTTGTACTGTATTGTAAAGTGTTTCATTAATTCTCACCACTGAAGGAGATGGAAAGACAGCAGAAATGGTGGGTTATAGTTCAGTAGCACTACAATATTGCTTTGTGATAGTTAATTAAACTGCAAGACGGTAAGTAGAGTTTATTTACTGTGGCAGTAATCGGGGTAGGACTAGGGGTGCAAATTTTCACCAGTTACCTTAACTGATAACAATCTGCAATGGATTGGTTGGTAAAAATTTATTTTAAAAAAATACAGTGGACAGTTTTTTCCTACTCTTATGTTCACTCCATAGTGAGACTCTATTTGAATCATTTCTAAGGCAAACACCAAGTTACTTTAATTTTAAATTAATAGCGCAAAACATTTCCTGTTTGTTGCAATTTAGTGATCGGCCCGACAAAACCCAAAGCAAAGACCCCTCTGATGAAGCACAAGCTTTGACTCGGGTGAGCTGGTGTGCTGAGCTGCAGTGGGTGGTGGCTGGCTGAGTGGAGAAATAGCAGTGACTTCATAGATCTGCACATTCTAGAGGAAGCGACAGTGTAGAGTTGCATCTAAGGCATTTTGAGGAATGAAGGGGATACTTTCTGTGGAAAAACTTTCTAAATAAGTAACTGAGGTACAAAGCTGAGTTTTTAGGGGTTGAATAAATGACCGGAGAGGGACTTTAAACAGCTGCACAACTCTGAGGCCTGAGGATATAAACTAAATCAGACAAGATGTGTTGGACACATGTAATAAATAACGTCTGACCCATTTTACTTTTCAGCGAGAGGGCTGTAGTTCTTATAATGCCTTAAATAACCCGTAACATTATGGAATCCAGCTTAGGTATGGTGGTTTCATATAGAATAATATGCACACCTCATCTACATGATAGCGTGACGTGTAGAGATGGGAGTCACTGTAGCTAATGCTAGTCCAGCTGCTGGAAACAGCTGCTCAGCTGGAGCAGATGTCCACAAATACGGTCGCATCAAATTTATCAATCCAGGAAATGTTTCATTACTGACTGCTAATATATACTCAAAGTAGGGGAGTGTCGTTGGTAAAGTGAATGAATTTTTAACGCACATAGTTGATTTAGCAGTGCGGCTACACTGCTCCTCGTTGACAGAGGCTGGCAAGTAGTGACTTTTTACTTCCATAGACTTCAGGAAGTTTTACTTTGCAATTTGTGCAACCCTTGCAGATGGTCAGAAAACATCTGTGACGTCATCTATACAGTAAACATCTGGTGGCCCAACTGGATGCTGCATCACATCTACAGGACAGTTTGCATTAGCAGTAAATATAGTTTTAATCAATTGATTATTAATCATTAACATCCCAAGTTAAGACCACTACATGACCACAGGACTATGTTTCATCAGTCAGACTCTACTAGCAGGCTGTAGTCTTTTTCTGTCAGTTATTCTTTACACATGCAATGATCGTCGAGGAGTTAATGAGAGAATCTGGGCCAGGCCAGGTCCTGGCATGTTTTTCCAGGGAGTTTAGAAAGCCAAGTGCTGCCACCTTTAGTCTGTATTGCAAGTTTCTCAATTAACACCAACAATGGAGCAAGAGGTGACAGTACAGGCAGGGGCAGCTGGGATATTAGCTTGCTATTCAGCGAGGATCCTTTGCATGTCTTGCCACATGACAACCTCGCTGACACGTCTGGCCTTTGGGTGGCGCAGAGGGGTTTGTCGCAGCAAATGACAGTGACCTCCCCAGTGCCCCACTCCCCCCCACCATCCCCTGGTGGAATTGATTAGGCATAATTGGAGGGAGTCAGAAGCTGAGGCAAGTGGCGCTAAATAAATTTGGGTAGTGTTAATTGCAGATTCCACTGTGTCTGTGTGTGGCAGTGTGAGGGGTAGAGAAACACTTAGCCACTGGCTGACAATGGAGGATTAATTGGTCTCCTCCAATGAACATAATTAGACTGATTGTTGGGAGAGATAAAGCAAAGGTTTTATGAGTGCAGCAGCACTGTCAGCGCTAAGAATATCATCCCTCCTCCTCCTGCTTTCCAATTCCCCTTCTGTGCCATAGTCCCCTGTACAAAGTTAATGCTCCTTATTCCTCTTTTAGCTGTAAGGGAGTTGAAATCCCTGCACACAGGGTAGGAGTAGATCACAGGTTCACGGTTACTGAGCCTTACAGTGATAACATCTCTTTGGGGGAGCACTGCAATCTTCTGTTCCAGCTAAAGTGCAGCCGATGTATCCATGTTCTTTCATTACATCAGTTATTGAGCCTTTATTGGTCATAAATACAAAGAGCAAGAGGAGCCTCCGCCTGATGGGGGAGCTACCACGCATCTAAATATTGGGAGGGATTCTTGTCAGCCATCCAGACCATGCGAATCCAATTGTAGCCGGGGTTCATTCCTGCTCCAAGTGGAAATGATTTGGGAGCTCCAGAGCATTACTCAGGCTTGGCCAAGACAATCGGCAGCAACAACAGCGGTGACTTGCGGGACTCAGGGCCCCCATCACCACCCCAGGAACTCGGTGAGCGAGAGCTGGGCTGCACGGAGCTCTGACAGAGCCCTCTTGGATGGTGCCCAGGTCTCAAACAGAGAGGAGGCCTCCGCGGACTGCTTCAAAGGGGGAGGGCGGAGAGAGAAGAACAATACATTTGACAAGATTCATCAGCAGAGGTTAACCGCAAACGGCTGCATGCTAGCTGCTACTATAAATATGACATGAGAAGATAAGATGAAGAACAGCAAATGGAGGAATCAAAGAACATGTCAGAGGCTTTCAGAATTTATGTCTTCCACTCCACGGGATCATGGTTTGACAAGGCGGGTGCTGGATTTCGTGGAGAAAAAAAAAAGATGAAAGATGGTCTTGAAAGTGAACGACAGTCCTAATTCCTTCCTTAATTGGCGAGAATTTAAAACGTAGGTTGACTGTTTGAAGTGAGGTGTATGCAGTGAAGACCTTAAACAATATTAAGGGGGATTATATCCATATCATGCTGTTAAAGAAGGGTGAAGTCGCCATTGGTCCTTTACATTTACATGTGTCAGTTTCACCCTCTGCCATTTTTGATATATTAAATTAGACTGCACGTTTTGTACTTGGTTCCTGCCTTTCCTGTTTAACTATCTGTCTCATAAAGTTCAACATTCATTAAATCATCATTGATTTGTGGCTAATACATTCAATCTCTGCTTGAGCTTAATGCTAAATCTAATTAACAGATACATATTTTCATGACAGTATCCATCATTTGTCCTCCCTGTTCGATTAAGTCGTGCGTCTGACCTCCCTTTTCCGCCCAAGAGGTAAAGCAGCACAGTGAAAACTGACCTTACTTGTTAAAAAGCATCGTCTGAAATCTTCAAAGAACTGGAAACATCTGCACAAATGTTGTTTCCATGGACACCTGTCATGTTTCTGCCTAGCTCTGAATGAGAAAACAATGTTGGGTTTCTGACCTGAACCGAAGACTAAAAAAGTCAGCAAGCTTTCCTGACTGACAAGCAGGCAGCCTGGGGGGGTTGGCTGAGCTGAGCAGGGCTGCCAAGGGCTGGGGGTTGAAGACCTTGACTCCTGCACCCGTGGTGTGATGGAGAGACTTGGCCTTCCAGCAAAAAAGAGACGGAGGCTTCTGCTCAAAGCCGAGGTACCTCAGGGAGACATTTTGATGCATGATGGGTGGAATAAAATAAAATAAAATGGGATCAACCCTAGCAGCAGCAGTTATTGGTGGAGGGGAGGCGGTTGCTGTAGCCCTCTGGCAACACTCAACCTAAGGCTAGCTTTGCCTTCTATCTTCAATGTTTTACTATATGGAACTCCCACTGGTGCCCTGAGAGAAAACGGCCTGTTTTAAGATGTTCAGAAGAAATACTAGCACATCGACATATCCGTTTTAACTCAGCTGGGCATAAAATGGGGAAGTGGCTCCCCTTTGAGGAGAACTCACTGACCTTGGCAGGAACTCTGAAAGAATACAGCCAGATTTCTGGCTTTAGTGTTTCCTTTTGTGGCTTATTTTTACCGTGCATGTATGGGGCGGGGGTTGGTCACTGACTTCATCATATCATAAAATTATTAGTAAAACACCAGGTCATTTACTCAGCAGGCTTATGCCATTATTGTTAGACTTGCAGACTGCTTCTTTTCTGTTCTTTGCTTTATTTAAACCATCCTTTCGGTAGTTTGCTATGAACACCAGATTCTGTAATGAGTGAGTGCACTGTGACAAACTGTTTCTCTCATGGATACTTTATGAACTTGCTGGCTAATAGAGGGAACTACATTGTTGCATCAGTTCCAGCTGAGCCCAGTATCCTCCATGATAGATTGTTGCTCCCTTTGCGTCTCTTTCTAGCAGAGTAGAGAGGCGGGGAAACAAGGGAGAGGTGGTGAGCCGACACGTTCACAAGAGAAGGCCATCTCATCGTTTTGTCTCACAAGTTGTTTTACCTTGGCCGCCGGGTGGCTCCCACCTGGCCCCACTGGGGTTGTGACTGCAGAGGGTTGGCCAAGAAGTCATGGCCACAGATTAACTCTGCTATTTATGGCCCGAGCCCGTCTAACTGCTGCCCCAGAGATGGGAAATATTGCTCACTTAGCAGGATTACTGGGTGCCGTAATGCCCCAAAGGCCTGCTTTATGGCAGGTCATAAATGTTCCCAGGGAGAGGCAGCGAGAGTCGGATTGATTAGCGCTCCGGAGGAAAGTCGATCTGTTACCCACGCCCCACTGGGGAACGCTGTGATGGATGCTTCCGGGAGGTGGAGAGAGGCACTGAAAGGGAGGGGAGGGCACTTTGCTGTGCACAACGCCAGTCCTAGACATCCCCACAGTGACACAAGATGGAGGGTTCCTATTGCTTGCAGGGCCACGGGAGGTTGTCAGGCAGTCACAGAGCTATAGCCACTCAATGCAACGGCCCTTTGCCATCCCACTGGCAGACAAATGGAGAGGCGACCTTGCCACATGCTGCCATTTACCAACGTCCCCCTTGACACCTTGCGTCCCCCAGACATCTGTCATTTCAAAAGATAGACCCCACCTACACCCCACACCCCCTCTGGGGCATTCATTTGCTGCAGTAGAAGGTCTGATATACAAGCTACAGCGAGCCCTTTTTACCTTCACTGGATGTCGCTACTGTCTTCATGCAGGATTATATTAATAGTGTAGCAATCTGGATATCATAATGATTTCTCTCATGTCTGTATATACTGCATGTGCCTAATATATGGCCCAGAGAGAGGTTCACCTCTGATCCTGATGGTGTTGGTGGTGAATATATAGGTGTAGATCCATCTCAGTCACGTAAAATAGTAAAATTTTAAAGAATCAAATTGACTTCTTATGATACATGTTGGTTTTCGTCTATCTGATATCCTCGGTTCTGGAGATGAAGACAGTTATTTCTTTTGAGAAATCAACTTTGCTCACTTTGCTGGATGAGGACGTGTTCGAGGACATCTGCCCAGCAGATGACCGTCATCATCCTTTCAGGAGCTGCCCCTTTTTCAGCTTTTGATGGTACTGAAACTGCCATGATAGAATGACAGTGTCATCCTCATCCACATTCACTGAAGCTTCTGGAAGGCGAATACGTGTTCCTTAGATTTCACCCCCTTGTGTGCAACAATGGAATAGGCAAAAAATAAGAAACACTTTTTAAATATAATGTAGTCCAGTATGATAGAACCTACTATGGTTTTAATGATTAACAGAGAGTAGAATTATCACCTCTCTGATACTGTCAACAAAAAAAGAACTAAAATGAATAAGCTTCGTAAAAGTAGAATTTATGGTTGAGCTGTTGCTTTTGGTGGACTGAACCAGATTTCACAGGGTTCCTAATAAGGTGTGCGGTGAGTGTATAGCTATCTGTACGTATGTTGTTAAACTCCTTTCCTTGTGTAGGCAATGGTGCGGCGTTAGATGTTGCATTTGATTGTCGCTCAGTCCACCGCTATAGAATGTACTTAAAATTCTAAAGTGGTTCGTATGAATGGTAAATAACTTTCTGTTTGTCACTATTTGCTCTTTGTAGAATTCAGCATTAGGATTTGCCATCATCTATAAATTAATTTGAGTGTTTAGCATCTAACAGCTCGGTTAACACAGCATCCGTAAGAACTCAGTGCCAGAGGCAATAAATACTACAAAAATAACAGCATGAAAGCTAAGTGGTAGGACATAATGTACCGGCGCTCTCTCCCCAGGTAGTACTGATTTCTTTCAACATGGCGCTATGCTCGCTACACCTCTCACCTCATCCTTCTGGCTCCCTGCTGTTCTTCAGTCTCCCTGACATGCCTACACAGTTGGACTGCAGCTGCCCTTATACAGGCCTTTCACTGGCTTAGATATTTTCCAGATGCCTGACTTGGGATATTGGCTGCATGTGTGCACATGCTTTTGATGTATGTGATTTGCAAGTGTTTATTTATGTGCAAATGGCCATAATGTGCACATTTGCACATGCCTGTATTGTATGTACTTACACAAATCAATATGCAAATGAGCATGCGTGTGTGTAAAGTGCAAGAGAGTGTGCTACAGCATCGGCAGCCATTTCTCATTTTATTAGGCACGGAGGTACACAGCACGATGAAAGGGATCATCAGAATGACCTAACTGCTGATGGAGCTCTGCTCTTAGAATTTATGTGTGCCTTTGTCTGCTGTTTCAACTAACGCGGAAGTGTGTTCTGGGGAGCCTGCTTTTCATTCTAATACAAAGTCCCCATGACTTATATCTGCTGTAGGATTACTAAAGGAACCACATCAGCAGGTGTTTTCATTTTGTTTCAAACTGTGCTCATGTGCCGGCTTTTGTCCATGCAAAATTGGTTGAGTCCTCTTCTCTATTGCACTGGCCCTTAGGAACGCACATTTGCTTACATACATTACCTGTACAAGGAAGATCGTCATTTCCCGGCTCTTAACTTCATAGCGTTTCGTCTTCCTTTGTCTCTGCAAGCGACAGTCAAAGCTTGTGTTTTTGCCACCGTGCTGGGTAGGAGTTGCTTTTCTTGTTTAACGTGTTAAATCACAAGAGAGAGGGGGGGGAAAAAAATGCCTGTCACCCAGATAAAGCTGATTACAATGCTTATCAGATACATGCAGATAATTATGGTCGTAATGCAAATGGAACAGCAGTCAAGATAACACAAAGCCTCTCCACCATCAAAAAGCATAGCAGGTGATGAAAAGATAGCGGATGATAGAACAAATACCCGGCAACTGTTTTTGGTAAGACAAAGCGAGCATGTCATGAGTTTACAAAGCATGCCACATACCAGAAATACATGGTCAATAAGCATGGAAATCCCCTGAGTGTCTATATCTGAATGCACCTGGACTATTTGTAGAACCATAACCAGTTAGGAAGGTTTCTGTGTTTTGTTTTTGTTGTCTCTGGCAACTGGTTTGTGTTTATTTATGCATTGTGAAAGGTTTACTCAACCTTGTTTGTTTTTCTGGTAAGTGTTGACTTAGCATTGGTAGTACTGTAAAACAGAGCTCTTGGATGGCAGCTGTAAGCCCGCAGAAGCCTCTGTAAGCTTCTAAAAGCCTCCTTCCCCTCAGCTTACAGGTATGATGTATCCTTTCTTAGCGCTCCACTGTTGTTAGTGTTATCTTATGGAGTACAATGGGCTGGCCCCGTGCTATCACTCATCACATACCACAGGACAAAGTCGGCCTGGGCACAGATATGAATCGATTATTAAACTGAGAACTCATGACATTAAAAGGATATTTATTTGATGTCCTGCTTGGACACCACTGGAAACCTTATTAGCAGTTAGCCACCAAAGCTGCAGTCATTCTTTTATACTTCGATTTGAAATGATTTTGTGGATTTAAGATATGACAGCTTTAGAAATGATGTTTACATTTGCGTTTGTCTGGGTTGGCATCGGGTTGGGCACCTCCTACATCATGCCGTTTGCATTATCTAACATGGAGGGAAACCTGTATAGAGCAGATCAGATAAGTCCATCAAACCCAGCTCTGTGGGATCATACCAGACCAGGCAAGATCAAACTAGACAAGAACGGACTAGACTGTATTTAGTAAGCCTATTGTTTTCTACGACGTCAGCAGGTCATGGTGTTTACACCAGCAGATGCCTGTCAGATAGATCAAGATAAAGGGAAGCATTTATCAAAGTTTAGGCCAAAATCTTATACAAAACTAAGATCTGTCACATCCGTTCGGTTTACAACCTGTTTGGTGGGTTCACAAGAGCAAATCCAGTGTTCCAAATTAAACAAACACTGCTGAGAAAGTTCATCTCTGTGAGTCACTCTGCATCATCCCGGATGTCAGCTGAATAGACTGACATCGCCGTTTGCGTAGTTTATTTTTCTTGGCTCACTCACTTGCTCAGTTCTGCTGCTGTTTGTCACCACTGCTTCTCCTACGCCACACACCAAAGCTCAACACAAGTTTCCCTGTCAAGACAATAGGGTCAGTTTTATTTACCATCTGGCAAACAGACAGGTTTAAGGACACTGTAAATGGCATGTATGTTTAGACAAACTGGTAACCAAAGTTTAAAACTATGTTACTGTGCGGAAGTCTGTTTTATAATCATGTAGTTGTAATATCACTGACTGACTCACTGCACTTGTATTTATATTGCAAACATGTCAAAGACAATTCAGTAACGGGAAAATTATAGTTTAACTAGAAAAGCACTCAGAGAGCGCATACCTCCGCCAAGGAGCTTCAGTCCACCCCCAACACAATCTCCAAATTCACATATTTTGTATGGAACGTTACAAATACAAATGTAATTACAGACAGTTCAAATGTCCTACTGACAATGCAGCGTTCACCTCATCCGACCTAATGAACAGGCGCAGCGTCTAGTGCGGCAGCTCCTAACAGCCTCCCAGCTTCTGAGACAACGGAGATAAGAATGCCGGCCCACCAACTGTGCGTATGTCGCTCAGGAAGGAGAAGAGAAGTCCGCCATTGCGCTGTGTGTCGCGTGGAGACCCAAAATGTCATGTGGTCACAGGGGGTTACCCAAAAAACAAGAGTGCCCTCTGGTGGCTTTTAGAGTATACCACATTTAATTGTCCACCCGGTTACACTTACATTAAAAAAAATCCTGGATCCAGATGGTGATCTGGGTCAGTCCCAAAATTTCATCATTTGTTCCTTGTCGCATTTCATTTCTTTTCGAGTTATTTTGAACATAAACAAACAAAGAAACAAACAGACCAACGCCAGCCATCACATAACCTCCTTGGCGGAGGTAACAAGATACATTTTCCAATAAGCACAATAATCTCAGGGATGAGAAATTAGAATTAGATTAGTGACTTGACCAGGTAACAAAGGTTTTGCATTGTTAGATTTCACACCAAGCTGTCAGACAAATGATAAATGGTCTGCACTTAAATAGCGCCATTTTCTACCTTAGTGGTATCCAAAGCGCTTTACAATGTGTTTCGCATTCACCCATTCACATATACATGGTGACAGAGCTGCCATGCAAGGCGCTAGCCTGCCATTGGGAGCAACTTGGGATTCAGTGTCTTGCCCACTTCGGCATGCGGAACCGCCAACCTTGCGATCAGTGTACAACCTGCTCTACCACCTGAGCCACAGCCCCAGCCGACAAGTTATAACAAAGCACCTAATAATCACCCAGTATCATATGAACGCCTTTATTTAGCTGTATATCATCATGTAACACTTGTATTGCCGTTTTATGCCCCATCCAGGGGACACAACTTGAACAAAGCCTGTCTTTTCCCAAATCCCAAAGCAGCCATAGACAGGCTGCTGAGATTTAACAACTGAGTCACTTATTTACAATGTGTTTTAGAACAGATGGAGCTAAGAATTGACTTCAGGGTGGGCAGAGGCTAAAAATACCAAACAAACACATTTATCAAGTAAGCTATGATAAATAGAACCGAACAAAATCAAATAAATAAATTACAACGGGGGGAAAAAAAATAAACTCCCCAACTAAAATAAACAGGTGAAAGCAGATCAGCTGAAATGGCAGCCTGCCCCTCCACACTCCTGGAGAACTGAAACCACCAGCATGGCAGAGATCCTATAAAACCACAAGGCCCGCTTTTGCAACAGAAACACATTTGGCTAGTTGGGAGGAGAGAGATGAGTTCTGAGCACACAAAGGAGCCGCTGCCATCTTGAAGTATTTTTGTTGCATGTGGATGCAGTGAGGCGGCGTTTTACAGGAACAGCTTTCCTCCTCTGATGCTGCAAAGCACTCGGCTTTGCAGAACGGCAAATTCGCGGTTTAACTGCTTCTGACAAGAAATGAATGCTTAAGTATCAAATTCTTGTATTAAATCACAGGTTTAATGTACCTTAGCCGGACCATTTTTTTTTTTTTTGCCGTGTTCACAGTGAGGGATAACAGAAGCAAATCATTTGTGAGGGTCAAAACCAACAAGTAATAAGTAGTGAAGTCAGAGCCCGGTGTGGACTGGACACTGACTTCTGCTCTCCATCAGAAACCATAGAGGGAGATCTCTTGACATTTTGCCCCTCACTGCGGTGTTATTGCTGCTAAGCGGGCCTTGATGTGCCATCGATCTGACCCGGACGACCAGGCATTCACATCCCTGTAAAAACACGCTGGGGATGGAGATGTAGAGCAATGCGCCATGTTGTGTTTGCTTTGTGAGCTCCCTAAGGCCTGGCCTCCCAGCTCCATTTATCAGGAGTGTTTGCACAAGGGGGTAATTTGTAATATTCGCTCAGGGCTTTGGAGATAGAGCAGTGGGACAAAGGATAGAAAGGAGATCAGCAGTTTGTTTTCTTTGATCCGAACTGTACTGGAAGTTTTGTTTTGAAGCATTATTCCATTTGGTTTGTTTACATTCATCCTACAAGAAGTCACGTGGACTCACAAATGGCTTGTACGCTGGACAGAGATTAGGTCAAAATGTACTTGTATGGATATTTTGAATACTCTGCTAAAAGGTTTTGACTATGAAACATATACTGCCTATAGTTGGTAACGTGCTACTTTGCAGAGGATAGTGGCTGTCATCAGCTTGGACACACCAAAGCCATTCTAGTCCTTTATTTACATGACAAAGCATCCATCTAAAACAGTCCAGTCTAAAATTCTTATTTACCTCTGACAAATACAATAATTCCATATCACATCGTCGACTTATAGCTCAACTTATCCACCGTTAGCTGCATGTTTTTCAATTTATTGGTAAAGCAGTAATCATTCGGCTTATCTGGGATGTGTGTCGGTTTCTGTAAATAAGGAATACAAGAAATAACATCCAACTGTACACCACTGAATACTGAGGTTAAGTTTACGTTGGAATATACAGCTCTCCACTCTGCCAGCTAGGAACGTATGAGATAGTGTATAACACTGAATGGACTTGGAGAAGATTGGCCCTGCATTTCCATTTAGGACTTTACACTGCGGGACCTGTGAGTGAATCCAGACATTTGCCCTTGAAGTAAGAACATTGCTGCGAAGAGGTTGAGGGAAGACGAATACAGACATTGCACCTGGCCTGCAAGATACTCTACAGTGTCACTTCTCTTTGGAGTTCAATTCAGTCTAATCTAAGCTGCATTCAGGGGCCTATTCACAGACACTGCAGAGTAGTATACTTTACCATGCTGTAAACACAATGCACAAACATATGTTCCTTGACCTCCACAGTGTAGGGTTTTCAGACTAGCTACATCCTCAGCACTGCTGCTCTTCAGTGCAAATCTGAGGTGAAAATGCCCCATTAGGTCTTTCATTTTGCACCATTTCCTCTCAAACATGAAAGTCTGTGTAGGTTTCGAGTGTGTCGGAACTGTATCTAGACCACTCTGTCTCATGGATAGTTTTTATCGTTCAAAAGCAGAATATATGGAAAAGTTAGGTTGCTAAGTGTTATGTCTTATATCTGTGCATAGCCTCAGCAATTCACACACACTGCCAAATAAACTACATTTTGATAATTTGCGACTTGAAAAATGCTTGGCATAATGGTGGCATTTCTCTTAAAGATAAAACATAAAGCTACCGTGGCGTAATAGATAATAATGTTGTTATGAAAATACCCATACCTGTCATCATTTAAATAGGATTATCTGCCTTTTACTGACAGCATCTGCTGTTAAGAGTCTGAAGCACGCGGTTTTCCTGCGCCCCAACCTTGACAAGCAAACATACACCTACAGTAATCATACAGACGTATCTACAGTGTAAATACTGACAGTGGTATTGCGAAGAAAAAACTCAACTGCGGGCATTTATGTGCCCATATAGCGTCCTGGAAAATAGTCTTGTGGCGTTTTGATCACCATAAGATGTTGCAATCAAAGTAACTTCACTCAATAGTGAAATGCAAGGCAGACGTGGTCTCTGGCCTTGCAGCTGCTGCAATATAAAAGGATGGAGGGAATGAAAGAGAGTGGAGGATAAAAAGCCTTTCCATCCGTGGAAGGTCAAGTAGATAGGCAGTTTTACTATATCTCTGTGACAATGGTTCTAGCAGAGATTCACTGAACAGCAGTGTGATAGAAATCACAGAAAGGTAATGGTGGAGGTAGAGGAATAGTGGGGTCTTATGGGAGCAGTTTTCCTCACACTACTGCTGCACTATAGATTTATGTGATTTGGGCCCACCGTCTCCCTCCCTTTGATGAAATTCAATAGCCAGACGTAGGGTAAAGTGGTTCGAAGCTTTAAGATGGTTGCCGACTGTCTCCAAAAGTGGACACAACTAATCAGTCCAAGAGTGCGCCGATCTGTGTCAGAACGTTCGAAAACGAAATGGTACACCACAACTGATTTATCCTTATGGAAACATCTGAACACGCACTCCAGTTGTGTGTTTTTGAAAAGTATTTGAGTCAATGAAATTTCTTGAGAATGCCCTGATGCTTCTTATTGCGTACACCGCCCGTGCTTTTTATAAATGATATCCATAATCATCCATTGGTTGTGACCAATCAGAGTATTAGGCCTGCGACTTGGCCGTGCTGCAGCATAGTGATCAGCAACAATTCAGGATTGGGACTCTCTGACCGAGGGTTTGCTTGATTGTTGACATAGCACAGTCCAGGTAAATGTCAAGCAGAATGAGTCTTCCAAGTCTGTAGCTCACTCCTTCGCTCCATCCATCCCCCTCTTCACTGCTTTAGCATTGATTCGAGGCCAAATGTGGTCTCTTGTAGATAGAGGCCCGGGTATCTTCCAGATGAGGTTAGCTGTGATTTGAATAAAAGGCAATTCTTGTTCAAACAGCCCCAGAAAAGCCCCGTGGTAGATCAGTCACACTCCTGCATCTGCATCTGACTCACAAATGTCCAAACGTATACCACCGTGCCTACATGATGGACTGTGTTTCCTGAGGCGTTTATTTTGGTCCAAAAACAGTCCCATTGAGATTCCAGCATGTCATTTGTTCTACCTCCACTCCCAACCTCCATGTTCCTGTTGTTGTTTTTTCTATGGAGCTAGAGGCATGCAGTTGACTTTCAATTAAAAAAAAAAAGTTCAAGGAGTTTGGAACGTCCATTCAATTTAATGGGTTTACTTTGTTGCGTAATCAGCATAGCAGCGAAAATGACGAGAAGTTACCACATCAAATGTACTGTGTCTCATTTATTTGCACAAAGATCCCAAATCAGAACAAAGCTACTTAACAAAGCAGCCATGCAGAAGCAGACAGAAACACAGGTGTTTCCTCCCCAAAGAGCAGAGTGAAATCATAAACCTAAAAGCAAGCTGAGAGACAAACCAACGACAGAAAGTGAAGTAAATTCTGTACGTATAAAGGTAGAATGTAGATGGTGAGTTAGTTAGTTAGTGTACAGTCAAGTCAAAATATGGTAGAGTCATACATTTGGATATCGTGAGATTGCAATGACGTCTGTAACAGGTAAGACATCATTCACTGGTTTTGTGTTTTACTGTAGTTGTGCTTGCAGAAAGTTACTCTCCAACCAACTAAAATTGTCTGAACAGGTTGCTGTTAGGGTTTTAATGGATACATGAGGTCAGCTCAGATATAAAGTTCCTCTCAGACAAAACTTGAGGTTGTAGCTGCAATTTTAATGCTGCAACTTGTTAAACTGATGCACAGAGCTTCCGTGTTCCTCCTTTTATGTGCATGGTGAATCCGCCTCCTGCTACCTCCCTGCTTTTATGTTTTGACTCTTAAAGACCTCCATTAATAGTAACAGTGCAAGCGGATCAGGGCCTCTTCAGGAGCTCTGGTCATGCTGGTTGTTGTGGTTGTCTAGTTGACAGATCCTCCTCCACCGTCCTCCAGGCCTCCCTCCAGCTCCTGGTCCAGGCTGAGTCTTTTGAAGGCTAGCTGTTGAGATTCAGCAGACAGACGCCTCCTCTGGGGAGCTGACATCATTAGAGAGGAGAGCAGATCCCAGCTCCTCTTCAGCTTCAGCGAGGGAAGGAGAGAGATAAGGAAAGAGAGAGGGATCGAGAGAGGAGGAGTGGAGGGCGAGTTTAAGCAATGCAAGGTCAAGATCGCGGCACAATTACCCTGGCAGCATTGTGCCCTGGGAGGCCAAAGCCCCTGACTTCTCACCCAGCCAAGGTCGGCTGGGCTGCTCCTCAAGACAATTAGCCTCCCAATATTTCCCTGTCATTTCCTCATTCGCCGCTCACCTCCCTCTCTCTTCACCAACTACCTCTCCTCCTGCCCTGCGAGGGAGTTCATGTGCTGAGGGCTCGTGGCGTTCCGTGCTGTGGACACTATGTTTTCTACAACTTTAAATGTGTGTATTTCTTTATATATGTTACTGCAACAGTGTGCTATCAAGTAGGGTTGCAAAAGCACCAACAAAGCCGTTGGATGAATACAGAAGCAATACACTGCGTTTTCTCAGGCAATTAACACAGTAGAGTCCCAGTCTGGAAACTGTAATGTTCAGTGTTGGAAGGTGGAATGCTCACAACAGCTAGTCACTACTATGGGTTAATTTTTGGTGTCTTTATACAATGAATGTAAGACTTGATCTCCATGGCAACATATTAATCTGTGTTATATTGAAGAAAATCCGAGTAGCAGTTAATCTTAACTGGTTGTCCACTGGTTGATTTTGGTGTCCAAAACCAAAACAGATATCAAAGTGTTTAAGTCCAAGTAGAGGTTGTTGTTGAAGCACAAGACCTGCATGGCAAGTTAGATTTTAAATATTAATAGGCCATCCAAATAGCTCGAATTAAGCTGCTAGATACAAGACCACAGCACTGCAGGAAAACAGAATATTTCTTAATGTTTTCTACCCCAGTTGCCAAATATTTGTATTGGCTCAGTTTGGTCTGTCCAAGAAATTAACAAAACCCAAACTGATTATGCTATAAGGAAATAGAATACACTTTTCATGCACACACTGTCTGCGCGTTGTATTTATTTTCTCTGCAATTATAGCATCAGTAGTTGCATTATTAATTTTCAATGGCATAAATTAATTCAGCTGTGGCAGCACATTGTTAACCAAACAGCTACTGGCATCACTCAATTCCTCAACAAGAAATGGTCTAAATATGAGATTAAGTCACCATTTAATTAAGCCATGTTAATTAAATGGTGTTAACTTCCTACTCTTTTAAGTTACACAGATTTACATTTTGACTTTGTTTATCCCCTGGACTGTTCCATGTGTTCCCCGTGATGGGGGGATGCAGGAGACGGCTTCATCCGAGGGGCCTTGCCAATTAGAATGCACAGTGAATCCCCCTGTAAGCTTATTAAATCACTATTATCCCTATTAACACAATGGACATGATCCTCTTCTACCAAATGCAACCTCATTTTATGTAGTGTACATCGCAACAAGCAGCGCCTGTCAGATCATCTAACGTCGTGAATATGCTCGCACACACAAACACACAGGACACGCATAATTGTACGCAAGCACTCGCAGAAAGCGGGGCTCAAATCCCAGCACATGTCAGCGTTTTGAGGGATCATATAGATGCAAATGCCGCCATGTAATTGCACAAGCAGTAGATCTGCGCTCTCAAGGCAGGATGCTGTCATGTCAACGGCTGATTCCATCTGCTTTTCATCGTTTCTTTTTTTTCCCCCCTTCCTAAGACCTGATTTCCATACCAACCCAAAGCTTCAGAATCCTCTCGTTTTATCTGCTCTCCGCCTCCCTTCTCCTCCTTCACCACCTCCTCCTCCCCCGTCCTCCTGTTCGAACTCAACCTATTTCTTCTGGTCCAAGCAGAAGTGATGGAGCTGACAGCAAAGAGGCAGATGTCATAGCCAAACACCCGAATGACAGGGAGGAGGCCTCCTGCAAAGTCTCTGTTCTCCTCTCCTGAAGGCTCCAACTCTCCTTGCCTCGTGTCTTTCTATATCTGACATGTACAAACTCTTTTCATGAATGCACACTGCAGTTTTGTAAGGAGAGATCCATCAATCCTTCAACCCCCAACCCTGCTGTTGTACCCCAAATCAGTCTACCGTTGGTCTCTTCCCCAAATTCCTTCTCCTGCAGAAGTCTCTCTGTCTCCTCACCGCCTCCTTTGACCTCCTATTATTCGCGGCAGCCTTAGTAATTTTTGCATGTCAGGTGCACGAGCTGCATGCTTTCTGCATCCGGGCTTATAGGGATTTAAGACATTCCTTATGCAGGCCTGCATATAGAGATAGATAAAAGCCAGTGTGACGGCAGTGTGATGCGTTACCAATCTACCAATTTGCTGCAAGTCAAAGGAGCGATGATCCTTTGCTTGGGAAAAACGACTTGGCTAGAGGGGAATCTGAGCAGCAGGCCGATGCCAAGTCTTTTTTTTTTATTGTGTTTATTCCAAGGATTGCGGTGGATATTGCATATGTAAACCACCTGATTTTCTTGTTGTATTTGGTACAAAAATCCACTTATTTTTTTTTAAAAAACAAAACATTTCATTCCGCCATTTAGGAATGTGTCTAAAAATCAACAAAATGCCTTCTTTTAAAGGAATTGCTTTTCATTTGCAGTTCAACTTTATATGAACTCATTCCATACTACATCTATAACTCTAAATTTGGCATTATGAAGGGACTGTCCAGGGTTTTTCCTGAGTGTGTTATCTTATTTGACAGAAGTAAATGCATTTTTCTACTTTTCTAAGCATTTGATAAACAAAGGCATGTCTATTGTGTTGAGTATATGAAACCCCAACTAGTAAAACAGATTAAAAAAACACACACACACACATATATACATATATATATTCAATACTTATCAATATGGCGCTGGTGAGTTTCCGTTGATGCTAAAATCTCTCAAAAATTCCTTAATGCAGAAAAAACATGTCTGTCTTTTGGAGTAAAATCCATTTTGGAAGTATTGTGATGTTAGATATTGTTGGCAAACGTACAAGATATCCACACAAATGTTTTCAGCTTGATATTTGTGTTGTGCAACGACAACATGTTAGGAAAATGGCAAAATGAGAGCCAAGAAAATTTCTCAGAATAATGACAGAACATAAAGCCACGTTCGTCTTTATGTACGATATCTGCTCCTTTGTGTTTTATTCAACTTTATTTTGCAGATAAAAGCAGCTTGCAGGCTGCAAGAATGTGTAAATCTAACAGTGGTAAATACAAAGAGGCAAGTGCTTACTGGGGGCACGCACTCAGAATCATTTTGGCCATCAAAATCTGCAAAATCGTGTTGTTTACAGACAGTTAAAAAGGTAAACAACACCCATTTCAATAGCAGGAAAGACACAGGTGGAACTAATGCCATTAATGGTCTGTTTGCTCCATTAAGCGCCACAGTAAACAATTCCTCTGCTCATCTGTTTGTCAGTTTTGGTTACTGGTCTGAATAGTAGTCGTTACAGCCTCCCAGGGAGAATAGTTTGGCTATAGACTGCCTTGTTGGCATTTATAGAGAGGAAAAGTTGCTCTTTAGATGAGCATCACCAGTCTGCATGTTAACATTCCATTGAAGCTTCTAATAATAGTATATATAAAGAAGGAATCAGCCTATTACCTACTGTAATGTATTGTAGCTATAGATGGGATCCATAACATGTAGATGCACATTGGGCCTGCACAATTATTTGAATCAATATTAAGATCCCAGTTATTTATTCAGATTAATAATTGATTTTAGAGCAAATATATATTTATCGCATTTTCACATCATCACGTCATGCTACATTTTTGCTAATGTGCAGATGTTCGCGTCAGAATGAGACTGAAAAGGTTCATTTTCACATGAGTCGAGTCGAGGCAAAATGCGAATTAAACAGCACCCAAAACACCTCACTTGCTAAACACCTGCTCGATAGGCCGTCGTCGATATTACAGTAATGCCTCACATGCAGGC
The DNA here is from genome assembly GCA_024666655.1 of Dascyllus trimaculatus. Lineage (NCBI taxonomy): Eukaryota > Metazoa > Chordata > Actinopteri > Pomacentridae > Dascyllus > Dascyllus trimaculatus. The sequence continues at coordinate 8,198,806 of CM045449.1, read as the reverse complement.
TGCAGTAGAAATGTGCACAGTGAAGCTTCTAGTCTCCTCTCAGTTAGTGCAGCGCAGCAAGTAAGACAGCTGTGTGACCAAAAGCTACTATGAGTGAAAGAAGGCCTTCTAATATCAGATTTACCCAAACTGAAACTAAATGGACTGTTTTCTATGAGCATTACACACATTTCAAACGTCGGTATCACAGCTGGAAGCCAAAATAGTGATCATGATTGATATTTGATTCACTGCACAGCCCTGATACACATATAGATACATGCATAACCATATGTACACAGAAATATGCAAAGTTGTCCATGGATTTGTATGTTTTTGCATCCTGCCTTTGTGATCTTTAAACTTACCAGGAGTTTGCATCCTGTGGTGAATCATCTGCAGTCGTGGTCTTGGGTTTTCTCTTCTCTGCTCTCAACAACGAAACACCTACATCCTGGAAAGCCTTCCTGACTTGCTGTGCAGGCAGAAAGACATCCACAAGACTTGTTCTTCCCAGTCTACCATTTTAACATGAACTCACTATTCTTTGCTACTTTATGTATTTTGTCCTGTCACTTTTTGAGAATGAACCCAGCTTCGGCAAAACAACAGCCTTTGATTGATTTTTGCGTCGCTATTATCTGTTTCATTCTTCACTCCTCGTTTTGACGGACAGCTCCGCATCAGTCTGAATGACATCTCTCGGCTCTCCCGTCAGCTCTGAGCCACGTGTGAGCTTTGTTCTGCGTCAGAGTCGGCTCATGAAGTCAGCTGCCCAAGAAGCATTTGGTAGCCAAGAAGCCGAATAGTTTTGAACCTCTGTAATTTGGGCACAATATGTTGAAGGGGTGTAGATCACTCACAGCTCCTTTAGTATTTATGTAAAACTATTTGAAGTAAAGCTGAGACTTGCCACTTATTTTATTTCAAATCAACTGCGGTGCAGCACTGAGCCTGTCCAAAGACTTATGGTCTGGAATGTACATTGTTACCTTCCAGCACACACACATGCACACTCACACACACACACACACACACACACACACACAGATAAATGCATATGCGCCACACTCCCGCCTCCCCCTCCCCTCCCTTCATCTAACACATAACACTTCCTCCAAAATTTACTGGTACTGTGTGCTGTGCAGGCATGAGATAACGTCCCAGAAGTTTTCCAAGGGCAGGACGAGAGCTCAGACATCAGAGGGAAGCCGCGTCGAGCCGAAGCTGATTCATTACATGTGTTGCATCTGCCTCCTATTAAAAAGCCCAGAGCACTCTGGCTGTCTCTCCTGGTCTCTCTCACTCTCTGACTGCAAACTACCTCCTGACTCCTTGCCTAGACCTCATCACTCTCCCTCTCTCAAAAAAACTCCATCTTTCTGTCTCTTTCCTCTAAACTTCGAGTTCCTTCTGATGACAGGCCTCAGCTCCTAAGTTTTGCGGATTAGCTGTAGCGCACAGTGCCATAATATGAAGTTAATTCAGTATGAAAGTCTCGAAGGACCAGACAAATATTTTAGGAATAAATCTCTCTGTACAAGAAAGATTGTGCTCTGTGTAGTGTTTTTAAATACGACCACAGATTCCCAGTTTTTTTCCCACTTTATTGTTTTGTAGTCAGTTTAGGGTTACATTTACACGTTGCGTGCCCTGTATTCTCTTAGTACGGTGCTTGTTTTGTTGTTCTTGTAATTAGATCGGGGCCATAAAATGACACTTAACTTCTGATTCCACTTAAACGCATTAAATGCAAACCATCATGAAAGTACATCATAAAAACACACACCTGGGTTGCTGGAGTAAATCCGAAGCAAGCTCAGTCTTTGCCTCGTAAACAGTCTGTCGTGTCCGTTGATAAGCGAGCGTGCTTCTCTTCGTGGCTCTGCCTGGAGATGGCTGCAGCTGGTGGGCTCCATGAGGTTCATGGTCAGAAAGCACCCACTAGTCTTAGCTTCACTCCTCCCAGGGCCAGCCTGTATGCCCCACCATCACTGTTTAGTTGCTGCATTTTAGTGATACTACGCCAGTTTACCTCAAAGCTGATTTGAATTTAAAAAAATAATGAAATAGTTCAAAGTAAACCTTTGTTCTCCTCGTTTGGAGTTAAAAAACATAGGTTAAAGAAGTAAGGAAAGCTCTTCGTTCCTTACTTCTGGTGCTCATCAGTATTGGGATTCAAATGCTTGTTACTTGTAGGAACTGAGGCACTCAGAGTTAGGCTGAGCTTTAAAAGCCTTTATTTCAGCATGGCCAAACAAGTTAAAAACTATAGCTGACACCTATGGGCCTCCATCAGGGCTGATATAAGATGGCCGCCCATATGTATACTCCTATATATAGGGAGAGGTCACATGACTGGGCGGACTGGGGTGGAGGACCGCGGAGGTGGAGGTTATTAGAATTTTCAGTAGTTATTGATATTGACTGATATTTTTATTATGGTGATGAACATCATCATGATAAATAAGCTTAAGACGGCTTTGATTGATAGTTTTTTTATGAGCTGTCTTGGCTATTGTAACTCACCCCAACTGGAGGCAGATGAATTTAGTGAATAAGCGGCTGTGGCCCAGGTGGTAGAGCGAGTTGGTGGTATGATCCCAGCCCCTTTGCATGCCAGAGTGTCCTTGGGCAAGACACTGAACCCCAAATTGCTCCCGATGGTAGGCGGGCACCTTGCCCGGAAGCTCTGTTGCGATTGGTGTGCGAATGTGGTGAATGAGAAACACATTTTAAAGCGCTTTGAGTAGCAGTAAGGTAGAAAGGCGCTCTGTAAGTGCAGACTATTTGCCATGCATGAATATTATAGGCCAGTTTTATTTAACCACAGATTTATATTGACTGCTATGTAAAAGGAATTGCACTAACACTAATGCTGGACCCGAATATTTGAATATTCGGTCATTGTGGTGGTATCCAGATAATAATTTTTAGATCTGAATACTTGTGCAGATTGGACCTGAATATCCAGAACACAGAAATTGCTATTCTGCCTTACTAAACACATAGCAAAGATGCATCTGAGATCATTTAGTCAACAAAATGTTGAGTGCAGGACACAACATAGCCCATCTTTAATAATCGAACTATAGGGATCCCTATAAAAAGGAGTCTTCATGTTAAATACAACTGTTGGCTGTGATTAGCGCTTGACTAGGGGCCTGACCTATTACTGTATCTAATAATCAATATTGTTTTTTCATTTTAAATGAAGTAGCAGCCTATCAGAATCGAAGTATAAACGATGATAAGTTCTCTTTTAATCAGACGTACAGTGGGTAATACATAAATAAACAAAGACATTTCAACACAGAGTTTGTGTTATACATTTTGGCATCAAGATGTTTAGTTTTAATGCAAATCTATATTGGTTCCAAACTTTGGTTATCTCTTTGATTACTAATAATTGGTATCAATATCAGCTCTGATAAAACAATATTTCTGACCCTCACTGTGATTGGCTGTGGTATTATTACCACTTTTTTTTTTTTAAAAAAAGTCAGTTTTCAGCATTTGGCTCTAACAACACGGTCCTGGCATTTATTCCTAACAAGCCCTGCTTCTGTTGGTTGAGGTGTAAAATGCATCATATCCTGTTTACCACTGAATGTTTCCGACAATGGCAGATTCTCACCCAGGCTGAAAGCTGTCATTAACTGGCACCGTTCTATCGTTTATTGGCCATATGGACCCCAGAAATATAGACCCCGAGGAGGAGGAGATGCTGCTGCCAAGATAGCAACAAATGGGAATCGAAATAAACAATAATTGAATAAGAAGCAGGCGATCGGTTGGGTCGCTGTTGCCAACTGTTATCGTCACTATAATGACGGAAACCTCAAGTGGAATCAGGCACAAATGTGAGCTTACTGTAAAGGCTTTTACAATAATCCATGCTTTCAGAAACTGACATAAATGGTTGACATCATTTCTAGTGGTTTAACTTCATCGGGATCTCTCTGCTCATTCAGATTTACAGTCAGAACAAAACAAAGGTGTTATGGGGTAGTGGTGGCACAACGGGTTAAGCCCTGGGCTACCGATCACAAGGTTGGTGGATTAAACCTCCACTGTGCCCATTGTTAGGCCCTTGAGCAAGGCCTTTAACCCCTGACACCTCCCCAGGGGCTGCACCGCGGCAGCCCTCTGCTACCAATGCAGAATTGAATTTTTAGGGCAGTGGTGGCCTAGTGGCATGTGAAGCGTACTTCTCACAGGTGGGTTGCTGGTTCGCGTCCACCGAACGGACAAGGGGCAAAGTCACCACCACTGCGGGCCTCTGAGGAAGGCCCTTAACCCCTCCCTGGGCACTTCCGCGGCAGCCCACTGTTCCTAGTATGGACGGGTCAAATGCACAGAACAAATTTCCCCAAAGGGACTAATAAAGTATAGATTATTATTATGTAGAAGTTGTGTTCCAGTTGCTGGTGATCAGTGGATAGCTTCACATCAAAAAACATGACTTTACCCAGACATCCCTATTAAAGACACATTTCCTTACCTGACTGAAGAACATTGTCTAAAGTTAAACCAATTGGAAGTTTCAGACTGTTCTTCAACTACCTTTTTTTTTAATCACTTGCTCATTTCCTTTTACCCCACAATCTCATCTTCAGTGTTTTAATTATGCCGTGGTGAATGATAGCTACCTTTGAGGTGTGTGCGTGCGTTCGGCGGACTTGTTAAAAGGAGCCTTTTTTGCGGCGCTCCAGCTGATAATTATTTCAGATTACGTTCGAGGAAATTAAACATTTCTTAAAGAACGTGTGAGGGCGACGAAGTTATCGAGTGCAGAGGCGGGAGGGGGTGTGAATGTTGCACTTTCAAAAATGTAAATTTTTTTTTGACTGCTAATAAGATCATTTTCAAGTGTTAAAAAAATAGTTAATGGTGTTATAACAGTTGAGCAGAACTTGCACTGTTTTTTTTTTCTACGTGGATCAGTGGCAGGATGAACCTAATTGGTGGTGAAACGTGTGTAAATTATCGGAGCCGGAGTGATACGTAAGAGTGACATTCCTCATCATTTATGCAAACATGATGTGTGAAGTGTTTGTTACAGGCTTGATGAAGTTAAACTTATTTGTAATGACAATACTAATGCCTGTATTTGAACTCTTGTGTGCCCTACATCTGGGTTTGTTTAGGGTAGTGTTTTGTTGTGGGTTGTAGCCTGTCATTTCGACATCTGTCTGGACCGCTGATCTGTCCCACCGACACACTTTTATCAGCTGATAAGAGTGTTTGCGCCCGCCTTATCTCTGTCCATTTAAGGGTTATGGAGTTGAGAGCCATAAATGATAAAATCCTCTCCACGAGGAACTGTTGCAGAATTTGCGATGGATTCGGCAGTGCCTACAGTTATTATTGTCACGGTGTCGAGCGCAGAACACTTTGACCTGCATGTAAGAGGCAAAGTTTATCTCCCACCGTCAGACATCTGAAAGATACAATCAGTGCTCTGGTTGAAAGATGTCACAAATATTCAAAATAATTATTCTATTTTGAAGCTTCGGGTCAAGTCTTGATGATTAGTTACGTTTTTTAAAGGCTATATGGTAATAGTAGAGACAAACAGGAAGCACTGCACTGGGTCAAGAACAATGATGTTCTCTTTTAAAATGGAGGAAAACACAAAGTCAGGTGCTCTTTTAAGGACAGAGCCAGGAGTCAGTGAAGAAAAATAAAAAGAACAGTCCCTCTTTTTATTAACGCATGTCCTTAAACTCTGATTAAAAATAAAAAAAGATCCCTTATTGCCCTCGGAAACTCATGTTACTGTTTTTTTTTTTGTGCTCCTGTCACAGTTATAGTCACTGCAATTTACAGTCCTGCCATGGCACAGTTCTATTGCCGTCAGTGACGATAAAAGATGAAACAAAAGTTGGATTTCTTTAATTATTTATTTTGCTAACAGCCTGCAGTTTAGCCCAGTTCGGCTGAATGTTTTTTTGAAGTGGCTGTTGGTCACAGTGGAGTTACTAATGGCTTCATGGTTGCCCCGAGGAGTGCAGATTTTCTTTTTGTTGCTCCAGAATCTTCATTAGTGCAAAACTTAAAATGAGACATGCAGAATAAAGTGATTTTGATGAAATGTCACAATTCTAAAATTAAATTCGATTAGGTTTTCGAAACAGAACGACACGTCGCAGATGAGTAGCTCAAGGACCAACAGCAACAACTGCTTAGGTTTCACACTTTCTTTCTAACGTCAAAAGTTTGGTGATTACTGGGCCGCTGTGTAGCTTACCGAGTTAAGGCGATACCACATGGGCTAAGCAGCGGTCATGAGTTCGAGTCCGGCTCAAGACCCTTTGCTGCATGTCGCTCTCCTGTCTCTCCCACTTTCACTCTGTGTCTGTCTATACAATAAAACAGACAAACTCTCCACCAAAAAATACAATTTAAAAAAAACCTGAGTGTTTATTCATTCAGACATCTATACATAGATAAACTAACAGGTTTTCGACTCAGAGAAACTTCCTCAGGGCGCAATGCAAACAGATGCTGCATTTAAAATTCAGTAAGCAGTCGTGAGACCTCAACTGATGCGTGAATTCTGCCACTTGGAAAAAAAAAAAAACACATGCACAACTTTAGAAAATGCAAGTACGAACATTCACTGTAATGGCCTCGCATAGGAGAAAACCCATGTGTCTGCAATCAGACCTTATTAGCACAACCTAGGCATGAATTAGCAAAAATTACAATCATCACAAACATCAGAAAACAGTTAAAGAACAACATAGTTTCTATAAAACATAATAAAATCAGAACATGGATAAATCACAAGGGATGCTCTACTGTATTGCACTTTACATCCTGATAAAGACGATGTATTATTCAAGGATTTCTATTTGTAAAATCAATTTTGGAGAGCAGACCAATACTTAGGACCTCCATTACTTAGAGGTAATAGTCATTATTTTTTCATCTTTACTGCATGATCAGTATTTTACATTTACCCACCACTGTAACTACTATTAACCTGGTAAAAATATAAGTTTGCATTGTTATTATCATTATTATTATTATTGTTATTATTATTATTACTAGAACAGCAGTGATGAGAGGGAGTGGCACACAGCACTCGCTTATTTGCACCTTAACTAGTGCACTAATAGCATTCAATTATATTTCTATTCTGCCACAGCAGTCATCATTAGTGGTGCAGGTAACACCAGAAACACCTCTTTGTTTGGAAGGCATGGATATGGAGTGAGACGGAGGTCATTAAGTTGTGTGTAAACACCATTAATTATGAAAGAACATTGTTTTTGGTCTGTGTGGAAAGTTGTCATGCATAATCAAGTGAACTTAGATTAATGATTGAGCAAAACGTCTGAATAACTGATTTTATTTTTTTTAAAAATTGCATTAACATGAATTTCTGCTGTGACTACTTAGTTTTAAGAATATACACATACTGTATGTTTTCCATGCTTCCCCGATCACCTTGAAAATGCTCTGCGTGATTGAAAGGTCTGCTGAAATAGCTATCGAATGGAGAAATACAGTCACACACTCTTTAAAGTGAATGAATAAATCATTCTCCCTCTTACTCTCCGAAAGGTTTTGCTGACCACAGAGTGCAAATGTGGCATTTCCAACAGCATGTACCACAACCTGGCGTTGTTTTAGTGAGGCTTTGAGCGTGCCCTCGTTTTTTGAAAGCCAAAGCGAACTTTGACTTGCAAATAATCCCGCGAGTTTAAAAAAAAATTGAAGTACAAGCTCGTGTTGTAAGCGCGCATAAATCTTTAGCAAAATTCAGCTCTAATAGCGTGCACATAAATCAAAGCCGTGCGTTACTCGCAGAGAAACAACACTTTGAATATCTGCATAATGCTGGCTTCAGAAATAAAGAGCAAAACGCAGACCCACAGCGCTGCAACCTTGCTTTCCTTCCAATAACATCATTAGCATTTTGACATCATGGGCCTAATTGTTGTTTGGTAGCTTTGAGAAATGGTTGCCTTGGAGTGGGAGTTGAGAGGGAGGGGAGGAGGGGGCTGGGGTGTTTCTGCTGTAAGGCCTTGTGCTTATCAGTGCAGGACAGATACTGTTCCTATGGTTCTGGCTGACAGGTGAGGTGTGTGTGTGTGTGTTGGTTGCAGTTGTCAGTGAACCCCCGGGACAGGTGCTGAGGGATGGGCTCGTATTTGGGAGCAGGTGCACCTCCCCTTCCCCCCTTCCTCCACTCTCGCCTTGTTCCCTCACTCCCCCAGGAGGCATATGGTGAGAGTGATTGGAGAGACCCGAGGCCCGCGGGGAGTGCTCTTCTCCCCAGTTCATCTGTTGTAGACGGGGCCCTGCGGGACACTCAGGCTCTCCTGAGGTCCCTGTTGGCTGGGAATCAGGCCGAGGAAGGCAGCTTCGCTTTCAGGTTGACTGCTTTGTTACAGTGTTGGGCGGTCGCGGTGGCCACCCCAGTTAGCTTTACACTCTGCGGCATCCTACACCGCAATTTTGTGCGGAGGACGCATGCCAAATGGCTAATAGGTCACACCCTCTAATTTGTTTTCACCGTACCTCATTTGTACGCAGTGTTGCTTTTAATCTGCCAACTCTTGTCATGTCCTGGTCTCAATGCTTGTAATTGAAACACCATCCTGCTGCAATTTCACTGGCTCATATTTGTAAACCAGCTTACAAATGTGGTGTAGTTCTGAGTGCAGTAGGAGGGAGAGTTATGGGGGCATTTTAGGACTTGTATAATATGTGTATCCCTTTTTATGTGGTCATTTATTATAAGGCGAGCTCTATGAATAATGTATGATTAAAAGCCGTAATGGATACACTGGGACTCGTCAAAATAAAAGCAAAAATCCATTTGCTCTCCCTGTAGTAAATCCACTAGCTTGTCCTTGGGCTAATTTCCAACTTGGGACTTGGTGGAGGAGTGAGTGCATGTCTTGATAGCAATTTCAAGAAAGGGAGGTGTTGGTTGTGCTGTAAAGTGAGAGAGAAAAAACGAGGGAGGAGGAGGAAAAGTGAAATGACACATGGATGAGGAACAAAGCCAGGAACACCTCTCTCTCCTGATGCATCCCTCCTTTATCTCACTCCATCTCAGACTCTCTCTTTCTCTCCTTCCCTCACTCCTGTTTCTGTCTCTCACCATCTTATAGCTCCTTCCCCCTGCCTCCAAGCAGCTGCCACTTCTGAGCCTGAAGAAAATGAAGGCAGATGAATCAATTTGGCCTGTGGCCCTAAAGTGCACTTGTCTGCGCCCCAGCTTGGGCGGGGGGGATAATGAGCCGATAGATTGAGCCGGTGCCGGAGCCCGGCACTGAGCGCCGAGGTGCCTCCGCCTGCCGCACCACCGGGCCACCATCATACACACACACACACACACACACACACACATATACACACACTGCTGATGCCTCCCCGAGCAGCGGTAGCAGTCTGTCGCTGGGTTAATGGGGGTGAGGGTCCTTTGCGCAGGACACTTTTCAGAACAAATTAGAGGAAGGATCTGTATCCGTCATCTTCAGCCCTCCCTGTATTGCCCCTCGTCTCCTCCTCGCCCTGTGCACGGGAAGCCTGGAGAGCAGAATGGAGCGTGGTAACGTGGAGCAGGAGAGCATCAAGACAGAAAGGGAGGAGCGGGCAGGGGGCAAGGTCCAAGATCCTCGGGTAATGAGGATTGACACTGGGACAAGGTTGAGGCACAGCCTCCCTCAGCGCTGTTGACAGGTGACGGTAGGCGAGGGAGAGACAAGGCAGAGTGAAAGAAGCTGGACCAAGGAGAGGAAGCGAGGTCAGAACTAACAGCTTCTCTGATTTGAGGAGGAAAAAGGTGGGAGACTGTACAGTCATTTGATGCCCCCCGAAGCCCCCTGTAAGGTGAAGAGGGAGGGAGGATCAAAGGAGCAGGACAACAAAGCATCACCCGCCAGCCTCCAGCCAGCTCCCTGCTGACAAGCTGCAGATTGATCGACACTGCCAGGGGAGTGAGGAAGAGTGAAAGGAAGAGGAAAGTTAGCCAAGCCTAGCATGAACTGATGTGAACCACTCCTGCCTCCGTCTATGCCTTGACTAGCCCTTTCTAAGCAGGGGGGTTGTGTGACTTCACACAGGGTTAGAGTAGTATAAATGAGCAGACCCAAGTCGGCACTACTCAACTTGGGGGGAAATTAAGATGCTGGAGGGCCCTTTGAAGATAATTAAAGAGCACAGAGCGGCAGCCTCCAGAGACGGACTGCAGACATGTTCAATACCGAGACTAATGGAGCTAATTTCCAGTACATTATTCATGTAAAACACAGGCCCTCACTTAGCCATGTATTTTCTATTTCTCTTCTATCTGTCGTCTTAAGTCATCGTCTGTCCCCCACCTCCCCCTCCTACACACACACACACTCACAGATTACTTACTTTCACTTGCTGCTTCCTCCTGATTAACCTTGCCCCAATACTGCACGGGCCAAACCTCCAATGTAAACAAATTGTATCCACACAAAGAAATCTCTTTAAAACAGCCAGGTGGCCAAGAACGGTTCCCTCAGGGCTGCCCAGAGTGCATTTCAAAGGCATTACCTTGCGATGGACAGGTATTTTGACCTTGGTCTTGGTCACACCTCGCAAGCATTCACATTTCAGAGGAGACCATTAGCCCCACTCTCAAGTTCACTGACTTGTCCTTTGACATAAATGAGTAGACAAAAAAGAAAAAAAAACAACACATGAAAGCTGTACAGTTGGGAGCTTAGGACCAATTAAGAACCTCCCCAGACAGGAAATTAGTCCCTACTTTAATCACAGGCAGTCAGGGCTGCCAATCTTTTGTCAGAGTTGGTGAATTCCTGCCTAGATCAATTGCTATTCTGTCCCATTGAACAGCAGCTTGGGGAACGGTCCTTGCACGCTGCATCATTAACCTAGGTGCCTAATTAGACGCTGTGCTCTGATCAATAGCCAAATTGATTGCTGACTGGGTAATGTAGCCCTCAAGCCCCGGAGGAGATGGAAACACTTTGGGGCGCCTTCAGGAATTTGTCAGCAACACTGATGCTGGGTAAACAAAGTAATCAACGGCAGCACTTGACGGCGACGTGAAGGCAACGTGAAGGCGACTGTACGTCGACGCTCTGTCTCTGCTGCCGTGCCTGTCTGCCTGCCAAGGAGGATTGCTCTCTTTGTGCTCTCCTTGAGAGGAGGAAATCAAAAGGGCCACCATCTATTTTGAGATTCAAGGAGTGATTAGGCTGACAGCTAGTCGAGAGAGAGAGAGAGAGAGAGAGAGGCAGAGGGAGAGGCGGGTAGAGGTGGAAGTCAAACCTGATTAGGCCCACCTGCCAGGTTTCTCTTCCTTCCATCTCTACACCCTGATTGCTAGTCGGCAGCTCCCCCCTCTTTTCCGCCACGCCACACTCACCCCACCCAACCCCTATCCTGTCACTGTTGACCTCAGCGCACTGCTAATGCCCCTTGGCCAATCAGCATGCTTGCCCTGGCGGCGGCAGGGTAATTAAAAGGGAATTGTGTCTACTTGGCATGTGAGCTGGTGGGCACAAGGGTAGACAAACACTCTCTCTCTGCCGCCCTGCCTCCCTCCCTCTCTCCCAGCCAGGTGGTAGCGTACAGGACCTGTCAGATTAGCTGATGACCCTTTTAATTCTAGCCCAGCCGGGGGCCATAATTGATATTTACCGGGAAAGGTTAATTGTAGCAGTGATCTGCTTAAATTACAGTGGAGATCAGGAGACCAGGGCCAGACACCACACTTGCCACCGGGGGAGCTGCTACACGCAAACTGCTAGTCAAATGGATTACACCCCGCGGCCATCGCTGCTGCACTCCAAGGTGGGGAAGCAGCACGGGACGATGTGATTGGCTGGTGCTGCACCAGCGCTGAGTCTTCCTTGCTGAGCTCGCCAACCTCCCATCTGGTTGGGAATTTGGATGCAGGCCAACTGAGGGACTTGATGGCCTATAATAAAACAAACCATCCATGTTGGCATTAGGGTTACCGTGATGTTGGGAGCCGAGCACACACGCTGGCTTTTGCACATTTAAGTTTCTAATAGTGCATATTTTGTCTACAATAAAGACTTTTTCTCTGAAATATTGCTCGGTGAAGGTGGGAGTATGTATATTATTTAGTTCTGTCTACTTGCCATTGATGCTACAGTATTAATTTTTTACCGGCCCCAAGCTGTTCTTAGCCTTCCAAAGTTAGCTAATGAATGTGGAGCTGACTGAGGGACTGTGCTGAACTCAGATTTTAGTTCAGCAGCAATGTACATGTTTTTAAGCCAATGCTAAGGTCATATGTGCACACGTCATCTAATGTGCAAAATGTGGTCAGGAAGGAAATTTTACACTTATCGTCAAATCATAAACTGACCTTTAAATCAGTCAAACTCAACGCGATAGAACTAAATTTCCTCTGATGCCCTAAATGAAGTAAACCCAGCACAGATGGGTTTACTTAATTTGCTCTGCTGTGTTCCTGTTCCTGGCTGATACGACTAGCACCAGTTGGTTGAGGTTTTGGGTTCCAGGTGTTTTTTTTTTTTGTTGTTGTTGTTGCTGCTCCAGCCAGTTCTGCTTTGCATTTAGCCAAAGTACAAACTGACTCTGAGCTGTGAGACACTACACCAACTTTGTGTTTCCTTTCAGGCTAAGAAAAGAAAGCCTGTCGCCGATGGGAAGTCAGTTGAACCCGTTGTAGTTGTATTGTATTGTTGTGCATAGTTGCCTGCTTATAGGTTATGGTGGGTTACAGGAAATAAGATCCTCTGGAGCATGAGACGCTGTTGTCCTACTGCTTGTTTAGTTTTGCACTGTGATTTATTACAGTGTTGGACTTCTGATATAAAGTGGATAGTTTTGGTCCCAAGGCTGTGTGCGGTCTGAAGCTCTTGTAATTTTGCCAATAAATACGAACTTGCGTCAGAGGTCATGTAAACATCAATGCGCAATCTGATAAAAGCACCACTTTAACTCCTGCATTTTTTAAACAAGCCAATTATGACATTTAGTGATTACAGAAGTATTCACCTCTTCTATTATAGATAAATAATATTAGCCGCTTAGTCAGAAAAACAGCTGTACTGGTGTTTTTGCATTGGATTATCATTATATGGGATTCTTTGTTCTTTTTCATCCAGCATGCTCTGTGCAGTCATAGCTTTCTCTTCATTACAGCCAGATGTAAAAGCCAGTAACAAACCACAGCTGAAATCATTCTCAGTTTTATTAAAGCGTTGTTAATGGCACAGCCCATCATGTGTTGACACTGGATTAGAAAAGCCTGTGAATTCGGTGCATTCATCCGGGACAAAAAGACGATCAAAGCTCAGGATTCTGTTCATCCTGAGATGACAAGAGTGTTATCGGTTTCTTTAGTTTGTTGCATTACACCGTAAATGTGAGATGTGTTTGGTAACATCTAAGTGGATTCATATAACAGCACCTAAATGTGTCATGTTAGGAGTTGTTAATCATTCCTTTCTCACCATGCGAGAATAATGTCACTTTAACAAAAGTAGTAGCAAACATTATGTTCACGAGTATTATTATGAAGCACATATAACTCTAACTATGGTTTTTAAGAATCAAGAGATGAAAAGGAAAAAAAAAAAACAGCGTCACTGGCGTAGTCTTTTATATATGGTCTTTTATATAACAATTTTAATCATTCTTCTTGGCATTTTATTAAAGAAAAAAAGCCTCCCGGTGGTGATTTACAGTTATATCAGAGCCACTTCTTTTATTTTATGTCTCTCAAATGTCTGAAAAGTAACCATAAATCGCTGCCTGTCAGACTATACTGCTCGGCTGAAGACATAGTGGTTTGGTTCATTAGATAAGTACATTATTTGATGATTGCCTCTTGTCTTGTGCAGATCAAACCTCTGGCGTTACGTCCGGTCAAAGTCAGCGAGGACGAGACGGTGCAGGAGCTCAGCCGGCCGAACAGGAGCAACTCCAAGGAGCAGCTCAGCGAGGTAAGTCCATTGTCAAGACCTTTCACCCTTTTCACAGACCTGCTACTGAGAGCCGGGTTATCCATTTTCACCGGCCGAGGCAGGGAACCCCAAAGTTGGGGTACAGAGAACGGGCAGACGAAAGCTGCACTGAGGCTGGGATCAGAGGGCAGCCGCTGCAGCAGCTCCTGCTGTTCCCAGCTCTCACGTTGTAAAGCCCCTGTGCGTTGCGAAGAAGCCTGGTTGGCTGGCAGCACGCAGACAGGAAATGATTCGGCTGGTCACACAGCATCACCTAGCTGGCCTGGCATTACTTAAAGCACGGCGCGGTTAAATGTAGACATGACCTAACACGGCTCAGCCATGTGTGGACTGACCTTGCCAACCCCAGAATGGAACGAGTTAAAGAAAGTGTTCCAATTATCGCTGCGCCGGCATCCATATGCCAGCCCATTTAGAGGATGAGTAGGTGGCAAAGTAAAATGGAAGCCAGGCATTGGTTCAGCATAAGGGATGAAATAATGCAATTTAGATACAGGGGAAGTAATGAGAATTTATGCAAAATCCCAAGCGGCTCATTTTGAATGAATGTAGAAATATGCTTCCTAACTAATGCCTGTCAAGCAGGCCTCCCAAACCTAACTAAATTCAATCAGACTGTTCATTTAGCTGACGAAAGCAGGAGGAGAGAGAGACACAGAGAGAGAGAGAGAGAAAGAAGAGGAAGGAAAATATGCAGCTTCCTTCTCCAGCAGGGGTAAAATGATGGGAAGAAAAAGATTTTAATGAACTTATTAAATACATTGTTTTAAGCTATTCAGCATTCCAATTGAAAATCCAGCCTGATGAAAAAAAAAAAATCTCCCAGCCTAATTTTTTCCCATCTTCATGCTCTTTTTTTTCCCCCCCCTAAGCCTCGCTGCTCACTTTCTCTTATGCACTGTCCCCCCCCCCACCCCAGCACCCCCTCCTTCCCCTCGTACTATTTCTCTTGAATTTGTGTAAAAGGCTGTCTTTTAATGAAAAAGTCAGGAGGAAGAGGCGGGCTTGTCAGATAAAAGACCGACGCTTGTTGACAGCTCTGACAGGGATATACGACAAGCACTAAGAAGGAGGGGGCACGAATGGAGGGGGCGGTGGAAGTGGCGGTGGTTGCGGTGATGGCAACGGTGGGGGGGGGGGCACTGTTGAAAATTGCACGCTGTAATCGCCGACGGTGTTAGATGTGGCATGTCTCTCTAATCTGCTGCCAAATAAATGGTGCACAGACGCTGATCGCTGTAGCCACGCCATCTATATCTATCCATCTCTCTCTGCCTGCCTTTACCTCTCTCTGTATTTCCATATGTGTCTGTCCTTCTCTCTGCTGGCTCTACTCCGCTCACTGAAGGCCTGGACGTGACACACACAGCAAGATTCTTCAGCGACACCGTGTCACCGTCTCCCTTATATTTCTTATATTTTCAGCTCCATGAAATCTCCACCACCACACTGAGAGCACTGCTAATTTTCGTAAAATACGCTCCACCACATCAAAGTGGCTCCCCAGCTTTAAGAGCTCTTAACTAATGATGCCGCGTCGGCAACGAGTAAAATGGATTTCTCTTGTCTTACCGCCAAAGGAAATAGAGACAAATGCGACATGCGGACGCGCCCGCCTGCCCGCCTGTAAAAACAGTCATGCATCAATTTGGGAGCAGGGGGTAAAAAAAAAATTGCAGGGGATGCTGTTTGTTCATTGCCATGGTTGGGTCTTTATCTGTTTATTTTGACTAGGTAATTGTGCCTGCAGTGCAGCGGGGCCCCGGCACTAAGCCACACAGGGATTAGGGAAATGCGAGGTGGTAGAGGGGGGTGGGTTCCACTGCATCTGTGTCCTGCGGAGGAGAGGGTGGCAGTTGTGGTGCTGTCAGGGTCTCTAACACCCTCCTGTATTCTCTAGTGTCTACCCAAACCCACCCACCTACCTGATCCTCCCGCCACAGAGGGCAGACATGTCTGCATCCCTTTCCCTCCTCACCGTGGTCCAACATGCTGCGATTGGCCCGCCTTTTGGCATCCCTGCGACGACAAAAACCAATAGTCTGGGTTAGGAGAAGATGGACTGGACCCTCCCCTCTTATCGCCATGTTTTTCTTTTCTTTCATTTTTTTTTGTAAGGAGAGTGGAGGAGGGGGCATGGAAATGGGGAGAGGATTAGGGGGTGGATTTAGCAACATTTCTCTTCTCCGGGGCTGTTTAGTTAACCCTTAAATGCCGCCAGCATCCGCCCCATCCCTCTCGCCACCAACCACCATAACCACCACACACATACACACACTTGTCCTCCTCCCTCCCCCACACTCCCTCTCTGGGGCGGGTTCTTAAATCCTTTTGAAGTCCTAAGCGCTGCAGAAATCCATTGAGAGCCATGTATAATGGCTTTTAAGAGAGAGTGTTTAGCTGTATGCCGACCCTATGGCTTATGAACCGCTGGCGTTTTAATGGATCCCCCCTTTCCCTCCCCTCTTTTCCTCCCCTCACCAGAACTAAATCCAATGGATTGTCCCTCATTATCATTTAAATAAGCCTCTCTTTCTACTCAGAATGCTTCAAGTTGAATGAACTCTACATAGTAAGGCTAATTCCAAATGGCCTTGGCCTCCCTCCACCTATACACATTTGCACTTACACACACAAACACATGCATATACGCACATTTAAATGCACTCACAACATGCACACATGCAGACAACAGACCACATTCTCCCTTGGAACACACTTTTGGCCCTTTTGTATCCACAGATTTTTGCCTTCTGTGCAGCTCTTCCTCCGGCCTCCTCGCCGGCCGTGGTATGAGGGGAGCAGAGAGGTTGAGCAGAGTGGGAATAGCCTTTTGATTCCCACAGAGCCTGCTTTCCGGTTCGCGGCAGGACTCCTCCCTAATCGTCACCACAGGAGCCGTCCTGCGAATCAGAGGGGCACACAGGCGTTGATGAGGGCTGATGCCTAGAGCAGGTGTGGGAGAATGGATGAGGGGCACTGGGAGGGTGCAAAACAAGGGAGGCAGCGGTGGTGAAGGTGTGGGGGTGGTCGTTTTGGATTGAAGGTGGACCTATGGATGAAATTGGTCTAGCAGAAAAGTCCCCTCCAGAGACCGGGCGGGGGGAGAAATTGCCAATCTAGACAGAGGAATAAAAGCAGTGAAAAGTGGAAGTGGAGGGAGGGATCTGGAGATTGGTATTCGTGCTGGGCGCTGACAGACAGAGCCAGAGAACAGAACAAAACCCAGCCTTTTCTGTCTCCATCCTGCTCTTGTTCAGCATTAAGAGGACTGCATTAGGGAACACAGGAGGAGCTTGATGGGCCAAAACACCTCCCTAAATGCATGAGGAGATATTTATCCCGAGGAGACTAATAAAACATAATAACAAATTGGTTTGGCTCCATGGAGGAGGAAAAAACCTTCTCAATAAAGATCCCACAAGACAATGGCAAACCAGATAGACGGCATTTAATGAAGGATAGTGTGTATATATTTACAGACTGGGTTGTGAAATTTAAATGATCATAAACTATCTTTGACAATACACAATATAAAATGAAATCTGCTGTATTTGCAGATATGTTAAAGTATCTGCCCAGATGCGTGTTAATGCTATTCCTAATCAGGCGGAAGGACGGATTTGTTGTGAGCACAAAGCAAACACTTGATGAATTATACGACTGAATACAAACAGAAGCCAGCATCTTCAGCTAGTGGGGCATCTGAGCTGTCACTCAGCCTCATAACAACAGTTTGTATATCAAGGTGTGTTTTATCACTTTGTCTGTTGATGCAAGAGATGGATTCCTTTCCATGTGTCTGTCAATGTCAAATGGCACCTTTGAAGGCGCAGAAGCAAGCAAACTCAAACCAGAAAATGGTGACGCTTAATTCTGACCTACACTGCAACACGTTACCACCATTTTAAAACCAATAACCAACCAACCGGGAGTATGTAATAAATAATTTTGTCAACTAAAAGTCAGGTTGCATTGTAGAAACATAGCTCCTTCATAAAGGCAACCCCACAGCCTCCGAATCAGTTCAGTGTGCTTATAATGCATCTCCACAGACTTACGCCTATTGTGCACAATTATAATTTTACCAAGACAACCCAAATTAAGTCCCTCAGCAGGACATGAGTGATTGTTTTCAGAGCGAGTGCCACTCAACTACACCCCATTGTGCATCCCAGAATGAATGGGAGTGATGTGTGCAGGCGCGGGGTACATGGCAGGGCGGGTAAAAGGTTAACGTGAATATTGATATTAAAGCGACGCTGCTTCATCATGTCTGTGTGAGCGAGTGAAACGCTCCTTAAAGGTCATCCCTGTTCTCCTCTCTCTCCCTACAGAGTTCCACTCACTCGCTGTCAGGCCGCGGCTACTCGGTAAGTGACATTTTCATGCTTCATAGCTTTACGGCAGAATTACAATCTCCAACGACCCGCTTTATGGCCCCGGCGCTCGACATTTTAATTATGTTAAATAGAGTAATGGAGAAATCATGATATTAGGAACATTAATTCTGGCTGACTGACTGATTAAATTGCGGGAAGGTGTCCTGCGCTACCTTGGCGAAAAGAGCCTCGTTTTATTGGCATCGATCAGCGCCGTTCGCCAGTGCTGCAATTTGGCTGTCAATGTTTTATATCCTCCTCCAGTGACTGTCAGCGGAGGATCCTTTTGCTCACACATCCGACAATATGCCTAAAAGCCTTTTGCTTTCCATCCTATAAATACAAATCCTCACCACCACAGACATGCATGTACGTCTACACCTTCAGGAAGGGCCATAGCAGTTAAAAGTGTCGTCTGATTTAGTTGGGATTGACTGTGCATTAATAGGAGTCAGCGAGACGGTTTTTGTCGCACAACATGCAGAGTGTTGTTCAAGGTAAATGTGCCCGAGAGGAATATTTAGTGATGCCTTGCAAAACGTCAGCCCAATCCTTTCGAACATACACCAGCTCACAAATTGTCAGCGCAGAACTATTTTTATCCCTTGAAAGCATCTGTTGCCTTGCCCCAGTGCGTTCTCGAACTGTAAATTTGTGCTCTTCCCCTCCCATTGTTTCAGTGATGTGTCTAGTCTCTGGGTAATACAGACAGCAGTCGTCCTTTATGTCCTTTGCTTAAAGGGGAACTCATAAGAGGAACATTCTTTAAAGTGTGCTACTTTTAGCTGATGAGTGGCATATGGCAGTTCTTATTGCAGCTTGGAAGCAATCATCCCGACAAACAAAACAACTATAAATGGTTTGTCATCCTTAATCTGCCTCAAAGGACTGCAGTTAAAGCACTGAACAAAGCTTAACTTCAAAAGACATTGATCTCTGTGCGATCTCTTTTTTTATGTTATTTTAATAGAACATGTCACATTCCTATTCCCCAGCGGCCACATACTCACAGATGGATGAAAACAAACAAGACCTTCCAAAAAAGCTTGTGGAGCCCTTTGGCTCGAGCTGTCAGTTTGAGTCGGCAGGGAACGAGGCCTTCTCTTTATCTGAAAGGAAGAAGGAGGGAGTCAGAGAGGGAGAGGGCAGAAATGGAGGTCTAGTTGGCTTGGAGGTGGTGGTGTGGGAGGCAGGGGCATTGTGCAAGCAAAGGAAAGTCCAGTAAGCAGGGCAGGAAGTTTCATGTTGTCTGGCTCCCCTCTCTGGCTATCCGATGGTGCTATCTGCAGCGTTTGTAGCCCCCAGGCACCTCCTGGGTACTGAGCTCTGACTCTCAATCTGCTCTGCTGCTGGGCCCGCTTGATTTCTGGGGGCTGCTTATCTGTAAGTGCTTCAGGCTTTACAGTATGATGGTTTCGAAGGGGGAGGGCATGGGGTATGGGGTCAGGGGGGGCTCCAGGGAGCTGCCAGGCAGAGGCTGAGTGGGTATGGGAGGAGGGGTAAGGCGAGGAGAAGACCAGGGGCGTAATAGAGTGTTATGGCTGGTGGAAGAGGAAGACAGTGGCTATGTGTGTAGGTGGAGGGCTGGTTGTAAGGGGTAAAGGGTGAACGAGACGGACGCAAAGGCGCAGTGAATGCCACCGGCCACCAATGGCACGGACGAGCTGTTTGATGGTCGGCCTCAGGTCTTGATCACCATCTACTTATTTGCCTCTCCACAAACAATGAAAAAAAAATCCAGCTACTGGCTGTGGCCTGGCTGTCTGTCACGAGGCACTAAGAGTTAAACCAGGGAATCTCTCCTGACAGCTTGTTTTTTTAAATTCTATGGGAGATACTGCCTCTTCTTGTTTATGCTTCCATATGTCTCCCTTCTTATGTTGCCTGCCAGGCTTGAATGGCCTCATTTGAGTGGTTTACACAAGACTGTTAAGTTTCTCCAGTGATGTTTCTGCGCTTTAGTGCCAACCTTATGTACAAGGGAAATTGAAGCCCCTGCAGCCATTGCAGGGTGTTTTGGACATAAATACCTTTATACTGTTTTAAAATGCTTTGGCTTTTGCATGCCGATCACACTGTTTGTCGGCTTAATTCATCTAGCAGTGTACTCGCACATGCAAACGTGTCACATACAATAAATATAGTCAGATGCCTCCTCCTCTTTGATATACTTTGTGATCTGAGAC
This sequence comes from Dascyllus trimaculatus, assembly GCA_024666655.1. Lineage (NCBI taxonomy): Eukaryota > Metazoa > Chordata > Actinopteri > Pomacentridae > Dascyllus > Dascyllus trimaculatus. The sequence continues at coordinate 8,178,274 of CM045449.1, read as the reverse complement.
GAAGAGTAAGCGCTAACTAATATTTCATCAGTTATAGGTGCAAAAACGCTAAATGGTTCATTAGTTCTAATTGAATCTATATTTTTAAGTAGTGATCGTGCTTCCAGTTTGTTGGCTAACACCAGATCAGTTTTGGGGCTTTTAGTGGCAAACAGTAGCAGAAAAATGCATAGATGTGTTTTTCTCTTTCTTCCTTTTTTTTCTCTCTCTGCACATTTGCCTGACAGGCTTTTGCAGGGGTGCTAAAAATAAAAAATACTAGCTGCTCACTTTTGTTCTCGCTAAGGTAAAAATACAGTTAAACACAGGAACGCTCAAGTTCCTCCTGTTTGTGTTTCTTCGTACTTTCTATCTGTGTATACGGCACATACAGTAATGAAGATCTGATTAAAGTGATAATATCAGTTCATTTGTATAGACATCCATTAGACAGCTGGTGTAATGTAACAGTAACTGAACGAACCACATCCCATCATGAGTGGTAAGGAATAACTTGCTGGTATCTCACTGAGTTAACTTTATCGCCATGACAACAAACACTGAACTTGCCTCGGCAATTTGTAGCACAAGACGGATATGACAACATTCAACATAGCTTTGTAATAAAACCGTGATATGAATAAAACATATTAAATTACACATACAGTGTGTAGTAGAATTGTAATTCAATGTCTGATTTGAAACTGATTTCTCTTGGTAGATACCTACAAACTGTCTGAGGTTACTGACATGGTTTGTTTATCCAGTTGCATTGCTAGACATGCAGTCACTTTCAACCACCTGCCCTTCACCAACCCTTCATCCCCCCCCTCATTCAGGGGTGAGGACTAATCTCTGGAGCGTTGAGTCCAGCACTGATATGCAGCAGCAGGACTGAGACTTGCTATCTAGCTCTCTGTGGAAGACTGGATATGGAATTGTTTATCAGGCCAGCTCTCTCCTGTCTGCTTTGTGCAGGCTTCATTATAGCCTCGGCTATGTTTGGGAGACAATATCTGTGGCTTGTTTCCTGCGCCGCTACCTGCTTGTTGTTCCAGTGGAGATGGGTCTGGGCTCTGGCGATTTATCATCCTCTCAGGGGCTCCTTGATAAAGAACCCAACATCCCCCTCTGCGCCTGGGAGATACGTGCTGCAAGAGACAGGAAAAATGTCAGAAAATCTCAGTGCATGTCTGCCCATCCTGTCGCTACCCCTGGGCTGGATATATTGTATAGAGGAGGAGATGTTTTAGCTAAGCGAAAAAGACAACACACCACCCTTTCCTTTCAGATGAAGTGATTGAGCCTCAGTCTCCCACCCCCCATCTTTTGCAACCACCCAAGGCCAAGCTATGGCTCATGTTTTCACGGACGATAAAAGCATAGAGCTTTGTCTGTGACAGTTTAATCTGACTAGTCTGTTTTGGGAAGGTTTATCTGTGCGATGTCAGAGAGTAAAACCTTAGCCGGAGCGTTTGGGTTGAGCAAGAGCGCTCGGAGCTCTCAGATACACCCGTTCTTCATTTCCCCTGCTCTGGTTGTCATAATCACGTTAAACGCTAAATGAGTCTACAGAGCAGTCTCCGAGTCATGTGTGCATTCTTAAATAGCCTTGTTTTAATTGATTTGGCATTCGCGACCTCCACATTGTGACAAATACACTTCCTTGTCTGAGTGACGAGGCTTTTCACGAGATCTTTATCAAATACAAGGATTATGTCACTTAATTATAATAGAAGCCATTAAAAGCTTCACGCTTTATTTAACAAAGCGGCACAGATTCACTGGATTAAATTCTAAACACAGCAACTGAAAGGAAATTGGGTGTAAATTATATCTTATACTTGGAATCATTTTTGTAGCGAGGTTTTTCTGTTACAACAGGAAGGCTTCTTCGCCTGCAGTAAATGAAATCTCTTAACTGCCCCATTGTGAGTATCTCTGTGACTCTCTGTATATCTCTCCATCTGCCGCTCCTTGTCTCTCTGGCTCTGCTTACTTTTTCAGTGGGCTGTGCAGGTGTCTCCATACCACCGACTCTGCACATGGTGAAAATTAGTGGAAGAAACCAAGAGCCCAGCAGGAGTGGGCTGGGGCCCTGACATTGTCCTGGCCTCGGGGTGGGGCGCTGCCTGTCAGGGGCCTCTCTATGAGGGCTGTCCGCCTTAAAAAACCTATTTGTTTATCCCCGTGTGCGGTCCGGCTTCAGATCCTGGGCCCTGCTGCTCTCTGCGCACCAGGGACCTGAGCTGTTGCCGCTAGCAACAGATAAAAATTGCTGTTAACCACAGCAGGGCCCACAACACATCAATCAACGGGTCTGCAGATAAAGGCTGCGGGCTTCTGGGGCCCCGGCTGAATGGCACGGTTGAAAATCCTTTTCCAGTGGCTGAGCACACAGAGCTCTGATGATAGAGGCCTGCTATCATTCAGAGCTGAGGAGGGAAACTTCATTTTCAGCAATGCAGCTCAGGTTTTGTTCTAATGGAGATGCATTAGAACGGCACCGAGCACAAATGGGACTCTGGGAGAGGTCATTTGAATAAAAAGGCGACACTGTGAATTAGTGTTGACCGGGCCTCAAGAAAACCAGCCCCAGCATAGTTCAGTTGCTCTAAATGAACTCTTAATTGGTTTTGCCACTTGGCTTTGCTCTTAAGACTGCTTAAAAGCTGGGACGTTCAGCTTCACCGCGTTCCACATACCCCGTTTGTTAAGACTGAATTGAGATCAACGATTGGAATTTACCACAAGCTATACCCCAATGGCCCAAACTGACATTAGTACAAAATATTTTTTCACCGGAGTAGACTTTAATGGTTCATTCTAACCTTTTTCTGTCTGCCTCCACCATCCTTAAAGCAAATGCATGGTGATGACTTTGGTGCCTGGTAATAAAAAAGAACAATACTGATCTTTTCTTATATTAAATCCAGTTAATGTATTCCCAGACGAAGCTCTGCGCTATCACCCGAGTTAGTCCAAATGAAACACAGGCTCTCATGGGGGAAAGCATTACTTTTATCCCCCTAAGCGCAACCTTGATTATCATCATTCTTAGTTTGTCCTGGATGCACTGTCCCCTAACTCACATTTGCCCCACTTTAAACAAATAGCCCTATAATGTAACAATCAAACAATGCTCTGAGGATTTGTTTACTGCAGGCTTTCTCCCCATTAAGTTTCACGGACACTGTAGACAAATAAAGTGGTAATTCCACTTTATCATATGTTACATATACCACAATCAAGCAGCAATTACATGCTCCTTCCATTTGTAAGAGCTCCCAGTGCCGACATGGATGTTTTAATGAGGGCTGTAATGAACGCTCAGGGTGTTTGGCAAGTCTCCGAGATGTTGCTGGGGCTTTTATGGCTCCCCATTATAACGTACAATTTGCATCAGCAAATTACAATGCTCCATATCATTATCCTGCACCAAGGCCCGATCATAAATTAGAGCTCCAATTACAAACATCTATCTGGGAATGGGGAATGAATACGATGGCAGCCCCCCAGAAGCAGGCAGGAGGGAAAGAAAGCCTCCTGTGGATTGCGGGATGAGACTTCCATAGAGGTGTGATATTCTTATAAACCGTGCTTATGGGGAATTCATGCTTCAAAAAAGAAATAGACCAGTTTTTTGCGAGGGGGTGGGGGAGCGCGGAACGTCAACTATTCCTGTTTTGGCAGTTCCATATGTCGTATTTCACGGCACACTGCACATTGAACTTTTTGGTGTTTTAAATGCCGTGCTGCTGCTTAAACACAACACCCACTGATTTAGGTGGCTGACTGTTTCACACTTCTCTTTCAGAGCTATGTAAGCCTGTCCATTCAGCTGTGCAGAGGAAGGGCTTCGTCTTGGGTGTCTCAATCGAGAGCTAGCTCTGTCCCTTCCAATCTCCTCCTGTCTGACGCTCTCTCCCTCTCCCATTCAGCGTGATTATACACTGGAGGGAACATAATAAATCATGGAGATGTATCACGCTGCAGCTTATTAATTTTGCACCACAAGTGTAATATTAGTCTGTGTCATTTAAAAAAGCAATGCACCATTGCCAATGACCCCCAAGAAAATCAGGGGAAGCTGTTTTGGTTTAGGCAGGCATGGGGAAAAAAAGAGCATATTTTTGCAAGCGGTTGGTTTTTCTCCGCTCTTTCTTCCTTCTAACACCTCTCTTTGCGTGGCTGATATTCTGCCTCTCTCCTGAGCTGACAGTTGTTGAAGGGGAAGCAAACAGCGGTGTACCTGTGATAGCTGTGTTGCCTGTAATCTGCGACCTGTGGCCAAATCTTGCATGGAGAGTTAGAACAAAAGGCATGCGCAGGTTCGCTGCAGGCGCCTAGCAGAAACCACCTTTACTGATGAGACAAAAGGCCTGCGGGTCTCCCGCAAACCCACAAGAGCTCCCAAATGCTGCACAAACAAAGCCTGAAATTAAGAAGAGCCAGAGGCAGGCCCATTCCTACAGCAGAGCTAAAGTGTTCCTTTTTCATGGCCTCGGTGGATTTCCAGTACGGGATTGTAATAGGGCAGAGAAGTGAAACAATGCTTTGCCATTTTCAGTCACACATTTTGAGAAAGCAGGGTTTTTTCTCTCTTCTCTTTTCCGACTCTCTACATTCACACCTCCTACCACACTTAGTGGGCTAATTTTAAAGGTACTAAAACCTCCCCCTTGTAGCCTTTAGAGGGTGTCAGATGATGTTTTATTCATATTTTGTTTTGCATTTTAACCTTTCATGTCTGTAGGATCATATGCATCCATCTTTGCTTTTTGTTTGCGCAGCCAGAGCAGACAGAATGACTGCAAGCCCTTGTTTGAGCTGGAGAGGTCATGAGATGAAGAGAGTTTATTCCATATTCACAAACACCCCCTGGCAATTATTACTGCTATCTTTAATGTTTCTCTGAATCCATTAGGGTTAAACCCCCCACCTGCCTCTCTAACTCTACCTACATGAGTAGCATTTTCTGAAACCTGTACAAAAAAGTTAGACTAAGTAGGTCATGTTCTGCCACTCGTCTTCTAATCACTCAACGAAAAGAACACGATTTCCCTCCATCGGAGCCCCTCAGCCTCGCTCCTGGGATTTCGGTGAGCAACACACACTCATTTGATTTTCTGGCATGTGTTTTCTCCTTTTCCTTTCTCTCCTTACACCCCCCCTTTTTACTTTGCTTAACTTGTATCTGACAGTACACACGCAACACCTACCCTGCCTCCAACTTCACCACACACACGTATGCACCACAACTCCTCCTCCCCCCTTGTCTCTCTCGCTGTCTCTCCGTCTCTCTCAGTGGAGAAGGTGTCTGACAGTAACAGCAGGTAAGGTATAAGATTACAGGAGAAGCAGGGGCAATTATACCTCCAGCTGATGCCGGTGTGTTTATGAGGAGAGTAACTGTTAATGACAGTGTTGTGGTTTCTCCAGAGGCCGGAGCGCAGCTTAAGAAAACCTGCTGTTTTTGTCAGCCTAGCTTCCTGCCATGTTGTTGTAGATGAGTAGGTTTTTTTTTCTTCTTTTTTTTTTCCTGTCCGCCTATCAGATTTTTCTTCCTTCTCTTTCGCTCTCCCACGCCTTGCCAACACTGAGAGCCTTCATTCTGGGCTGCCGCGCCTCTGTGTTGCGGCACCAAGTAGGTACACACTTCCTGTAATGTGCTCAACTCGCATTTGGTTGCTGACTGGATTGCAAACAAAAAAATGGCCTCTTAAGGTCATAGCAGCTTGGTTTGGTAAAGCGTATTGGTAAATACACATACACACACACACTGACACACACACACACAGGCGGGTGTTTGCGACTGCAGGTCTGTCAACAGGGTTTTGGCTGCCTTGCCACTTCCCCCCTACGTGCTTTCACACACGGCAAGCAGATCGCAGCGATTGGAGAGGAGTTTGTGTTTAGATAAAGGAGCTTAATCATAATTGCATGGGGTTTCCAGTGTCTAGCACTGGCACTCTCCCAGTTGCTGTCCTCCTTGGCCCGATGCTTGGCTCGCAGCTTCTGCAGAGATACAGTGAACATATATCAAAACATGCACAGTGATGTTTTAATGGCACTGCAGGTTATTATGAAGTGGGAGACATTCATCTGTTAAATCCATTTAAGTATAAAACAAAGATTATATGCAACTGCATCTAGTAGTTTATCCAATATGCTTTTAAATCTGTTCTGCTGCCTTCCTTCACAGTTGTATTTTGCCATGTTTGACCACATGTAAATCCTTATGCCCTTCTGTCTGTGCCAGATGGTACTAAGACACTATTTGTCTTTTGTTTCCTCTGAGGCTGCACCTGCTGTGGTTGAATCTACCTGTTTATGTGTATCCTCTGACTTATGTTTGACGAAGATATCATTTTTATCTCTTGTATCACCGGAGAAGCTGTGGATCAAAGCATTAATAAGACATATGCACACAATCACTTTTAACGTGCACATGAATGTTATTTACTCCTCCATGTCTCCTGTGGCTGCTGAGTTTGTTTACAATACGAAACATCTCTTGAGTCCACTGCAGACCCAGTTGGAGTTGTGTTGTAGAAGTCTTGGATTAACTGAGAGCCTCTTGCTGATTGATGATTATTTTATCCTCCCAGTGTGTCTTTTGTCAGCCTCCAGAATGAAGGTTATTTTATTCATTGTCACTTCGGATAGAGGAGTCAGCTAAATGCCAGAAAATGTAAATGAATGCCACACTCACCCTCCAGTCTTCTGCCCACAACCATCCACACTCCAGACCCCATGCTCTGTGCCCTCAGCGTGTGGTTGGCCTTGGCCCCGATCACACCGGGGCACATGGGAGATTAACTGGGCTGGCTTACTCACTCAGCAGGTTCCCCGACTCCCCTCCACTCATCCTGGCCCAATCTGCCAGCTAACCTCCTGCTCCGCCGAGCCATGGCAGCAGGGCACCACAAGCCCGGCCCGCCTTCATTACGCCTGCCAGATGGGCTGAGAATTAGATTCGAACTCCCACCATGGAGGGAGGGAGTGGAGAGAGATTGAAAAGGGAGGAAGGGAGAGAGGTGGTGGAGGAAAAGGGAGGAGGGAAGAAAGTTGTGGGGGAAGAAAGTAATGGTTTTTGTTTTCATTTATGTTGCAAGTTATTACATTTTAATGTAACACCCCTGGGACCTGGCAGCATTAAATGCCTGTTCTTGAATAATCGACACTAACTGCAAGCAAATGCTAGGGAGAAATGAAATTAGCGAGCGCAGCAATTTGGCATAGTGATTATCGGCTCCTTGGAGGCACTTCCTGATGATTTAAGAATGCTAACATTTAAGCAAGTCAGATCTCATTACTCTTCAAGGTTAAATCGAGCTGTGTCGGAGGGGAGGCAGATGCCTGATTGGAAATAGTGCTTCCTTGTCTCTCCGTCTCTCTTCATCTCTCTTTGTTCGTGCTGATGTTTCTCACTTTTGCGGCAGCTCACTGCAAGCAGAAAAGACTCAGGGCTGAAATCTGTCAGACCCTGATGACACCTTTTGCCAGCTCTTAATTAGATCGGCAATACCCGGTTTCCAAGGTGTAATTTGTCCTTCGCCAAGGATCATCACTCGCACTACGAGCGCTGCCATGCTAACTGCCTTAGCCTTGTTCTGGATGTGGTGCACCACGCATTCCCTCACACTCACATGTACGGCTGGGCCCTTCCATGAATAAAAGGAAATAGGGAGCTTTTTGAATCTACACCAAAGGGAAAGTGTTTATTACTTTTCAGGCTGCGCCACAAATGTTCTTTTGTACTGTATTTGTCTCTGCTATTCTCACTCGTTCTATGGAGGCAGAAACGATTTTCAAAGCAATTTCAGCCCTGGCATCTTCTGGTCCAGTGTTTACCTCAGCCAGCCATACACATCTGTTCTCCACACAAACTTGATCCAATTAGGTGACACCAGACAATGGCTTACTCCTCCACAAGCCCAGCACAGCGCCAGGGCTCCCGAACAATACGGAAGTGTTTTTTCTTCCATTACGGGGCGTCAGATCCTTTTAAAGGTGTTTACCCGCTGTCGATGTGTCAGCCCCTGTTTCCAAAAGGGGGCTCAGCTGGGGAAGTGATAGGCGATGAGGATAATGATGTGAGTGGGAGCACTGTGGCGGATGCAGATGCACTTTACCGTGCTGCGTGCTATAAATCCTTCTCTCCGCCGCGCTGCACCCCGCAAAGTTTAGGGACAGATGGGTTGGACTTTCATCTCCGCTTTCTAGATTCCGATGAAATCAAAGCATTTTTTTGCCGCGGCGATGAGATTTATTTAAAGCAAGGCAGGAGCAACAAAGCTGCTTTGGGGAATATGTCTATTAGTTTTTCCAAGCTGTTGTTTTGTCATGCAGGGGGGAAAATCATTGCAAGTCAAATGTAATCATTCCACCGTTGGGTTATGCTCCGTCTCGAATAATAATAATATTAGTTTGGGCCCTGGCATTGCTTATATCAGGCTTGTAATTTGAATTTCTGAGACACAAGTAAGAAGGCTGATGTTAATCACAACCAATCACTGATGTTATCGTCGTTGTTTTCTTTTTTTTTTCCTTGTTTATAACAGCTTTATCTTTTGGCACATCTAGAAATTTGGCAGTCTGAATTCATTATCTGCAGCGTTTCATGTAGTCAACAAACATGGTGTCTGCAATGTGGGATTCTGCTTCCTCCTACTTACATGCTGTGTGCACTGTACCGCATCTGATGTCTCTGCATCACATTTCATTTTTGTTGTGGCCAAAAGGATTTCTGGATTGTAGCAGGGTAACCCCAGGAATGAGGAAAAAGCCTCTAAATTGTAACCAGGCATTTCCACATGAAACATTCATGCTTAAGTATGATTAGCAGAGATTAAGGTGGGTTTGTTTTGCCTCTTAGAAGGCCCCGTGACAATTTGGAAATGGATTGAGTGCAGCTTTTGCAAGCACAGCCTTCTTAATCCTGTGCCAAGAGTTCTCACCCACCTTTGCTGAATTATTTACATTAAAGTTCTCACGTCAGCTCCGGAGCCAAGGGCCTAGAGGTACTATGTGTTCAACTGCCTGAACCTCAAAGCATTGGAAGGATGGAAAATATTATGTTAAGTATTTCCAAGACTTTTAATGGAACATGTTTTGCGAAGAGAGAGATTTGTCAGTGCCACTTGAGGGGCTATTCAGCAGGTATTAGTAGACAAAAAATAATGTGTTACAATAAGTTAAGAGAGACTGAGCCCATTGTAATAGGAGCAGTGCCTTACACATTTTTCTATTTTCAAGACTGAATGCTCAGATCAAATAGCGGTCTGTTATCCCAGCCGGTGATGTGATGTCTCCCCATCCAAGCCATTCTACTATCATGTATCCCATTTCCATACCGTCTCCCTATCACGTATATGAGACGGAGCCCTCCCATGTGCTGGATGATGTGATCCCCAGAAAGATTCATTCATACATAATGATAAAAGATGGGTTTGGACAGGGCTACTTATTTGACAATCATTGAAGTGCCATTGTGATGGATGGCGAGGAGGACCTCCACCCCTCTCTCCTCCCACCCCATAACCATGGCTCCCTCTTCTGATCCCACCTTATTTATTTTCCCTGGCCTAGCTCAAGGTCTTGTCTCACTTTAAAAGAGAAATATCAAATTGAATTAAAATTGCTCGCTCACCCAAAACAGAGGCCCGTTCGCCTTAAAAATCACACATCTGTTCCCACAATTCATTGTTGCAAAGTCAATCACCACCACCCCACCCCACCCCCACCCCACCCCTCTCTGGGCGCGTGGTAATGTGAATTATTCATGCCAGCGGGGCCACAGCGTGCTTCATCATGTTAAAGTGCCCATGACATTACTGATGGAGCCACCGATGCCCTCGCACTGCTAGCTATGCTAATGCATCTGGAAGGAGGAAAGAAAAGACATGGGAGCACCTCCAGGGATCACGAGGACAAGAACTGATCACCTACTAGAAATTAATAGGAAGTCTAAGTCCTAGACCAATCAAAAATGATTTCTTACCTTGTGAAGGGCGGCAAATGAGAAAACCAAATATTAGTTTCACAGCTTCAAATTAGGCAGTCAACCTTCACAATAGAGTTATCAGCCCATGTGGCACCCACATGGCTCAGTGGTTAGGATGCTGGCCATGAACCACACTATCCCCAGGTTGAGTCTGACTGGGGACCTTTGTTGCATCTCTTCCTCTCACTATCTCAACTCTTGGTGTCCATATTTGATAAAGTCAGAAAATGCTCAAAAGATAACTCAGATGATGACCTATTACAGACTTAACAAAAATATACAATACAATTACAATTTCATCACCATCTTGGCATTACCTGAATCCTCCCAACTCCCAGCTAATTCAAAAATGGGCAAAGAGGTGGAGCAGAAGTGGAGCTGAGGCAGACCATGCAAACATCTGTAGCTCATGGACATGTCACAGTACCCACTTGTGTCAATTTTAAGCCTTAATACAGTTTAAAAGGGGAATCGTGTGAAACATTCTCAATTGTGTAGTTGTCATGAACAGAGAAATTACCTATAGAGACCAATACAGCTTTTTGTACCAGGCTGTAAACCTGTTTATTTCTCCTGTAAAGTTGGGCAGTTTAACAATGAGGTCTGTGGGGATTGACTTGCTTTTGGAGGCAGCCTCAAGTGGACATTTGAGGAACTGCAGGTTTGCAGGCAACATTATTTTGCAGCATTCAAAGTTGCTGTTTAAATATTAGTTCTAAAAGAGTTGTATCATCTTGTACAAAGTCAATAATTGGAAAAGTATATATAATATATATATAATATATGATGTGGCTCAGGTGGTAGAGTGGGTTGTCCACTGATTACAAGGTGGGCAGTTCGATCCCCGGCCCCTCCGCTTGCTGAATTGTCCTTGGGCAAGACACTGAACCCAAAGTTGCTCCCAGTGGTAGGCAGGCACCTTGCATGGAAGCTCTGTCGCCGTTGGTGTGTGAATGGGTGAATGCAAAACACATTGTACAGTGCTATGGATACCTGTAAGGTCGAAAATAGCGCTATATAAGTGCAGACCATTTACCATGTATGGAGGTAACTGATGCAGTGGGTTCTGTTTGTTTGTCTTTTGAGAATTCAAATACACAGAACAATATTTTTTTTTTTTATCTTTCACATTTGTATGGGAAAACTGAGAGCAGTCGAACAAGTGGATAAGTTTCACTCATGCCTTTCACCACCCACACTTTACCAGCTCATGCTGAGATTCAGAGTTTTTGATCACAGCCCCACTTCTCAGATGGATTACCTTTCTGCTCACTGAGAGAGTGTGTCTCAGTAGCACCCAGGGGATTACTCTGTGTTAGTGTGCATCAGTGACGGGTGCTCTAATGATTTGCTGTATTTATTGGAACCCTGAAATTTAATCAGCCAGCTCAATTGTAAGAGCAAAGAATTAACTTTGATCGTGATATTGAATGGAGGGCATCGGTTTAGCTTGCAGAAGAATATGCTTGAATGTTGAATGGTACTGTAATACACATAATGTGGGCCCAAGGGAAGAGGCCATCATTCAGCTCCACTTTTTGTCCTTCAGGTGTATGTATTCATGCCTAAGAATGGTCTGATTGATAGGGATTTCTAAGCCAGCATGTTATCACATCTTGCATCTCTTCTCCATATCTGCTCAGCAGACTCATACAAATGGAGGCTTCTTCCAAAATGTTATTTCTTGATGTCGTAAATCGATCTCACAATGAGCCGGTACAGTCTGGCGGTGTTGGTATGCAAAGTAAACAAGCACAGAACAGGGAGGAAGCAGAGAGAAGAGGTTGAACAGGGTATGAAAGTATTTCCACTGTCAGTTTGTGTTAAACCGGTCTCAGATATGCTCTTTGTGAAGCTTTTCTCGCCTTTTCAGAAACCGCCCGCGCCTCTGTAAAGGTGCTGGGCGAGATGAGCATAACTGATACTGTGGTTCCCACACGCTTTGCCTTCTGAAATTTCACAACCGATAGCGGTTACTGACAGAGGGGGCCTGATAAAATCTCACCTGATTAGAAAAAAATAGAGCGAGAGAGGCAGTGAGAAAGAGTTGAGGCAAGGTGAGTAAAAACGAGACGAGATAGCAGGCTTCATCAGGTCTCTGAGGTTGGGTCTAGGTTTCAGTTGACACATCGCTGGCTGGCCCTGTGCGCACCACGCTCTCCACAAATGAGTGGGTTGAGTCAAGACTGACGGATTACAAACCACACTGGCATTGCTTTGTCTTCTGATTGCAAATTTGATGCACAGATTCTTGAAGTATGATTATGACTTTTTGCCTCTCAGATGTGTTCATAGCAAATAAGGGCAACCCTTTATAACCCTCTCTAACTGTAACTCTTTAAGCTTGTGTGAGGCATGCATGTACACCCCAAAAAATAATTTCTACATGCTTATACACATAGAAAGCATCTTGTTTCTTATATGGTTAATGTATAAAACCATTATATGTACCACTTTGTCAGTGGTTTCCTGCATTTGGCTACATGATGATGAATCACTGGCACTGTGTCCTACTAAGGTCCACCATGTGCTCCAAGGGCCGAATGATGAGCCCAGCACCACGTAGGCAGGAGGTTTGGCCCCAGAATAACTCGGCTGCCTCACTCCTGGGAGCTGCTATGCTGAAACTGAACTGCTGAAAGAGATACTATCACAGTCAACCAGGCCTTCTTGCTGTTGAGAAGACGAAAAAGGAAGGAAGGCAGTAGATGGCATCATCCTGTTTGTTCTTTTTCTGACTTAGCCTGCCATGATTATGCTGTTTATCTCTGATCATCTCTGATTTAATGTGCTCCATTTCGTCGCTGTCATTCAAGCTGAGGTGATATGACGGAGTGTCTGAGTTATTACCTAACAAACAAAGTGATTTGACTCGCTCAACAACATGTGGGAGATGTGACCAAGGAAAATTGTTCCCAAACAGAGCACTCAACTGGGAAATGTATTCACATTTCACAAACACTAAAACTAGAACCTTTTTTTTTTTTTAGTGTGAGACTTTCAAATTTCAGTAAATTGAAACATGTCACGAAAGGTCCGCCCAGCTCCCCCCCCTCCTGCACCCCTTCCAAATGCTTGTTAGCAGAGCTGCCATAGGCCCACATCGCTGTGACGGCTCAGTCATAATCTATTACACTAACTGGGAACCTACGCATCTCATAACTGGCACCAAATATTGGTTTTGCTGAAAATTCCTGAAAAAAAATGACACATTAATGATGAGAAAAATAAACAGGAGGCTTGTCGGCAGGAAGTGGGTGGCTGTCCCATGGGAGAGGAATCTCGGGGATATAGAAATAGTAACAGCATCACCCAACAGGGGTTCCACCACCTCCCCCTCACAATCTTCCCTATACTCCCAGTGCCTTGCAGCGATCGAGGCACTTGCGCGGCTGTAGTAAGACAGCAAAGTTTTCATTTACCATCTACAGAGATCCCACTCCGAAAGCAAGCCTTCAGGGTAATGTTAGGTCTTTTCATAAGTTACAAAGATGTAATTAGACAAATTAGCTCAGCAGACACTCTGGGTTGCGTTTTTAATGGCTGCATGTTGCCTAGGTTGGTAATTAGCAGGCAGCCGCTGCTCCAAAATCACACATTGCACCCGAGGCCTTGCATCCGTAACCTGACAACCAGTGGCAGCGCGGTAATGAAGGCTTATGTATCCCACAGGCTTGGTTTGCCTCACTTCCCAGCCAGGTTTGATGTTGGAATTCATGCTGTGCCACTGTGCAAATCTCTTGTTTATTCCCATGTATCATTTTCTTCCAGGTTGAGCATGCCGTCCTTTTCGGCACGGTGATGTATTCAAATCAAACTGATGTGTTTTTGCCTCAGAGGCGCAGACTTTCATTTCAGCCAATCACCTTTATGGCTCAATTCATCAGGGCCGAGGTCTACGTGTCCAGGTCTCTTGTTGTGAGTAGCACCCGAGGAGCCGATCAGCCATTTCCACACGCTCGGCTCCTCTCACACTTTTAATGACTTGCCGATGGTGATTTTGACCAAGCGCCTGTTTTTTATTAACTCGGAATAAATTCCTCTTCTCTCTGACACTAGACATTCTCTTTAAATTGGATTGAGGGGGCTGAATGCCAAATCGGAAATGACCTAGCAAAATGCAGATTAACTTGTGAGAGAATTTATTTGTCTATTTACTGTATGTGTCCGTATTAAATTTGTGACACTCTGTTATATCGCAAATGTGAAGTTGGGAGCTTTTCACAGTCACAATGAGTCTTCATATGCAGCAACAAATTGGTTTTCTGTCAGTTTTCCATTCATTTGTAGACAACGTCAAGATCTAAGGCACGTCTTTATCTGGAAAGACATCGCATTCAGGTGCTTTCAGTGGGTTTGAATTGAATGTGTCATAGTTCACTTCATTCGGCAGCAATTCCCCACATTTAGTTTGTTGCAATCAGCTGTGGTTCCATGTATCTGCTCGTCTCGCCATGAAAAGAAAAGCAAGGCAAGACGTGTCTCTCAAAAGCATACTTCTGTCTCATAATTCCAATCAATTTATATTTAACATCTCAATGAGAAGAAGCAAACTTACTGAAAGCAAGTAAAAAACACTAGTTCCGGTATATATAGAACTCTTGTTGTTTGCTGTAACCTGTCAAAGTCTCAGTGGCTTTGTACCACATACTGTCTTTCTGTCCTATTTGTGGGGGCAAGTTGGCACAACGCTCTGCCTTCGCCAACGTGGGAAGGAGATGATTGGAACAACGTGCTGCGAGTGGATAGCAGCACACATCCACGGGAGCTTTGTGGACCAAGGAGATAAGGCTGGAGCCCACAGCGTGACAGGGAGAGCGGGACTGGGGAATGGAGGACAAGAGAGTGCAGCCTTAAGGCCAAAATACTCAGCAGAGAGTAATGAGGGCCAGCTCTCACCGAGGATACCGCCGAAAACTGCCAGAGAGAAGTGGGGAGGGAGGGAGAGCAGAGGAGGAGCGGTGGAATAACAACCTTGGAGGGCAAATTAGCTGCCTCGCCATAGTGGCTGACATGGTGGAATGTTTAAAGAAAAGGCACAAATGACAAGGAACAAATTTCAAGGTAGCTTTGATTCCAAGTGCAGGAATCCGAGCCCTGTTGGGACAGGCACAATTACACAAACACCAGACTTGAATGCCTTAACATACCACCCTTAGTCACAACTTAAGCATACAGGCATGTATCTGGTAGTTTAGCAGCATGCCAGTTTGTATTAAGTTGATTACATGTCATCCTTCTTGTGTTATAATGTGACGGATTAAGTAAGAAGATGATTTAGATAGTATATCATGATGTTAACCATGGTGTTGAGGAGTCCTGTAGCTTGGAGTCTACGTTGAGGTTGGGTCCTTTAAAAGTTGCAAAATGCTGATAATACAGTTGTCAGAACTGAAGGCCATAAATCCAGGATGCTTGAATGCAACCTTTGAATCTTGCAAATACATTTCATAGCTTCTATTTACAATGCTCTAGACATGGTGTGTTGGTCTGCTAGTCTATTGGTCTGTCTGTTTAATGTTCGGAGGCCGCTACACTCCCTAGAACCGCTTGTCTGATGGCCAGATCGCTTCAGAAACCTCTTTCTCTCACATCTTTTTGACATCATGTTATGAGTGGTCCATGGCCAGCTACAGACAGGTGACAAATTAAAAGGAAAAACTAAAATGAAGTGTCTTGATAAGGTGTTTGGCCACCATGTGCTGCCAGAACAGCTTCAATACGCCTTAAGGTTTGATTCTCCAAGTTGCTGGAACTCTTTCAAAAGATCTTACCTCATTTGGTGTTTCGATGATGGCTGTGGAGAAGGCTGTCTAACAAATCAGTTGAAAATCTCACATAGCTGTTTTTAAACTGATCTGATGGCTGCGAACGCCATAGCATATAGCATTTTCACACTCATCAGACCACTTAGGGACCCCACATGCCCTACGGATGGGGGGCATTGTCATGAAGGAGGAAGAGGCCACTCACGTCAGGATTGAAATGTTTCATTATGTACCAAGTATTGATGTGCAGTGACTCATCCCTCTAAGGGGACAAGTGGACCCAAACCTTACCAGCAGAGTTCCCCCCACAGCATAAAAGAGCCACCAGATCCCCTCACTGTCACGGTCAAGGTCTCGGGATTGGTCTTTAATGCGTCACAGATCTGTACGTGGCGGCACACTGGGTCTGAACTTTTTGTAGCTCTCTGCCTTCATCTGCTACACTGCTGTTTCTGCCACTTTTTTATGTGAACAACCAAGTGCCACCACACAATCTTCCTGGGGAGACTGTCTGAAAGTGTTACTCGTTATCCCCGCATTTAAATGATATCACATCTACCACTGCTATACGGCGGCTGGCTTTTTTATTCTGCTTTCAAGTGGGGCTGTTGGGAACAACTGTAAACATTTTCGATGTCCGACATTATCCAGACTGAAAGGGCTCAACAACAATTGCACGGGTTGTAGCGAAGTTTGCCACATGCGTACTCCTGTTCCCCTCTGGATGAATTGAAATCGCTGTGAGAACTTTTCATGCAAGATATAAGCATGCTAAACCAAGATAGTCAACATGGTAAACATTACACCTTTGAAGCAACAACATGTTAGCATTCTGATATTAGCATTTAGCTTTGGCTCCTAATGTAGGGAGCCAAAGCTAAACACTGGCTTTTACATACTTGGTGTAATATCTTACAAACCTACACAGTAAAAAGGCCTTTATGGAATACAAGTATTCATCAGTTACAGGGTCAGTTAGAATTAGTCAGCTGCCACCTTGAAAGAAATTGTCCAGGGCCCTGTGAAGATCCTCTAAGGGCACAATCTGAGCTGAAAAATACTTTTAATTTCTCAGGTGTGGATTGTGACCTATCAATTCTGCGTGATGCCTTTAGAATCCTCTAATTGAATTTTGCTGTTTAGCGCCCTGTTCTCTTTTTGCTTTCCTTTTTCTCCCCCTCCCTCCCTTTCTCTCTCTCTCTCATGTCATACACCCACTGAGCTTCTCTGTGCTGGGCCTGCCTGTGGCTCAAGACGTGTTGGATCATTTGATTCCAGCTAATAACCGGAGGTCGCCCAGAGAAAGGCACAAATGAGTTGTGGCCTCCCAGGGCTCCTCCTGCTGCCTGTCTGAAGTGCGAGACCACTGGAGGCTCTCAGCCAGTCAGCTCTCTGGATGGAGGCTGATTGTGTCGCTAGGGCCCAGATATGTACGGTCTCCTATAGGAGGATGCTTAAAGAAGGAAGCCTTTTACAGTTTGACTGCAAAAAAAGTATCTGTCATTCCAAGTGTGACTGTATTGGCTGCAGTTTTACTGTATTTCTTATCATCTTGTCTTTTTCAGTTTTAATTCTTTTACATAATTACCTAACTTGCTCTAAGCTCTGCACATGACAGACCAATTTTCAGTCGGTTGGGCATTCAGTGGTGTGAATAACTTGGTAAGTCAGTCATATTTTGCGGGTTTATGTGCAAATACGCTGCTGCACACATGCAAACAAACACATCCCTCACCGCATACAGCCTGCATCCTCACACACAGTTACACACGTACGTACACTGATATAACCTCAAACCCCCCCTCCTTCTTTCACACAACGCACACACAAAAAAGTAAACGGACAGATATATATTCTCGGTAAAAATGAAAACACTTCCTTGTTGACACGTTTTAGTGCCTTGCGTTTTGATTAGCGAGAGAAGGGAAGTGGTAATGAACTGTGAACATGCTGTTTCCTTCCATTTGGAGACCAAGCATCAGCTCATTCTCCCCGCCAAACGCTGTATTACTCCTCTGTCCTTACACCGCTCCCAATTAACTCTGGCATCTCTCTCATCCCCCATTTTTGTTGATATTCAGTGTCAGAATGGCTATTTTCTTAGAGCGCGCTGGTGATGATGATGTGCCTGCTTATGGATGAGCTGTGGCATTATGAAACCTGCAGATGTTTGGCTGGGATGGATGGATGGATGGATGGATGGATGGATGGATGGATGGATGGATAGATGGATAGATGGATAGATAGATAGATAGATAGATATTGTTTGGCAGACACTTTTTCTCCAAGCGATTAAACATTTTCCCACTTTTGCATCATTGTTTGCACCCAAACACGTCGTACCCCTAACTTTTTTGGTTCAACACAACACCTCATTGCTCCAGCTCTGAAAAACAAAAGTGTGAAATCACATTCCTCTTCTATCTCGCCTGTAGAATCTGCAATAACAGCCCTGCCCTCGCCTGCTTTGCGGACGCTGGGAGATGCGGCGCGCGACTTGTGTGTGTGTGTGTGTGTGTGTGTGTGTGTGTGTGTGTGTGTGTGTGTGTGTGAAGGAGAGAGTGTGTATCAATCTTTTGTCATTTTTAATACTGCGGTCTTATCAGGAGATATGACAAGCTCAAATGAGCCAGCGTGGCAATTACCGCACCTCACTGCGAATAAATGTGGGTGCGTACGTGAGCGCGCGCATTTGTGTGTGTGTGTGGGTGGGTGATTGTGTTGGTTAGGTGGAGACCGGGGGGGGGTGCGGGATGCTGGTGGTGGGACTATTTACAGCTTGCTGATGAGACACCCTGCTGCTCTCCTCATCACCCCTTCCTCCTCGTCTGTCTCCTTCAGCACACCCCAAATGCACGTTTGCACACACACACACACACACACCCCAGGACACCTGTAATTAGGCAGTTAAGTGTCATACAAATACCCATGTAATGGTTAGTGCAGTGCCCAATATACATCTCCTCCTAATGCCTCTGGAAGCATTAACAACAAATGTAGAAGTTAAAGTTTCGCATTATTAGAGAAAGTTAAACTCCAAACAAGATCAGTTTGGATGTGGTCATTTACATTTATAATTCATAGTAAACACTGGCTGACCTTTTTTGCAATAAATAGTCAATAAAATAAAAGAGCTGAATTGCAAAGTGCACACACACACATGCGCTTTGTTTCTCGCCCGGCTTTATCTTCCTTTGCTCGCACCAACAAACACACGCGCTCGTATAGATCCGTCGTCCTCTAAAATGGTCCAGGGACACAACAACGCAGCGAGAAAAGCCTGCGGAGGCCACAACATGCAGGGGGATGTGGAGGTGTCAAACATGGAAGTGTCAAACAGTGCCCACTCACCATCCCAAACCTTTCCTCATCCCTCACTATGTGTGTGTGTGTGTGTGTGTGTGTGTGTGTGGAGCTACAGAGTGTGTGCAGTGTGTGTCCGTGGGCGGCTGTCACCTCTAAACAGCAAAGTTTCAAAATGACAGGGCCAGGCGATGACAGTTCAGCTACTGCCACTGGGCAGGTTAGAGATGGGAGCCTCCCTCCGTCTAACACCCCTCCACCACCCACTCCCTCCTTCTCCTCCCTCCCTCCCTCTCCTCCATTCCTCTCGCTCACTCTATCACTCTCTCTCCCTGTTTCTCCCACTCAGTTCTGTGTTGTGACTGCTTGTGACAGGGCTTGCCGGCTTCTTGCTGTTTATTCCATGTGGTTTCCTTGCTGCAGTGTGTCTGTGTTGTGCATTTTCTCCCCGCGTGTTCACGAGTTTGACACTGAGCCTTTAGTGGGCGTGCATAAGATCAGGTATGTTGTTTGTACATATGCATGCAGGTGCATTCACACAACAATAATAGCAAGGAGTTAATTCAGTGCTTGGTGTGTGCAAGCATGTGTAAGCTTCTAAAAAGCTACAAATTTAAAGTGACATACACGGTGGTGAAACATAATCACTGTACTGATGTAAGCATTCAGATATTTACTTCTGTTTATCTCAAAATACATCTGGAAGCAAGTAATTAATAATGGAACTGTTTGTCTGCCTGTCTTGTGTTGGGCTGAGGGCCAGTTTATGGTTTCTGCATCTGTGGACAGCTGCAGACTAGAACAATAGACTTCTTCTATACATACTACAATCAGGAGTAGGCGTACGCAGACACGTTCCGCTAACGTGCGCTTGAAAACACGATCCTGATAGCGGACGTTTGTTGTGTGGAAAAAATCAGAAAGAGAAAGCATTGTGTGCAACCGCTCGAAGCTCAAATGTGGGGATTTTATTTATAAATCAGCATCCGTTACACTTAAGCCCAACAGGTTCACACAGTGCTCATTAGGCCTGTCAGCACCAAGTAGAGCTCTCTGTATTTCACAGCGTCCTGCGATTTTGAAATTTGGCATCTGCGGCGGCGTTCCCGTGCTGGAACACCGGCAGCAAATCATTTTACATCAACCAAAAATGACTGATCTGCCACAGCTGAGGAGCCGTAGCGATGCAGACGAAGTGGGCCGCCGCCACCGGTGTGGAGGAAGCTGTGACCTGGGAGGAATCATGAAAAGTGAAAAGTCTGTGGTGCTGCAGATGACTCAGCGATCAGAGGAAGGACTACGGTTTAAGAATAAAAGCATTCAACGTCAAAAGCACAGGGTTTGTGTAATTGCTTTAGCAGCCAGAAAGGGGAGACAAAAATTCCATACTAGGTTTTTAAAGATGGTAAAATATAGTGGAATACAGGACAATCATCATTAAATAATTCACATATTCTCATATATATAGTAAATAGAGATCTTCCTGTGTTCAGTCAACAAACTTTATGATTGAGGTTTTATGTTTTCCTAAATTTTTAAACAATCCCTTCTTCCGCCGCAGTGAAAAATCCAAGAGTGTATGAATAAGCAAACGTGTTGTAATTCCAAACTCCTGCACAGCTTCCTCATCACATGTCTAAGTTGCGTATTCAACCATTACTGGTGTTCGGACTAGTTGTGGTGTCATAAAATTCTGCTTGACTCAGTTTTAAAGCGGCAGCAAAATCTTCCCTTCTTCCATGAGCGACTGTGGAAACAGCGTTCAAGTGCCAAACTCTGAATATGCGTCATTCTGTGCAGAGATAGTCCAACGTCCCGGCGAGGTTACAATGAGCCAAACACATTATGAAGTGTCAGCTTACTGCACATTTGATAGACTCTGCTAGCATCTATGTTATGTGTTTTGTTGATACAAAATCAGTCGTCCATGATTATGTAATTTCCCACCGCACCCCTTTAAATCGATGTAATACAACTGTGTGCTCCGGTGTCGCGATATAAACTCTCCGCATTACCAGTTTCCAGTCTTGACCTTTCACACACCGGTTTGAGATTGCGTTTTGAAGGTGTACCTTGTGGCGCTTTAATTCGAAGATGTGGCTTATTGAACTGGTCCCGGGATGTGTCGTTCTGCGTTGGAGGAGCAATCCCTCTCCTGTGGACGGGGTTCAGTTTAATTTAACAGCCCGCAACAGCTCATCGATAGTTTGTCCCACAGCACGGAGAGATGAAATCGGACGTGACAGCATATAGAAGCCTTTGTAGGTTATATCTTTATAAACAGACCTCGCGCGGGGAAGAGATGAAAATAGATTTAATCTCGAGCACACTCTGGAGAAATACATTTGTGTTGTGTACAGGCGGCGTGTTGAGTAAATTTCAAAGTGCATGGTGACCTCTAAGTTAATCCTCACCAAGTTTGTCGCTCAGGAGACTAATGGACACAGTGTAGAGCTGTGAATCAGCATCAGGTGCTTGAATCTATCTTATAACCTGAGTCACATGTTGCTGCTTCATATTTTTTTGGCATCTTTATGTGTTTGTCTAAAGAAGCAGAAAAAAACAGCCAGAGGAACTTTTTTTATGGTCTTTTAGATCTGCCCATATGGACGGTGGAATGTATGCTTGCATAACAACAACAGTGTTATCATTACCCGTGACAATTGTAGGCTTAACCACGCGTGTATCCCGGGCCTTTACTAACCATATTACCATATATTTACATTTCCCTGTTTAATATAAGGTTTTAAATGCTTGTCAAACATGACACATTTTGTTTTGGCTATGCATATGTTCGGAGAATTCCACAGGGAGCTCTGCAGGACATCATGACAAGCATCATTGTTTTTTGCTGCCAGTGACACCATTGTAATTGTATAGCTTGATGAAGCTGTTGCGCACATGTCATTTCCGATGTGAGTTATAAGATTCAGTCACAGAAATTAGAAGTAACGTCAGTGTGTTGATACTGCTGCTAAATGTCGTTGTCAGAGAACTTGTGTTCGTAATTAGTCTTTGTGTTTTTTTTACTATTATTTAACAATGTCTTAATGGTGATTACACCGGTGCCGTTTTGTCAGTTTATCAAATCAATTATCAGCTGATCTTATTATGTTGTTATTGTATGCTTCAGATCAAGTAAATCAGCAGTTTTATTGGAAATAAAAAAAACATCAGACCAACCACAGTTGCAGTAAAATGTCTATTGCACCTAATAGTATAGCAAGTGAAATCCCTGCCCTCCCTTTGACTTCCTCTGCGTATTCACACTGCCAGTCATCCATATGCACGCATAAGCATACATACATATATTCAGACAAACACGGCAGCACCACTTCACAGCACCCAGACAGATGGAAGCCATTATTCGATTCTTAACTCGAAAGGAAATCACTTCATATCACAAAAAGCAAATTACCAGTCGTCCAAATATTTAGAGAATGAGATGAATTGAGACCTCCTCCTCTACGCTGGCTTCCTGCGCGGAAACTCCAATTTGGGATTTAAACAAAGCTGGAAAAAGAAAAATAAACATGTGGCGGCGGGGGGAGACAGCCCTGTTGTTGACCTCGGTGACACGGCAGGCGAGACGGCAGAGGCGATTATGGAAGTGTGCTCTTTGATTTTCGAGCAGGCCTCGCTCTCTGCACAGGATGCCATGTGTCAAACAAGGACCTTGGGCCTCAAAGAGGAGGAAGTGTCTCCTTTATGGCACTTGTGCAGAGTAACTGCCAACGTAGTATTTGCCAGATGGCCTGTGATGGATAGGGAAGCAATCCAGTACGCGTCATTTCTTGTTCCTCTTGTGTTCTTAATCATGGCTGGACAGTCTGTTTACCCTCTGTAACTGTAACATAAGGCACTGTCTGTGTAACCAAGTCTGCAATATTAATACAGTGTAAATAATACATTGAGTGAATTATTACAATAAGGCAGGTGCTCAAGAACTCATAAACTTGTAATTTTAAGACCAGTAATTGTAGTTAAAGGACAGTGTTGCAGAGTAGATTTAAAAACCTCATTAAACCTTGAAGCCATGGCAACCCTCTATGTAATCCTCTGTTTTGACCAGGTTGTGGAAGCTGATGAAGACTCTGCAGCAGTCAACTTTTCTACGGCTAAAAATGGATTAAAGATGCATCTGAAAGTCCTACCTGTGCTCCAGATCTTAAATATTGTATCATTCTTAACTTATAGCCAATACGTACCTGTAGTTGTAGCCGTGGAAGCAGCTATTTCCCTATTTCTAAATCTGTGGCAGAAGAACATTTATTTAGGACCTAGTTGTTCCTCCCTCCCTCTCCCCCGTCAGCCCACCCTTGACCTAACCCATCTTTGATTATTCCTGAGAAAAATGGCTCCTTTGACTCCCAGGGAGCTCAGGAACAAAAAAATGTCCTTGAGCTATTTGTCTTGCTGCTTTTGTCTCCCAACACACGTGAACCAAGCACCGTTAGCGGAAGCTTTCATTCCATCCTTCCTTCCTTCCTCCCCTTTACTCCTTATCTCCTCCTTCTGCAGTGCATCAAAACAGCTGGGTTTCTGTTTGCGCTCCATTCATAATCGTGCCAGAGTAATTAAGAGCTTTCTGTAAAATGATAGCTTTGTCAGGCTTCTCAGATGTTACCTAACAAGGCAGCCTACAAAGGTGTTAGTGTACCGCATCCATCATTGTCATCTGGGGCTAATTACCAGCCTATAAATCACTACTCTGACCTGGACCAGCCACAACTGAAAGGCAGTAGGCTCTGTTAAGGTGGATCAGAACTCAGATCCTGTGTTAAATCTTTTGATCAATTTCATCATTTTGTTAAATGATTATCAATAAGCTAATGATTTCATTTGCTGCGTTGCACGATCCCAACTCTCTCCATTTTATTATACTACACACTCATTTAATGCTCAAAGAAGCTGAGTGAGATAACATTCTCTGCAGCAGACAGGGCTTAAAGTGTCCTCACCCTGACTTTTACAATGATAGGAAGGTTAAGTTAGCACTGTGTTAGATTTATGCTGCCTTTCAAGCATCCTTCATTTCCACTTACTTACCAGATCAAGCATTCCCCGGCCAGTCTATAAAATCCCACAGCTTACTTTTCTTTAATTAAATGCCACTCGTAATGCTCCCCGGTGCACCCCGTATATCTGCGGCCATAGCTGATGCTTTAAAAAGCAAAGAGCCACCTTTAATGCGGTGTGCCGTCTGCAGCTCAGCTGCACCAAGGGGACAGAGCAACCAGACATCCATCTTAACAAGGTCACACCGTTTGATTTTTAATATAACGGTCAGTGCTCGGGCCCTACGTCCTCCTTTGAAATATTAGCGCTCATTAATGATGTGGAAGCTGCCCCGCCCCTCCCCTCCTCACAAAAACCCATCAGCAATCATTCTCCACACGAGGGTGAGCACAGTCAGATCTGTGCTTAGACCTGCTCCCACTCACTGCCAGGGGCTGGCCAAAAGCCTGCTTTATAGGCCAGCTTTATGGCATTCATTATGCACACTTAACAGCCACTGTAATTCTCTCAGATGGGTTGGGGAAGTGAGGCGATTAGCTGTTGGGTCTAAACGTGGGTTGCCTGAGACTTTGACCTTTTGTTTTGGACATGAAAGATGATGTCTCTGGCTCATGCAGGGAAATTTCCTCTGCGCTATGTGGCTTGTACTCTGTGTTATGTTTTTTTCTTCATTTTTGCATGTCTGCTTTGAAGAACGACAGCCAATCAGGAAGAAGTAGTTTGAGATAAGGCCTTGTCTTATAGAAGAACTTTAATTATTTTCCTTAAGGCTTGTGTAAGTGTTATTGCATTCTTCTTTTTCTGTTAAGAATCTATTCCACTGGGCTTCTGGCACAAAAGCCGAGTTAAAATGACTGGAAGATGCATTCACTTTGCTGCATGTGAAATGTAAAAATGAGGCTCAGAGGGTCAGGGTCGAAAACATCTCACACTCCTACGCAAACAGCTTATTAGAGGCAAGCTTTTGTAGAGGGGTTTAACTTTTCTGCGCTTCTTATTTTTTTTGCTTCCCACTCATTTAATGTTGTGCAGTGGAAAAAGGGGGACAAACGTTAACAGCAGCGCTCGACAATAATCGACTGCAGATTGCTTTTGTTGTCCGATTTCAGAGCTTTAAATCTCGTCTTCAGAGAAAGCACTGAATCATGGCCCGATCGCTCTGCCGGATGACGTGTTTTTCTTGCTCTATCTCTGTTTGTTTATTGCCCAACTGCTGGGCTAAATCTTCCACGTGAAGCACAGCTTACGCAAGCACTACACCCGTAACAAATTGCACTAGCACCTCCCCTCGACATGACTTATCCTCCCGTATAGATGGAGATGCAAGACTTTCCATAAGTTATCGTGCCGTGTGCCCTTGGAGCTGGTGGCATGTTTACACAGTCCATATTCCTCTTTGCCTCCTCCTTGGCTCTGCTCCCTAAGAGAGATTTCCAGGTCACAATCCGACCAAACCGTGAGAACACATTTCTCCGAGCCGTGCTGTTCAGATGCACAAAGCGCTGGCCGCTGTCGGGGGGGAATTTAGGCAATAAATCTGCAGACGGTGACCTCATAAAGCGTGCTTGACCTCCAGGATGAGGAGCCTGAATGGGCCACGCACCATTAAGTTCACACACGCCATCCAGATTAGATTTCAATTCTCCAACTGTATGCGGTCAGAACCAGTGGCACTCTGAAAAGTCACCAAATCGATGACCTGCACCACCAACCTGAGGGATATGGATTTATTTGAGCACAGTTTTTACTGACATTGTTTCATCTGGAAATAAAACCGCTGATACAGAAAGTGTGGGTGTCAAGCCGATGTAAATAACTAGCCGAGAATTTGTACACATCTCTCCATTAATAGCAGTTTAGAGTATAGCACATAAGAGACTTTATAGACATACATCACATGCTGTTTAGCTTTTGTGAAGATTGACTGTCCACTTTGTGAGCAGATGGAGTAGTAAAAATGTAGAGAAAAGCACATTTGGTTTGTTGGTCATTATGTTTGCACAAAGACAAAATTTGATTTACCTTTTTTTTGTTTTTCGACATATGCAAATTGTGGGAAACAACATCAGCCTCTCTTGGACTGCATTTCTCTTAAATCCACCAGTTGTAAACAAAACCTAAGAAACAGTTTTCTCTGAAGTTGCAGCGCATCAAGAAGGGGTAAGGCCCGCCAGAGCCTGCTTTGGCGGTTCTTTTTAAGAGCCCCACTTAAGGTCTCTTTTGTGGCTCCAGATGTTTTTGTGTAGCTATTTATTTAGCTTGTAAACAGGCCGACAAAAAGCAGCAAGCGTAATGATGGAGAGGGAGAACCGCGGCGACATTGTTGCACGGCCTCACAAAAGATAGCTGTATGCTTAATGTGATTTAGAGCCGAGGCTGGGGCAGGGGACTTTATCGCCTTTGAGAGGGAGGTTACCAAATTGAAATGCAAATCTTAACATTTTGGAATTCATTAGGGTTGTCACGGCCCCGTGGAACAACAACAACAACAAAAAAGGAACACGCATTGTGGATGGGGGTTGGGGGAGTTCTCATTTCTTGCAATTCCTTTCTCTGAAAGGAAATGGAAAGAAATGAGTCCGACCTTCTGACTTTGTTCATTTCATTGCAATGTCGTCCTTCTCTAATTTTTCCTGTGAAGGAAGCTATCATCAGCCGCCTTGCTAGCTGCCAAGTTCCCATATGGAGCAGGTGGATTGTCCCCAGTTGTACTAATGCTACAGCACATGAGAACATCTGCCAAGTAGTCAAGTAGCACGCTAACCCCTCTAGGTATGAGAAAC
This sequence comes from Dascyllus trimaculatus, assembly GCA_024666655.1. Taxonomy (NCBI): domain Eukaryota; kingdom Metazoa; phylum Chordata; class Actinopteri; family Pomacentridae; genus Dascyllus; species Dascyllus trimaculatus. Next base: position 8,151,413 of record CM045449.1, on the reverse strand, counting down.
AGACGTTGGAAATATGATGACAATATGATTTGTCATAATTATCTTATATAAATGTTGTCTGCTGCAAACTTTGCCTGTGTTTGCCAAACTCCAAGTTGCAGTAGAGTCTAGGAGGAACTTTAGCTTTTGAGGAATTAAAAAGTTAAGGAGTTTGGTGAGGAATCCGATTTTTTTAGAGATGAATGCTGTTTGAAAAATCTTTTATGCCTTCTCATTCTTTGACAGTTTTTATCAGTCAGTCATTCAAACGGTTTCACAAACAAGCCTGTGCACAAGCGTCCAACACACACATAGACGCGCGCATATCTTTCACTGACGTATGGCAAGTCCTGATCTGTATCTCCCACACACACTTCCCCGGAGAATTGATTAAAATCAGAGAGAGACAGGCCTTGAACATAGCTGCTTTTGTGTGAACAAACAAAGACTGCCGGTAATTGGATTCACATTGAGAGAGGTATTTAAAACAGTCTGATAACTAATACAAGCTGCTGGCTGTTGCAGGGCGTTTTGTGACCCAGTCACCTTTACTGGTCTAGCTGTGGTCTAGCAGAGCACAGTTATGTCAAGCAGCTCCCTTTTAACTCTGGGGATTACTATTACAGGAAATCTATCAGTCAGAATAGGTTCAGAGGTCTTTTACATCCATTTCCACTTCGTTTCCTCCTTTTGGGGCACTTAAATGCACCATAACTTCACTCCAATTCCAAAGCTACAAGTAGTTGATTTGCTGTACATCTAGGATAAAAGTTCACCTTCCATGTTTGATGTTTGACATGTTTAAATGAGACTTAAAGATAAAGAGGCCCTGCTGGAGGCTGACGTGACCTATGGAAGGGTAATCCAAGCAGGCCAAATACCACAAGTTACAGATAATTAAACCAGTGAAGGGCTGATTAGAGGCAGCGAGACAAGAAATCAATGAAACATGGCCAGACAAAGTGTGTCTGATTGTTTACATACCTGGAACTGGGAGGGAGAGAAGGAAGGAGAGAGAAAGAGAGCAAGAGAAATGACTGCCATTTTATGTCGAGGTTTGAGGTGAACAAGATAGAGATCAACTCCAGATGGCTGCAGTCAGAGGGCTTAGGGCTCAGGGGACGACCACTGCCTCGCAATCCATCGCTCACCCAGACACAGACACTCCATTACGCTGGTTCTGAACCTGGATTAAATCCCATCCCGACCCTGATTGTCTTTCCACCTCTACTTCATCGTGTTGACATTGGCCTCCCCGGGCTGAGGAGGCAGCTCTACCGGATGTCTTGTGCTGAATCACGGCCCAGCCTGCTAGGTCTTGGAGGATTAACCCAAGTGAGCGAAGGGGTAGATGATTGCACCAAACCCTGAGAGATGCCTGACTGTTTTAAGTATATTTGCACAGTTGTCCCGACATGGTGATAAGCATAGTGAAGGCTCATAATCAGCCCGGGGATGTTGAGTAATGTTTTGCTTATATGAGTGTCTTATCTGGGTTTGGCTACACATTATACCATTGTGTGTTTACACTTTAATGTTGGAGTGTGTGTCCTTGTAATATTTACTCTTTGTGTTGGTTGTTCAAGGGCAACAGAGTTCAGCCTGGTCACAGTTTCACTTGAGTGATGGCCAGCATTTGGGCTGCACCTAAAAGTGTGTCAAGCTGATAGACAGTGTGTGTAACTGGGATAATGGTTTCGATTGCAGGGTGACCATGAAGCCATCTGATTAGCGTCGCACATTTGTTTGGTCTCTAATACCAGGTGCTAGTTTGGTACTAGGGCTAGCGCTGGTGCTTAGTTGGTTCAAATCTGGCACCTCCAAAGAACCTGTTTGCTTTTCCATTGCCAATGAGCCAAGTTGGAGCCACGCCATTGTGCTACCGTAAAACAACTACACTTGTACTGATTAAACAAACGCAATAAGTTGATGATAATATCTATGTTTGTCTTTATAGATGGTCTTAAGGCTGATTGTGAGGTGGAGGTTGCTTGTTGCTTGGGCACATTCGCAAGTTTGGGCAAAACTTCCATGTGTCCCGGGAGGACCAGGGATGTCCTGGCGAAAAAGGACACAAATCACCTCTTGTGTGTCCCTTTCCACCGTTGATCGTTGGTCACGATAACCCCACTCCCAGCCCCTGACGTACTTGGTGCTTAGCTCTGGCCCAGCAAAGAGTTTTTGCTTGCTAAGCACTATCTAAGCTGGAGCCGGTGCTTAGATGGTGGAAACACAAAGAACTGATGCTAAGTCAAGCTCTGGCTCCGAACTAGCACTGGAACCAGCTCGGTGGAAAAGGGGTATAAGAGCGATAAGAACCATCTCTGGGATTAAAAACTGTCTGAAACTATTACAGCTACAACAGGCTACAGTACGCAGCTCTGCACTTTGGCAGGGCAGTGAGAAGTAATATCCATAAAGCTATATTTGCTAGGAATTGACACAGCAAGTTTCTTTTTATTCATGGCCTTCAAACATAATGATTTTTGAGATACACCTCATTTATGAAAGCATCGGTCATTTCACATTAGCTGCTGTGGTTCAGAATAACACACTTGTAGAAATGGGTCTCAAAAGACTGTCAAATGGGAAAACCTTTCAGTCACCCGGATATTTTCTATAATGTATAGTTGCCAGGTCAACAATAGTGTCTTTTTTTTTTTCTTGCCACTCAATGAGAACGCTTCTCAGTGCTGCCATTGGTGAATAAAAGGCACGTAAACTAAATAATTGCTGTAATGTAGCGTTTGTCACCAGCAGATGCGTTTCCAACAACCACTTAGGCTGTTATATATTTAGAATTTTCAAAGTTCCAAATAAGCAGCTGAAGATGTTTAAACCCTGATGAGCCACAGTATTGAAGCCACTAGAGAGTCACATTGATCATGTCTTTACAATGCAATGTTCTGCTGGGAAACCTTGTCTCCTGGCACTCATGTGGACGTCAGAAAGACATTTGTTACACAGATCTCGCTGTTGATAGCACAGCGTCACCACTTGCCATCCTGAAATCATGACAGTTACTGGCCGCACATGTTGCACACGTGTGATCGTGACACGCTCCGTGTGCACGCACCACAGTCTCTTTCTGATAAACTGTCATATTAGGCAGGTGGTTTTAATGTTGTGGCTGATTGGTATTTATTGTAATTGTTACAGCTCAGACTCTACTAATTTAGGAAGGGCGGATTCAGTCTGCAAGTCCCACGCACAAGGTAACATGTTCCAAACAACTACACAGCCCAGGCACAATGCAAAACAACTGTTTAGAACTATTCAGAAGATCGTTTTTCTCAAGTTTTAAGTGATTGCATTCATTAAGCTTGTATTCATCTCAGAATTAAGTTGATATTGGCACTGCGACTGCTGCTAGTTAGTTTAATCAGTCAGTACATTAGAAATCAGCTAAAAAGATCCTACAAGTGAATCTAAATGTGTACCTGATTGTGCTTTAATACATGGATTACAGTATAAACATGGCAAGCACGCACTGTAGTGCTTCTGCATTGCACAGTCAATAGGTTTGTCTGCGCTCACCAGCGCCTATACTAGACAGACGCACAAGATGATAAATATTTATGCTTCTGATTATGCTGTGTGCATTATTAATTGTACCAAAATACCCCTCCAAGTGGATCTCATTAGGGTAGGAAATTAGTCAAAGCTAATAACGCTCATAGTTGAAAAAGCATTTTTGAACATCATTCCACATTTCCTGTCTCATTTCGCCAGTGCTGAAGTTCATAAACTGCACTGTGAATGCGTTCATTAGAATTAGTATTTCCTCAAACTGAGTTGACTGGAGAAATTGTGTGTGATTAAATATTAGCTTGAATATAATTAGCATTTATTAGCAAACTCTGCTATGGCAGATAATGAAAATCTTAATGAAATGCTTTGTTGAATTTTGTGTCGGGGGGTTTGATTTTTTTTATTTTTTTTCCTCTTGGATTTGCAGTCAGCACGCCTGAGCTCAAAGTACAATATGCATTTTTTTATTGAGTTATAATGTAGACAGCTGCTGTAATTGTAACATCCTGCTACTGGGTGACTGTGTTGGAGGCTTTCTGCTCCATACAGCAGCCTACAGTTAGTTTAATAGGCTCCTCAGTCTGGTAGAGCTATTACCAAATCCAACACAGACCATTAGGCCGCATGGGCTTAATTGCACATTAATTGGATAATTAGTCCTGCACTTTGTTTTTCTCCCATTTTCTTCTTCTTCCTCGTTTTGGCAAGCAGTCGGTCATTCGGTAGATTTCCCTTTTGTTGTTATGTTTTTCAGCATGGTGAGAAAATATGCTCGTTGGTGTCGTCATCGTGCGACTGGAAATTACCCGTCGGGGGGGCGGTTGCTCCACGTGGGCGGGAGGCTGAGGCTGAGAGGATTGATGGAGCCCCAGGTTGTCTTCCTCCTGTGCTGTCATGTTGACCCACAATACATGCTGTGTTTGTGTCTCTGCCAGCAGAGAAACCAGGAAGAGGCATGCATAGTTAAATAGGCAACAACTCTCTAGTCCGCAAGGTGCATTATTTATGAACTTTTTAAAGAGATTTTATTCATCCCTTCCTCGTATTTCTCACCGCCATTATTGTCGGCGCTTTAGGCATGTGCCTCAGCACTCTCAGATTGCTGCCATTAAACCCAGGGAGCCATCTGATGGAGTTATCAAAGTAAATGTTTGGCACATTTGATAGCGTTTGAAATCTCCTCCTGTAATAAAGCTCTCCGGGGAGAAAGAGGGACAGGCTTTTCATGCAAATAGCTGGTTTTCTGATATCACACGGTGTCGAAATATCCACATTTATCTCAGTGCTGTCAACAAATACACGGAGCACCTCCTGATATGGAGGTTGATGTTTGGCTGGATGGGAGACGAAGGAAAAGTGTTCACTATATGACATCGGGCCAGACAGAACGTAATGAAATCATTATTTTAAATTTACAAGCAATGAATCTGCCAAGCTGCAGTTTGAGTTCGGGGGAGATTTTATTGCGCGTATGCTAAACATATGGAACCCAGACAATTAGGAAAAGCAGAGGATGTGGATGAAAACGCATAAAATGATACATTAATGTTGGAATGTAAAGGCAATGAATGTTAATATACATTTTCTGGGTGGCTGCTGTGTTGTACTGTATAAGTGACTTTCAGGAACAGGGAGGAAATCAGTGAAAATGCAAATGTAGTGACGGACTGTGAGCCGCTCTGCCTTAATGAGCAAAGCATGGGCGTCCTCTGCCAGACCCTGATAGGTCTCCTACTGATTAGACGAGTTAAAGCTCAGTCCTTTATTATTCCCAGAAGAAGCAGCACTCGCTTTTGTCTCCGTGCTAATAATAGCCATAAAGTGTGATCATTCCAAAGTGTTAAAATGCTCCCTATAAACATTGGTCTGTTTTCGTTTTATTTATTATTCATCTCGTCCAATTACCATTCTAAAGGGGGAGTGTTTCTTGCCAGGCGCTGAGGGAATAAGAGATTAAAAGGCAATGAGGAAACATCTGTGTCTCTGCTTTGCCACAAATCTGCATCTCATTCCTACCACTAGCATTCAAATAGACAGCGCCTACAATGCAGGGAAAAAAGTAAAACGCCAAGGCGCATAGGGCTAGCAAATAGAAGGAAGGGTTACCATAGAAACACATACCTCACATGGGTTTATGGGCTGCATCCTATCACATGCTATCAGGAATTACCATAAATCTTCTGGCAGCGAGGGCGGTGGTTAAGGTGCACCTCAGCAGTGAATGACAATGTGTTGATCTCCACATATCTGGAGAGATGCATCCAGGCTCTTTAAATCAAGAGGAAAATGGCATCAGATTTAGCTTGTGGCAATAGAAAGATGGAGAGTGCCTCTAATGCATCTCCTTTCATGAGCCTGTGTGCAAACAGATATTGAAAATCAGACAGGAGACGCTGCCCGCTTTTCCTTTCTATTCACGTCACTGTGGAGATGAATGACTGCAAAATCAAAACTTAGCGGAAAAGCATAATGTGCCACAGAGCCATGCATTTACGGCTGATAATCTTTGACTGGGTGTCATCATGCTTATTCCATTCACTCGTTGTACAGCTGTCTGCACAGAGCCAACGCCAGTAGTGAGAATTGTGTCAGCGCGCAGCGGTACATCAGTGCAATTTCCACAAATGGCATCTTTCCCCGAGCTCCCATCCACTCGACCTCTGGCGCCGAGCGACGACGCTGAGAGCATTATCAGATGTGTTTGAGCAGCTCCCGTCAGCACGACCCCGGTGGGCGGTGCAGATATCGAGTGACCTTTTCTGCATGGCTCCCTGATATTAACGCAATCTCCCCGCCTTATTACCATGGGAACATTTCACAGAGTATTAGACTTAATAAATGACTTTTTCCTTGGCTTCCATCTCTCTTCTCCCTTCGCCATTTTTCTCCCCCGTTCTCTCCCGCTCTGCTCCCCTCGTCCTCCCTGCTCCTGAGCCGATAACCCGACCTCCCCAGGGGCCCGGCCTCCATAATCGCGTCAGTTCATGGCCCTCTTATTCCAGCAGAATTGCTTAATTGGTATGTGTTCTACATAACTGTTGGAGTATTAGACTCACAAATGAAGGTTAGAACCTCAGTGCTTGTAATCGACTGAAAGAAATTGATTTGTGCTCAGCTGCCCTTCTGGGACGAGACTTTATGGTTCTCTGAAGAAATTGAAGCTTTTATAATTGTGTGTTCTTTCCCCCTCTCCTCTCCTGCTCTCTCTCTCTTTTTCTCATTTCCTCCCCGCTAACTGCTTTGTTGACATTCATCAAAAGGCAAGTCACCAGTAACTTAAAGGTGATGCGTCTGTTCCTCCGTGTTACAGTCCGCTGGGCGTGCGCAACACGAGATGCCAAGTGCAGAGCGCTGAATAGTGAGCACCCATCCTTTTTCTAATCATAGTTTAGGTGCTCCGTCGATGGAAATCTGATTGCATTATGTGGGATCATGCAGAAGGCGTGAAGTGGCATCGTATTAACCAAACCTGACCAACATAAATTGTCTTATGATTGATCTTCTTGGATGGCGTGGTGTTTTTAGGTTTTGCACCGATAGCTCAGCGTGTGATTAACAAGGGTCTTGTACTGGGCGACTCGATAACCAAATAAAAATTAAAAAAGCCACATACAAACACAGAATTTGCATTTACAAGTATTGTACTACTGTCCGTCATGCCACTCTCTTAAAAACGCAAAGAAACGTCTATATTTTCCTTTGTCTCTCAACCATGCAATGCCTAGCGTTCTCATTACATTTTATTAGCTTGTGCTGCTGCTCTGTAACTGTGTATAATATGTCTCCAGGATAATAGTTCACTTGGTTGCTCCAGTCAAATAAAATACACTGAACTGAAGGGTTAGGAAAGAGCGCAGACTTAATGCAACAAAAACCCCTCCTCCAAATCAGCGAGGATGAAATCAACTGGACTTAACGGCTCATCCTGCAGGACCGTGTTGCTGCAGCTGTCTGGCTAGTGTCTTATGCATGACAACTCCCTCTGACTTCGGTGACCGTAGATTATTTATGCCTGCTTTCCAGGTGGGCAGACTCAGATGTGCTTAGTGCAGAGGTTCGCTCGACGCAAAATCACATTTCACGCTTGTGCTAATGTCGCCCGGCGAGTGAAGAGGAGTGAGGACTGGCAGGTGGTGTTTACAAATCAGAACACCCTGAACCACAAGCCACCCTGACACCAGATGCTGATTTGATTACGGGGCGGCATGTAAGAGTGTATGAATGTATATAGCGGGTGAGCTGGTGCGTTCAAAGTCGATTAAGTGAAACAGAGATGAGTGCCGCATTTATTTATTCAGTTTTGTTCAAATGGAGGTGTCATCCTGGAGATTGATGAAGGCTTCTCGCCACATGGGAGTGGTTTCAGGGAGAGATGGAGCGTGTTTTGCTCACTTGGGGATTTATATTTGCAAGATAAGACCGTGTTTGTTGCGTTTTCTTCTTGGGGCGCATGCTTCCTTGTGAAGATGCTCTTTTTGAGCATTTTAGGGGCGGTTGCTTCGCTTTAGGTGCTATCTGCTTGTGTTGAGATAAGTTTGGCAGAAAATTAACACATTCACCAGTTCACTACTTTGATGTGTCTGCCCCTCAGTGATGTCAATTGTAACAAAGAAACTTTCTCAAACGCTGATAGAATGTCATTATTACAGCAGGTACCAGGGGTTTTAAACTGCAGTTCTTTAAAAGATCATTTTTGGAAAACTTTCAAGAGAGTCCTTTGTTATTGTGAAATTCAGACTGATTATACATTAAACCTCTCAAATCAAATGTGGCTTGTTTAACGGAAGCAGCACAAACATGGCTAGAAGTAGGGAGAACTCAAAAATGTACTTTGTGCAATATAATATAGTTACAATTAAAACAGAAAAGGTTTCTTTGATTGTCTGTTTTTCCAAAAATTGGAAAAAATGGAATCAACTTGCACAATAATTTTCAGTGTGACCACAGGTGTTACCAATACTGGATAAAAAGGTGGTTCTACATGCTATAGATAGCTTATATGTACATTTTTACAAACCTTACGAATGGGGTCAGCCCTATGTTCCCACAACCCAATGGTCCCACAGCCCTATGTTCCCACATTTTAAAAAAATTTTTCCCACTGAAAATTTTGAAATTTAGGCTCTATGTTCCCTCATCCCTATGTTCCCACATCCCTATGTTCCCTCATCCCTATGTTCCCACAGCTTTATGTTCCAACAGCTTTATGTCCCCACATCCCTATGTTCCCAAATCCCTATGTTCCCTCATCCCTATGTTCCCACATCCCTATGTTCCCTCATCCCTATGTTCCCACATCCCTATGTTCCCACAGCTTTATGTTCCAACAGCTTTATGTCCCCACATCCCTATGTTCCCACATCCCTATGTTCCCACATCCCTATGTTCCCACAGCTTTATGTTCCCACAGCTTTATGTTCCCACAGTCCTATGTTCCCAAATCCCTATGTTCCCACATCCCTATGTTCCCACATCCTTATGTTCCCACATCCCTATGTTCCCACATCCTTATGTTCCCACATCCCTATGTTCCCACATCCCTATGTTCCCACATTTTTAAGATTTTTTTCCACTGAAATTTTTGAAACTTAGGCTCTATGTTCCCTCATCCCTATGTTCCCACATCTTTATGTTCCCACAGCCCTATGTTCACACATCCCTATGTTCCCAAAGCCCTATGTTCTCACATCCTTGTTCACACAGCCCTATGTTCCCACAGCCCTATGTTCCTACATCCTTATGTTCCCACATCCCTATGTTCCCACTGCCCTATGTTCCCACATGTCTCACATTTCTAAGACCCAGTTTACACAAAAGGAAAACGCAGATATTTCCACGTGGTTCATGACTCCACATCAACCCCATGTTGGAGGAGCGGTATTGAGCTAAAGAGAGTTTGGAAGCTAGCGCTCTAAAACAGTGAGGATTCTTTCACTATTTACAGTTTCTGGCTCCTAATAAATAGTGGAATTTTGGCAACTTTTTAAGATGACATGCCTTTCAAACCTGCACTTGGGTTTTGTATCATTTGTAAGTATATCATTAAGGAACCTGCTTGCAATTAACGGCTTTACAAACTCGCTCACAACCACGAGCTGTTCAGTCATCATCAGACAGTTTCTGTACATGTATGTGGAGACATTGTTGACATACAGAATGAGGTTAGAAACCATTTCCTTAGCAACCTGGGGACCCATGAAGACACATAAACTCAACAAAGCAACAAATTATGCAGGTATGTCTGTTAAACATGAATCACATATGCAGTCAGGACCTGCAGCTGTGACACTCATTGCTTACAGGTGGTTGCTTACCTCAGGGTGGCACATACACGGCATGTAGCTTAGCATAATCTGCTGCTATTAGTCTTCTGGCCTATAGGTGGCATTGATTGGACTGGAACTGCAGTCGCGGACCTGTTGGCACCACAACTCTTCAGTCGGATGATGTTGGCTGAGCCTGTTTTCAAAGGCTTGTCATGTCGATGAAGTGATAAGGCTGTATAAGCGGGGCCATAATGTATAGAGAGATTGTTTTTTCATGGTGAGCATGAATGAATGACAGATGATGACAAGCTGATGCAGAACGGAATGTTGTGGTTTATAGATATAGCGTGGCTTATAGATGGTCATAAGCAATACGAGTCTGCATGCTGAATGCGATTGCAATGCATCTTAAATGGAAAGCCACTTGTTATGTGATTCATTTCTTTGTCTGTCGTCCAGTCTGAAGGTATAGCAGCAAACTACTCAAATCCAAAGGGTTCAATAAGAGGTTGCTTCTCTTCTCTATTGATGAATTTTCTTGGTGAGGCACATTTGTTGTGTAATGTGTGCGTCACAGCTTATGTATATTGGAGTAAAATATCACAATCTAGTATTTTCTATATGCAGAGTTTTCTTATTCTTCAATTCCTGATAATTGCTAGCAGATGCAAATTGAGCTTTGCAGCAGTACCACTCAAATCCAACCCCCTAATCAACTCTGTGTGATTTAACAGTGCATCCGAAGCATTAGTATTCCAGAGCCGGATCCCTCTTGGATCCAGGCTAGGATTATCCAAGCTCTTAACATCTTAGCTAAGCTGGTTAACACCTGTTTTTATTGACATCTGAACACCATTCTAGGCGCCTCGTCTTCTGTGGTTTTAAAAGATCTTCGCTTGCTCTCTCCAGTAGGCTATAGTCACCGCTCTTCATCTCGGCTACAGCCCACATAAATGACTGTTTTTCCCACCACAAGCATTTGTAGCAGCTCAGCAGCTTCACCGAGGAGATTAGGAGTTAAATCAGTAAATTTACGTTCTCACAAGCATTCTCACTGCAGCCCCTATTTATAATACGGCTGCATAAGAGGAAATTCACTTTGATATAGATATAAATCACGTGTTTCGAACAAGGTCTAGTGAGCCCAGAGTATTTTTTTTCCAGGCCCAAGTCTAGACATGAGCTACAGTTTCAAGAATCCCTTTCTTTACTGTACATTCTTGCTCAAATGCTTTAGAGTAATTTGCCAGGGAAAGAAGAAAACAAGCTCTCTTTATGTGTTTATTAGGCTTAATATTTCCATTGGGGCCCACGTTTGCCCCAGTGTAACTGATTTAATATTCTATAAAATCCACTTAGGCTGTTGATACAGCCTGGGGGATTCTAGTTAGCAGTGGCTGTGGAGACCAGAGAAATCCTCAGACTTCTCTGTGTGTGTCTCTTTCAAAGACTCTTGCCAAGGTCAGTGGGGGAAACTTTGAAGAATGTCCCAGGATTTGTCTAAATCATGAGGTATGGATCCTCTTAAGCATTGCAGGCATTAGAGCTGAGCTCTATCAATGATTCCATTAACCTAAATTCCAAACCAGGCTTCACAACACGACCATATTAACCCCACGGATTTTGCCAAGCTCTTGATCCCTCGCTATTTAGACAGACAGGAATGAATGGTCACTCACATTTGTCTGGCTACCGGCTATGTTTCCTGCCCCAGACGGGGAATTATCTGTAATGTGACCCCATGTTTATCTTTGGCCTTCATGTGTCCACATGTTTTCTGGTTATTTTTTTCCAGCCCTGTAACTGCAGCAGAAGCTGATTAGGCAGTGACAGTGGTGATGTGAGATGATAAGGTATTTAGAGTGGACAAGGACAGAATCCCAATCTGCTGATTTTTTTTTTTTTTTTTACCTTTCCTAGATGAACAATAATCATTTCAGGCTGAAGACGCTGGAACAAGCAGAGAAGAGAAAGAAACGAGTGTCTGCCTTCATTAGGACAAAGGGAGGGTGAGCAGGAGAGCGTCTGACAAGCCAGTAACGCCTCATTGTCCCTGATCTCAAGTTTCATAAATTTCCACGGCTCTCGTTAAAGGACGTGTCGCTGCTGTCACCAGGCGCTAACTCGTTATCTCCTCAATGCCGTAAAACGCTGTAATTAACATTCAACAACTGTAACCGATCCAGCATTCCTCCTCTCTAGCCGCTAATTGCCACACTATTGTGCTTGCTCATAAGTGGGCCTTTTGTGTGTGTGCTTGTGGGTACACATTTCCGTGGCTCATTTTGATTGCAGATAGAGGTGAGAAAGCAGTCCATCTGAGCTTAGAGGTGAAACGCAGGCGCTCTCTGCTTTCCATGCAGGAGTCATTGAGTTTAGGCGGCAGACAAAGAGTCATCCGAATAGTTTCTCTGAATGTTTTCGCAGATATCTGGACATCTTAAATGCCTTCTGCTCAAGGCTGAAATTAAAGCTTTGCCAGCGGATGCTTGCAGTTGCCTCCTCGTGGGCAACACAACCTATATTTTTACCGCTGAAGACCGTACTGGAGGCCCATTTGTCGAAATCGCAATTACTGTAATTACAAATTTCAAGGCAATGCCTGCCTGTGGTTGTAAGAATACCAAGGATACTATTATTTAACAAGATGCACAATTCTCCTATCAGCCATGCATGAGCGCCCCTTTTAAAACCTCCATTCAGTCAAATGTAACCCCCACTTGGGTATGTATAGCTGTCACCCTGCTACCTGCTCGCTACTCTTAGTGATGTTTTTCCCTTTTGAGGCGTCGGATTTTCTCTCATAGTTTCTTTTAGCTCCCCAGCGGTGTCAGCTCTGTTTTAGAAGGAAGTGTTTTTGTTTTCCCCTCAGCTGCTCCTGCCTGACCTTACCGGAGCAGCAGCCATCACAACAAGGCCTTATGAATAATTAGTCTGGGTCAACTGATACTCTCCGGCTCCACACACCGCTGTCATCCACTCTGCCAGCGCCGGCCAAAAGCCAATAAACTCTGTGCAATTCTGCTCAATTGAATCAGTTGATGCAGCGCTTGTTATTCGAAGGTAACTGGCTAGATGTAAGCTGATACTCTTGCTACCCTCGAGGCCGAGTGCAGAGCCGGAGAAGGGACGTCGAATTAGCGGTGTCGCCGGGGCCACGTTTGGAAGCTACTACGGTGGTCTGTCACAGATATGCAGTCACCTGGTGCTTTATATGTATGCTGCTGGCTCTGCTTTTCATTCTCTGGGGATTAGAGCGAATGCCAGGGTAGGGTTTCCGAGAGCCAAGACGGCCCAGGAGGACAAACAAAACCAAACGGCTGCATAGTGTTTCTTGTCCCGGTTTCATGTTCGGGTCAGAGGAGATGTAGTGCAGGTGTCTGGGGATTCGGCTGTGTACACAGATGAGCCAAAAGCTTTATTGTCAGACACATGACGTGCTCGTCTGTTGGTTCTCAGATTGTTTCTTTTTTGGCAAAAAGGTGACATTTTGGTTGGGGAAAGTTTCCAGAACAATTTTCCCGTGAAAGTCTCTGGAAGTCTTCTTGAGGGATTAGTTTCATTATTCCATATGTTTTTTTGATCCTGTTGAGGAAGACTTTTTTCCAAACTCTTCATAAGGTGTTCTATAAATATAGATTTTTATACTTATCAGGTTATTCAGACGTCTCGTGCTCTGCGTGGAAGCGTCTGCTTTCATTGTTTCTCCTCTCATTTGTCAGGTTTTTCCACTGTGTACGCGCCGCTGTCAGAAGCTGCGAAACTGAACGCACGTGTTTATTTCACAGGACGAAGCTCGAGTTTGGGTTTGGCTGTGGCTTAACCCCATATATAGATAACCTGTTCTTTTAGCGACTCGCAGCACCCTTTGTGGTTTCACATGTTTGCACAATAGTCACATAGGTTGTGGTTTTTTCTCTCATTTTCACAACGGCTCACCACCAACGAAACTGCTGTAGCTGCAGAGTCTGAACTCTCGCTGCCTCTTCTCTCTCCTTCCTGTTGGAGTTCTTTAGAAATTGACACTGTCTCAAATTAGACACCAACAATCAAGTGAAACCTTTTTTTGAGGGGCACTCCTTGTGCTGTTTGACATTTGGAAGACACGGGATGTAGTTTTGACCGAATGGCAAACACGTTAAGTTGTTTGCCTTGTGGTAAGATGATCCATGCTTCTATTCATTAGAAATTCAGTACATGGAAGACCCCAGTTTCCTTTTTTAGGTTGTTATCAGCGTAATATCCTTAGGCTCAATGAAGAATCAATGTCAGCTGATGTGCAGCGAAGACACAAAGACTTGCCTTCATCTGAAGTGCTAAATTGTGTGCTTAATTCATTTCCATGCTCGTATCGGCTCTAATTTGACCTACAACGTCAACGAGACTGTCAGAAGTCTCCACACTGTCTTGATTGGACATAGATCTGGAAAAAATCAGCTCCGACTGTGATGAATTTTAGATAAAGATCCTGGCACGCTACTGGAGCAGAAAGGTCCCTTTAGAAGCACCATGAACAAAGAAGAATTTATTCTCCACAGGGGTTTGCGTAGAAGAAGAAGATGGAAAGCATAAATGAAGGAAAGTGTCATCATATGGCATTTTTTTTATTAGATTGTTAAAGATAGATCTAATTTTAATTTGGGCTAATGCGGGGAACACTATCAGCCATTGACCAAGGGTGTCTTATGACTTACTTGACGTACTTCGCTCAGCGGTCTTGTGCTTTTACTCTGCAGTTTCAGCTCACAGAGTGGGCCAAGTGCAGAGACAGGGTAATTTTAAGAGCTCCTGCACTCCCTGTTCAGTTCATGAACTCCAGCGCCCCGCCTCCATCCTTCCCTTCAGCTCCTGAAAGTACAACTATATTAGTATCTCCCAGAGAGCGTCAAGCAAGTCTGCTGCTTCTGTTTACAGGCTATTCAATCACTCTAAGTACTAGTGGCAGACTGATTTTCTTGGAAACACATTTGCCACATTCCCCCCTGGCTCTTTACATGCAAGGTATTTATCATATGAAAATCTGGAACTGTCTGACTCGCCTGTTTTACTAGCCTTGTCCTAGAGCTGACTGGTAAAACATTGTAATATATGCACTGCAGTCAAACCGGAGCATAAAAATATCCCTGAATACTGCGAGATTTACACTCTGTCAGAGGGAAGCGGTTACTTTTATAACACTGTTGCACTGGAGATAACATCTCACGGCTTACAAGAAGTCTTCGGCTGAAAATGGGTCATTTGTTTCTGTTTGTTTTTTTCAGTTCTCATTAACACACGCAGAAAACAGTTGTGTGCTTTAAGCAACAATCCAGATGAAAAAATAGTGTCAATTTATTTTCAGGCATAATGTGTAGCTGCTGGAAGTACTGCAGCGTGCCACCTCATGTCGAGCATCTTATAACCACGTAGAGCCTCAGCGTGTGTGTGTGTGTGTGTATGCACTGGTGACCTCAAACCTGGCGACAGCCCCTGTTAACAGCTGGTTTTCTGCCAGTTTTTCTGCAAGGCTATGAGAAAATTAGCTGAGCTGTGTGGTGGCTTGTAGCACCCTAATATAACATTAAGCAGGGTGACCGGGCTCGCAGAAGATTGATGACTGTTGTCTATCCCACTGCACTTTGCATCTTTAGCAATGAGGTCCTTGTTCTCAAGGTCAGAGGTCACAGGTCACGTTCATAAGCTGACACACATGCAGCCTTTTTCACAGCGCAGTGTGTTCAGTCCCCTTGGTTAAGCAGAGGGTAAGGTTTTTCTAATAATAACGCTATGTAGGTTATTATAAGGAGATCTAGCGCAACCGTTTAGAACTGCAATTTCACATTTACAGCGTCTGTCGTCGTTGTCCTCTTATAGCTGAAATGTCTATTCAAGTCTTTGCTGAACTCTAACAGAAGGTCAACCTGTGAGACCCTCCCAGCATCCATGGAATATACAACACGATGAGGACTGAGCGTCAGCATGTTTTTAATCATGCCTCCTCTGTCCTCCCCGCTTCCAGGCTCTGCTCTTTTCGCTTTCGCTGCCTCCCTCTGACCTGTCTATTTACCCAGCATCCCCCTCTGTAATGAGGAGCATTCGTTCATCAGCCATGTTTAAACTGCAGACAGGATTAACTCAGCTAAAGACTTAATGCACATGCACAGTCACCCCATGCTCTGTTTGCTGTTTCCAGGCCACAGATCGACAAGCAGCTCTGTTAGGCTTTCCTCTCCTCTCGTTCTCTGTCTCTCTGGGCTCCCGAGGCCTCCGCCTCCTCCTCCCTCGTCCTCATTTCGCCTGAATTAATTGAGTTCTCATTTTTGTGAGAAAGCTCACAGGAGGGCTGTGTGAGGAGAGAGAGAAGAGTGATGGAAAGAATGAGAGAGACAGAGGGAGATCAGTGGCAGAAGCCTAGGGGGCATCGTTTTCCCAGAGGTAGGCAGTCACCAGTTTCCTGGGGGATGCAAAGGCCCCTCCACTGTGACTTATATCTTTATCCTCTCTGCAGTCATCTCTCAGCACTTTAGGGAAAAGACCCGTAGGCCGGTGGTCAGGGTCAGGCAGATGTGCTTCTTCAACCCCCCGACTCAAGGGAGGTTTCCACCTAATTTAAGCTCTTTGTGTCTGTAAAGAAGAAGTAGACAAAGCGGAACAGTTTCTGTTGAAATAAAACAACTACTGGTGAATGACTTTCAGACACAGACACCTCAACTCATGTAGAGCACTATGTTTCTCACGCTGTTAGTTATAAAAGTAGCAAGCTCAGCAACAACCACACCGAACCACACATAAACCAAACAAGCCGACACTTTACTGAAGCGAAAGTAGTTTTTGGAAAACACCGTTCTCTGCCAACGAAGCACATTGTGCAGGGTTGATATGCGATGCTTCCCCAAAATAAATAGAAACTCGATGTGTGACCCAGTGACTAACTGGTGTCACTGCTATTGAAACAAGCTGATGTTCTATTTTGCTTTGGTTGTAGTCATTACAAACATTAGAGATACAAATAGCACATGATGTGCACCCGTGGGCTCCACCTTGGCCTGAACCCTTTCAATTATAAACCATTACAACTCCTTCCTCTGCAATATTCATGCACAGGCAGATAACTCCTTCTGATGTCTTAGGTTGCTGTAAGTTGAGATAAACACTTGCAGAGTTGTTACAGCCAATCGCCCGCCTCTATTCCTCAATGTCACTGCCTTAGCACTCAATAATTCAAAGCTTGGCGGTAATGAGCTCCCCGTAGGCCCTGTCCCCAAGGAGCCTCCCCACTGTGCCTCCACTGTAATGTAGTTATATCTCATGTCAGCTTTCAAATCAATTACATTTCTATCTGATGGCTATGTAATTGCGCCTGATTGAGTTTTTGGCACGCCAGCCAAGTGTGTGGTTCCCAAACTCAAGCCAGTCAAAACAGGAAGCTTCATCAAATGAAACTGTATTTCATCCTGATTGAGGCTGCTTGCATGATAAGCACAACTGTAATTATGATAATAATAACAATAGCAATCTGTGTTTTCTCAGCTTTGTTGTTTTTCTCCTTGCTCTCCAGATGAAGTTGTGCCCCAAGGACTACGAGCAGCGTTTACTTTACTCAAGATGCAAAAGCTGATTTGATTGTTTGTAGCATGTGCAATTTAGTAGATTAAATGCAAACCATAATGCCTTTGTGTAAATGTTGAGTTTCGGTTTGCTATAATGCAGCAGATATTTTCCGCAGGACTACACTCCACACTGCGCCCAGGGTTATTTACATGTTGCTTAGATTTGGATGTCGGACGTATAGTGTGCCACTGCCAGCAGAAGTCGTACTGTTTTGGCACAGTGCCTGGAGATAACAAGCCAACCTCTTACCTGCAGCAACTAGCTGACAGCTAAGGTCAGAGCAGCATTGTTGTACATGTCAGATCTTTGGAGGCGAAATTTTATTTACACAGATTGGATGGATTGATAGACTGATGGACAGATAGCCGGACCGTCAACGGACAAGTAGCAGAAGATGAATGGGTGAATAGATGAATGTACACATGGATGAATGAATGAATGGAATAAAAAGCGGACATACACTTGGATGGAAGGATGGATGACTGGACAAACGCGTACATGGATGGATGGACGACTGGACATTGGGATGGATAGATGGAACAACACAAGGCATGCCTGGATGGTCAGAGGAATTCTCTAATGGAGTGGTATTGAGATAGATGAGGGGGAGGATGCTGTGGTTAGGTGCATCAGCAACTAAATAGTGATGAATTGTGGCTGCTGTCAGCAGCACTAAGTATAACAGACATAGTAAAGCAGCCTGGCTCATCCATAATCAGCAGACACAGATGATTGTCTTCATGCCAGGAGAGAACTTCTCTGGAAATAAAGCACTGAGAGCATCTACCAATCTGTCTTTCTATCCTCACTTCATCATCCCTTTTCTTTTTATATCCCCTTACTCTTGGTGTTCTTGCCCTTTAAATCTCTTCACTTGTATTATTCTCTCCTCATTTCTCTTCTTAAGGCCCTGCGTCTCTCTCTGTCTGTCTCTCTCGCTCACTCCGACACTGTCTTTTGTGTTAACAGCCTTCCATTTTTTTGCAGTGGAGGAGCCACTGGGTGCACATCTACAATCTTGCCTTTCATTTCATGGCTTCTGGAAATGGATGTTTTACTGCCTTCATTAAGGCATGCAGCAGTCAGCGCTGTGTTTTCCCTCTGAAGTTTAGCTCCATGAACCTCGCCATTAGAGGACATTATGGCCCCAGATTTCAGGGCACAGTGGAACACTGTATAATTTGATTAGTGTTATTAATCAAGTGGAATACCGTTCCTTTCGCCCCCATATCCCTCCCCTCCTCCTCCTTTTGCCATTTCACTTCTGCTTTCAAACCCCTCAGACGTTCCCTTTCCTCTTCCTCCTCCTCTTATCCGTGCACCACTGTCGCCTGCACTACAACACACACATGCAATGAAAGTGACAAAAGGCCCCTACACCTTCCCTTTTAAAAACAATGATTTACCACTTGTTTTTTCTCCCCCTTCGCCACCCACCACCCCTCCAAGACATGCCCCCCCTCTTTTTACCCAGGACATAAATCAATTGAGATGAAAGTTCCATAATTGTGCTTGCTGGGAGGGATTTGAGCAAAATTGCACTATGAATTTTTTAAAGGGAATTTTTACTAGCTGTTCAGCGAGACTTGGGCGGCGAAGGAAGGTGAGGCCATGAGGATTTATGGGCCTGGATTCTTCATTACTGAAGTAATTTTCCTGCAAATGATAGTGCAGCACCCTGGAGGGGGGAGCGCTGCCCGCCTGGGAGAGTACAAACCTGCTTAATCTCTCGTGGAGAGAGAGCAGCTCAGAGCACTAATATCATCTGTAAGGGACTGAGGCTCCATTTGTTCACATCTAAACCACAGCCAGTGTATTTATGATTCACAGTAATTGATTGCTCAGATTTGTTCCAGGAGTAGCAGTACAAGTTGATTTCATTATATGGATAGTTTTGTTAGAACTGCAAGGAAATGCGCTTTTTATAATACACTGTTTTGACCAAATAGACACACATGACCAGACATTTAAGTTTTCAGTACACAAAGATCAGCAATGGAAGAAGTATTCAGATCTTTTACTTAAGTAAAAGTACCTATACAACAATGTAAAACAACTCGATGATGAGTAAAAGTCCTGCATGAAAAATCCTGCTGAAATAAAAGCAGATTTGTATTAGTATCAAAATGTGGTTAAAGTATTAAAGTAAAAATACTGATGTGGTCTCTCTGTCTGACACATTATTATATATGACATCATGAGATTATTAACAGTGAAACATCAGCAGCATGTTACTGTTGGAACTGCTGGAGGTGGAGCAGGTTCGAACCACTTTATATCCAGTTTTATATACAGGGGCAGCAGATAAATCACATTATTAATGGGAGAGAAGAGGAGAGGAGAGGAGAGGAGAAAATGTTCTGAACCACAAATCTGTTTTTGGTTTTTGGACTTTTCCTCTAATCTTTGATTTTTGCCGAGATATTGAATCATTTCAACATTTATTGAAATAAAACCATGTGAGAAGTTTAGAGGCAAAAATGACTGTTTGGTGGAGCTTTCGACAACTCACAGACATCTGAAATGTGACCCCAACTACACGTGGCTTTTTGTATGAAGCCACAAAGGTTGGAAACCACTGGCTTCATTTTTAACAAGGTGTTGTATTTTAAAAGCTTGTCGTGTTATCCACAGTGTAAAATCTTCATCTCCAAGGTAATTTAAGCTTCTACTAAAATAGAAAGAACAATATCTTCCTCTGAAATAATGGTAGCATAAAACAGAAGCACAGTACTTGAGTAAATGTACTTAGTTACTTTTCACTGCTGGCAAACTGCAGAGCTCCATAGGTATGCTAGCTGTGTTCTTGCACTGCAGTAGCTTGTAGGGATCGTGCTATTGCTTCCTCCATTTTTCCCATCATGTGGTTGATTCGCTGTAGTCTGTTTGTAGATTGTATGTCCATCCTCATGCTGCTTTCCACCTGCTTTGCCAAGCTGTCATATTGTCTCTTCAGCAAGGGTCTCTGCCTTTCTCTCTGCCTTTGGTCTTTCCTCCCTCCTCATTTTAACCTTTCTCAGTCCAATATGGCTGATGTTCTGTCTCCATCTCTTTAGGTGCAGCCAGCTGCAGTGGCCCTCCTCAAGGTTAGTGCGTCCACGATGCCAGGTCTCATTCTGTATACTGCCTGCTGTCCAGTCAATTTTACAGCTCAGTAGCTTGAGAAGCAGAGGGGCTAAATCTGCTGCAAGAAGGAGAAAGAGAGAGAGGGGAGGAGGAAGGGAGAAACAAAATTATTGTGCACCCTGTCACCGATTGAAGTGGATCTCATTCCAGGCACACTAACAACTCAAGACAATTAGTCACTTCTCACTAAGCCAGACCTGAGACTCGCTTGAGGGCCAAAAAGAGCCGGGGAATAGAGGACTCACTAGCATGCCTAAGCACTGCAGCTACAGGAGCGATTCAGTGGAGAGTGTGGCAACTTAGAAATGAAATGATTCTGCAGGAGTTTTTGCTGGAATTGGCTTCTTGGGGCTTTTCGTGCAACACTGAGATAGAAATAGGATTATGGAATTTGACACTGGGATTAATTCACTGATAAGTCATAAAGATCTGAACAAAGTGCTGCACCTGAATCATGTCTCTGAATATGAATTGTGATTCTCTTATGGGCTCGTGCTTCACTAATAGTTCCATGGCGAAAGATATTTACTACATTAGTTATAAATATCTATCTTGATCTACATCAATGTCATGCATGCGGGTTGTTCGTAACTTCTTTAAGATAAACAAAGACAGCAATGTCAGTAGCCTGTTTCGTTCCACCTATTAGTGCGTCCAAGGTAGTTGCCAGAGATGAGCTCTGGAGCTTCGGCCACCACATGCTCCTGGACAAAAGTGAAGCATGACTAAGGTGGGTGGTGCGTGGAAGATCAGGGAGTGGAAAGAGAGAAAAGTTTGTCCTGGGCCCTCTGTGGAGACGCAGCGTGACCAATTGAGGTGAAGGGGATGAATGAGGCCATTCACTGGGCCTAATGAAAGAGCTCCTGCTGGGCCTTGAATGAGGGTGGGCCCATCTGCACCACATAGGCGTGCACAAACCAGTGACCTCGAAAATTACCCAGGAAGCACTTTGGGACAGTCACCCCAGCAACAGGCTGGGGTTTGCATGGTAACCGGGCGCTTCAATCAGTGCCTGGCAGCTTCTTAAACAGAGCAAATTTTCTCCCTGTATTGAAAGAAGTCCGTGTGAAATCAACTTTGAGGGACATCCCCTAGTTTTTTTTTTTAAAGGGGGGGAGCCGCCACTGATTGTTCCATGTGAAAACGTCCAACAGCTCTCACCATTTTTGAGAGGTGTGGAATGCTGCCCCGCGGGACTTTTCCCCTTAGGATACAAAGGCCTGTTTGTCTTAGCTACATATGTATATGAGCTGCCTGGCTGCATATGCAGTGCTATGTGTGGGCTAATTAGGTTTGCTGGATGTACAGTAGCAGGTTTAGGAGGATTTGAAATACATCTGATTACAAGGATTACAGATAAGCAGAGAGATTCCTTCTACTCCCCTGGGGACTGGACATTAAGTTTACAAGCATCTTCAAGGATCTGGTTCATTGGGCTTTATCTGTGTTATTTGGTTTAATATATTCAGTCTTGATGAGCCAGAGGCATGCAGGTCATTGAAGTTCCGTTGCCGTCTCCGTTCCCTCATGGAACTTTTGACAGCGTGAAATGACAATCCGCCCCTGCACGCATCTCCCACGTCAAAAAGTAATGAGATTGTGCTGCTGGAAATATCACTACAAAGCATCAGGCCTGCACTCGGGTCTGACTGCACCTTCAAACAGCGCTGCCTGCCAGCTCGCCTGCCTCGCCTGCCTGCTGTAAAAGAAACGAACAAAAACAATCAGAATCAGAGACAGAGAAACGGCAAGGGAAGCTCCCCACGCTGAGACAAACGAACACGCCAGGGCCTTTCATCCTGAGAGTGATTAGCCATCCGAAACGTTTTAAAACCCCGCTTTGAGTGTGTTCCTCAAACGAAAGAGTTCCATTGAGGAGTGGTGGTGAGATGTTTCTCGCTGGGAAGCGCCAGTGATCTAGTCTCTAATTGTGGCGTCGCTGACAAGGCTGGTGTGGCTGGGAGCTTTTTAAGCGGGGCTTTTTGCTGCGCTCTTGTTCCCTTCCTGTCAGATCCACCACCAAAGGCACCAAGGAACAAAAGGGCCCCTCAGATTCTGTTCTTACATCCATCTGCCTATCGCTTTGTGAATAAATACGGGCCTAATTTAACACACTAATAGTCCCTGATGCTGGCCTAATGTGACCAAAACTTGCTGTAAATGTGGTGCCTAGTTTCAGATATGCAACAAAATCGAACGAAGTTTTCAGTCGGTACAGCTGTTGCTTTTGTCTTTCTCGAGCTCTTTCATATATCACTGATCGAATTCTCAGCTTCAAAGGAGATGTGAAGATCCTGACACATTGGCAATAGTGTTACCCTTCTTCTGCAGTGTAGCAGGAACAAAGTCATGCTCAAGGTCTTTGAGCAGTGTTCAGCAGAGCTGGTAGGAGCTTTCAGAATTTGGCATGAAAAACTTTCCGCATCCTCTACTGTTCAGAAGCCAGGTTGTCGAAGGTGTAAGGAATGGAGGAGAGGCAGTTTGAAGAATCAAAGAATCAGTCAGGGTAGGGGGAGCAGAGAGGAGGAGTCGGAGGGGTAGAAAAAATAGGAAAGGAGTTAAACCCGAGCTCATAAAAATCAGTATTATAACAACATTAATTGATGCTGCTGAGTGCCATATGTGACGCCATATGGAATAGCTGCCCCAGAGGCCTGCTATAATAGACAGCCTGCAGTGGTGCACACAACTTGGCACATTTACAAACAAGGGACGTCCCATTAATATCAGCCACACAGACTGAGCAGGAGACAGTGAGAGAGGGAGGGAGAGGGTGTTGTAGGGAGGGAGGGAGAGGGAGAGGGCGAGAAAATAT
The DNA here is from genome assembly GCA_024666655.1 of Dascyllus trimaculatus. Classification (NCBI taxonomy): domain Eukaryota; kingdom Metazoa; phylum Chordata; class Actinopteri; family Pomacentridae; genus Dascyllus; species Dascyllus trimaculatus. The sequence goes on along the minus strand of CM045449.1, from coordinate 8,128,106 downwards.
GAGATGCAACCAAGTTAAGTCTGTTTTGTTTGGTTGCCGTCTTTAGATCTCTCTCTTTTTTTTTAAACCGCTTGCTTCCTGTTGTTATTTTTACCAAATTAAGAGATTTACAATATGTGCATATAAATGTGCATTTACAATCTCAGCTTCCCCACTCCCACGCTTCCTTAATTACTGTAATAAATGGCCCCTCCCTTCTGGGTTGATCAGACCGCCCTCTGTCCGCCCAACTGTCACTCCCACCACAGATGCCCAGTGGCTCTTTCTTCCTCGTGCACACACACACACACACAGAGACACACACTTCGGCAGGTGAGATGATTCATGGCACCTTGACAAAGGTGGCATAAATGATCTCTGTTTAACCTCGCTGTGCCTAATCGTAGGGCAGTTGGTATTTACTGCTGCCGTCTACAGTTTCCAGCCCTTGTAGCTCGCTGCAGTGGTCCTCTTTTACGCTGCATTATGTCTTGTGACACGTGTTCATGTGGGCAGGAGGGCACTGAAAACATACCTCCACCTTGTCAGAGGCAGGCTTTTGCCTGTTTGTCTGACTGAATTTCGTGAAGCTTGGTGGAGAGGTGGAGTGTGAGCAAAGAATGAAGCTTGCTTTTTTTTAAGAAAACTGCAAGATACTGCATTGGCCTTGGCAGAGGGCAGCACTCTATGAGTACACTTCTAGCTGAAAATAATACTAATGAAATTATTAATGGATATCTTGTACGTAGTTCTGCGATCTCCACTCTTAAAATGATTGTATTGTAACTGAAATGTGTGAACTGGCCTTTACATTTGTTGTCAATACTAAGCAATCTGTTAATGATTGTTCTAATGATTGTAAAGACTGTAAAATGTCCAGCGTAGCACCTTCAATCCTAAGATATGTCATCAAATTAGCCAATAAAAATATTCAATTCACAAAGGTATAAGAGAAATAAAAGCAGCAAATCCTCATATTTAGATGGTGGGAGTTGATCTAATCAATCATTGCAACTCATAAATGTCTGAACACCTGTAGAGTGTTCAAACCTCATGGCAGCAAGGTGGCTCGAATCAAGTCTGAACTCTTTGAAATTGATCCTTTCATCCTGTTAAGTTGCACAAATGTCCCCTGTGATATTATGTCATAGTATCATTAGCCCTGTGTGTGCCAGGGGGATCTGCACACAGTCGCGTATCCACCTCTGTGGCCTCGTACAGCCTGGACGTACACGTATCCTTTTTGCGTGAGGCTCTTCTGACTCCTCTGACATGCCCAGAGCCGGGAGGTAGAGAGAACCTTATGAAACAGAGTTGTCAGCCATTCTGTTGAGTTTCATAGAATGTGAGGCGAAACAAGGAAAGTGTACAGCTGTTTCCTCCCCGACACAGAGGGAGGCAGATGAAGAGCAAAAGAGGGAGAGGAGAAAGAGGGAGGGAGGACGAGGGAGAGCGAGAGAGAGCTCTCCGCTCTGTGATGTGCACTGATGTAGCTGCAGCTCTAGGTCAAACGCTGCCAGTGTTTTGTGTTCATCTTCGTCTCGTCTCCCCAGTGCTCCTCTAAATTATTCACAGCCTGAAGTGTGCAATGTGGCTGCCTCCTTCTTCCCTCTCTCCTCCTTCCCTCTGCATAGCTCGCTGTCTCTCTTTTTCTGTTTCCCATCCCTTCCTTTCTCTCTCATGTGACGGCTTGTTTCAGAATCCCCCCAAACCCATCCCACATCCACTCATCTACCATCACCCACCCAGCTTTCATTACTGACTCCATCTCTCACACTCCTCCTTTCATCCCTGCTCGTCTCTCGCTTGATTCTCCTGACTGCCAGACTAGAGCCAGCCATGTCTTCTTTTTTTTTTTTAGGGGGGAGGCTGCCAGCTGTTAGCATCAACCCAGTACTTGGTAGCTCCAGCTCTCCCCTCTTTCTACCTCCCTCACTTTCTCTCGTGGTTGAACTGACGGTGTGTTCTGTCCCTCTGCTCCTTTTAACTCTCGTCTCAACTCTTGATTTCCATTGACTTTGTGCTCATTTTTATCTAGGTGAGTTGGGAGATAAATCCCAAGCGCGCACCAAATCCTCAGGCCAGTCAATGCCGCTGATTAAAGCAGTGCCCGTCAGTCACTTCACCTCTAACAGACTGCCAGTCCTGTAAAGATGAAGGGAATGGCAAGAAAACCAAGGACATGGCGGGACCAGGGTTAGGCAACATGACGACATATTCTGTAAGGCAGTCAGAGTTTGTCAGCTGTCAGAGATTTGGTCACACGAGGTGTCTGCCCTTCGTTTGTGGCCATTTCAGACTATTGCAGGCAGCACTGAATTGACAGGATAATCAACAATAAGCATTCCATTTTGGTTATTTTATTCATAAATTTTATCATATTTGACTCTCCAAAATATGCTATCACAATATGCATAGTGTATACATTGAATTCACAATGATGGAGATTAATATTGTATCCCAAAAATGACATTCCTATGCTGTTAAACTCATTTATATTTACAACAAAATGTAATTTTTAAAAACAAATGCATTTTCTGACCCAATGGTAAGACTCTGACATAGCAGCAAAGGCTTTTATTTTGAAAGAAGCGTGCAACCATTATTCTTAAATTTGGTTTTTACTCATTTGAGTTAGCTTTTCATTTACTTCTTTGTTAGGTTTAGCGACCAATACTACAGGGTTAGGTTTAAGCAAACATCACGATCTGTCTGACGATGTTAACTACATGTTAGAAGTTAAGTTTAGACACCAAAATTGTGTAGTTAGGTTTAGGAAAACACTACAGTTTAGGGTAATATAAAACCCTTTCACAGCAAGTTTAAAGGTTCTCCACCATTTTCTGAGTTACCAGTGTGATGAGTCCCACCTCATCTCATATGTGATTGCTTGGCAGAATAGGAGCGACAGTAAAGACAGTAAAATGCAAAGATTTGTTGATTTGAAATGTGTTTGTGATACATCACAAACCATCAAAGTCCAACACAAAATACATCATTGGGAATGCAGTTTAGTTGTATGGACATGTCATTTTGGGGAGGCAGGGCTGATATTGCCCACCCAGTGGACAGATGCACCACCGCCGTGTCTGAAACTGTGGACTTCTAAACCCCCTGCTTTATTAACAGATTATTATTGTCATGTTAACTAAGTAGCTGCAACTACCAGTCAAATCCTGTCCGGACAGCAGGAGTTGGAGGATGAGGTGTGCCCCTCGTGGCCACCTGAGGAGAGAACAGAGCGGAGAGAGGATCTGAATCCAGTTCCAGCCGTTGCCACAGGACACTCATTTGTAATTCTGTAGCCTGCCTACAATAACGTTTGATCATTGCAGAGGGGGGACAGGAGGTACAGGGAGGGGCAAGGGAGCCGAAGCTTTTACTCTCTCTCTTTGCTCCCCCTTCCCAAACTCCTTACCCGCCCTCTCGCAATTGCTGTCACCCAGTATGAATGCCCCCTCTGGCCCGATGACAAGTCTAGCGTGAAACGCTTGGCTGCCCCCTGAAATTAGCAGTAGAGCCCCCCGGCGGCACATGCTTCTCATGACCAGCACACAGTGGGCCGCCGCCAGATTCTTTTCATTATGGCTGTGGCCTGCCAGCCCCCTGACTCTACCCCCTTCTGCCGCTTCCTCCGTCCCACCCTCCCTCTCCTACTCCTTTCCCCTGTGTGTCGGCCAGAGCTCAGTAAACAGCATCTGTAGTGCTCATCACATTACTGTCGTAGGGAGGAGAAGGAAGGAGGGAGCCAAGCTCTCTGTGGGTGTTGCTGTTATTTCTGTGTATCTAAGTGTCTTTATGTGTGCATACAGGACGTCATTTTGTGTGAATACTTATAGTATGTATATGCATATGCACTGTGTGTACATGTCTGTGTGTGTGTTGGCTTGACAGGATTAGGGAGGGAGAGAGTTAGTAGTAGCAGCACAGAGAGTGAGAAAGAGCGAGAGAGAAGGGGAGTAGCAGTACAGAGCAATGCCTGGAGGCTCAATCTGTTCCTCACTGAGCTACATCAGTGTTAGAGACGGCGGCTCGGGCCGCGGGGAAGCCTCCACTCGCTCCATCAAACTGTCAGGCAGCCAGCGGAGCTGCACAGGGAGACTCTCAGCTGCCCCCAGGGCCAGTTCAAGTCAACATCCCATTTCCTTGCCTCCTCGCCTAATTTCTCCTACGCCCCGACTTAAATTTCCAATGCCCAGTGTCTGCTGCTGCAGCTCAGCAGCAGCGGGCCTGGGGCCATGTCAAAACACTGGGAGGTGCTGAGGGTTGTACATATGTGTGTATGTGTGTGCGCTCACCTCTGAAGGCGAGATAGCGAACTAGCTCCAGTCACACAGTCAGCAGAGACAAGAAGGAGCTGGGGGGCCATATGAAAGACAAGGTGCAAAAAAACATAAATCAGTAGGCCTTTTTTTCTTCTCTTTCTCTCTTACCTATGTCCCCATTTTTCTTCCTCGACTATATTCATAACGCAGTTGTGTATTTCCTGTCCCTTCAGGTTTCTGGCAGTTTTCTTCTTTCTCTCTGAGCTGAATAAATGCTCCCTGTTCTGTCATACATCTGCCATTACTGTCTGTTTTTCCCTCACCAAACTACTCCAAGGATCGCACCAGCAGCCCAGCCAGCTCTGTCACTCCCCCAGGGTTTTGCTGAAAGCAAAGGTTGAGGGATTTCTTGTTGGAGAAGACAAGGCAGTCCTTTAATTTAGTGAGGAACGGGGACAACTCTTCAAGTTTATCCACGGTGCTATCACCATCAATCTGTCTGTGTACCACACCCCCTCACCCCCCTTTTCCTCCTTGACCTCACCACCTACTTTGCATGGAAGTGAACAGAGCACAGCTCGGTCTCACTGCTGTTTACATGGATTCTGGGTAATGTTAAAGTCTGCTTAGCTTGGCCCCGGGTCAGAACTATATCTTTCCTCACCCCGTCTTGATTTACATGGCCCCCGCTGACTCTTCCCTTAAGTGTGTCAGCTCTAAACCAGAGGCCTCTGTGTGTCTGCCTAATGCAAAGAGCATTTCTCTGAGCTTGTCTTCTTCAATCCTCCTTCTCTCTCATTCTCTCTCTGTCCTCTCTCAATGGGTCCCTGTGAAAGGAGCTTTTGCTGAAGCCCTCTCTGTTTGCACAGCCAACTCCGAGGTCCCAAGCTCAAATATGGTTTTGCGTGAGAGCCTGTCTAGGCCTGCTGGTCGATATCATTTCTGCCCGGCAGAGCTTTTTCTCTCAATCTCATTCCCTGTGGGCCCTACATCTTCACTGGGATCAATACTTTCCTAATCCAGAGCTCCTAGGCTGACCCTGGGTAATCAGCTGACTTCCCATGCTGCCTGCTGGGGAGGTCAAGGGTCAAATGGCTGTATGGATTTGATCCTGTGATCAAATCACTTTGCTTGGTGGTGCTTTCACATACAGCTAGTGGGGTCAAGAGCAATCACTTGATTTTTTCTCTCTCTCTGTGGTTGAGAGAAGTTAAATGCAGCAGCGCATTTGTTGCCATGTGAGCCAGACGAACCCTAATATTAATACAGCAAGTTCCCAAAGCTTTTTTTAGTGTAACCCCATTTAGGTGCACAGTAGGCATGAAATTGTAAGGTTATGTGAAGCATTAAAGGGGTTTATTTATTTATATGACTATTTTGATGTTAGTTCAGCCCACTTATATGTTTACACACTTGTAAGCACACATAAGCACACCGCCTCCACAGATTTGCAGTGACTCATTGCAGAAGGTGAGAACATAATAACATGCAACAACAACAAAAAAATCCCGCTGATAAATTATGAAAGATGAGTTGAAGTAAGGCTTCACCCTTTGCCACAAAGCCAGAGAGACTTTCAGGGATCCCGCTGATGATCGGGCCTAGCAGGAGGTCCCCCCAGTGGACCTGAGGCTCTGCATCCACGCCCCATCAGAATGGCCACGGCGCTTACGTCCCCACACCTCATCCCAGCATCTGCAGGAGGGAAATTGCAGGAGAAAATTGGTGTTGTTCCACCAGTATCCGGCCCTGCTTTGGTCCTCGACTATCTAAATGGACCATTACCCCCTCTCTGTGCTCTCACTCTAGGAGATCTGGGTTTGTCAGAACTCTTCTTTTACAATCAGGGGTATCTCAGTATATGTCCCTAGAGAAATCTCTAGGTTGAAGCCATTTCTTCCATCCGTATGAAGATGTCTGCATTTTTGCATTGGTCACTCTGCACTTTAGTCACTTGAATAACGGCTCAAGCGAAGTAGCTGTTGTCTCACTGTTGTCAAGATGTAATAACCATATCCAAGCCAATTCAGTGTCGACATTGTTTTGGCCATGAATGGAAAACGACAAGGAAATTATCAGGATATGGCTGCTTTTACCCTCTCTGTGTTTTCCTCTTCCATTGCATCTAAAGTCGAGTAATTTAACACTAAAATGCCTTGTGATGACTTTGATAATCACAGATTGCATTGACATAATAGAAGCATAAACTTTTTTTGCATATATTTTTACTGCTTTTATTCATTTCATTTATTACTTTATATATTTTGAGAATGAGCTGACACTTAAATGCCACCAGCTCCAGCAGCTCTTGTTTGGTTATGTTTTTCTGCATTTCTTGCAGCAAGTACAGGGTTGCAATCAGTATTCAGGCAGACAGTCTTTGACACCGTGCCAGCATTTGCGTAGCCCGGCAAGTTCCTCTTCTGCTCCTCTCTCTATCTCTGAGGCAGAATTCATGGCAGACTGTCCTCCGAGTGTGACAAGTGGAACTGTGTGATTAATTTGGCCAGTCGTTTTAATGTGCTCCGGGATGCGCAGCGCTTATTGTCTTCCCCTCGCACGTCCATCGGAATCTGCCAGAGAAAGTGTCCAGAAGAATCTAGACATCCATCCCTCCCTCTTTCTGTTTTTTTTTTTTCTCTCATGCTCCCCTCTTCTCAGCCCTGCCTCATTTCAGGGCTGAGCTACAGGGTCGTCATGGGGGCCAGCCCAGGTCGAGGCCTGGCTCCAGCCAGGGCCGCTGGCGGAATAAATCTCCTGTCTCTGAAGTGTTGAAAGCTGTGTAAATGTCAAACGCGTCCGTCTGATGTGCTGGCTGAGGGGAGGAGGGCTTGGAGAGGAGGTGGGAAGCTGGGAGGGAGGGTTGAGGATGAGCCATCCGCTGAAGCTGGTCCCCTGTTACCCTTCGTAGCTGGCGGTTGCCAGGTGCAGATGTTGCTGCTTGCTCCCTGCCTCTGAACAGCTAGCCAGATTTTTTTTCCCCCCTTTTTCTTCTATTTTTTTATGGAGGGGGATGGGGTGGGGGGGTTCGGTTTGTGAACATCTATGAGAGACACAAACCACTGGGGGCTTGGCTCCTGTCAGGCAGCTTAGTGAGCAGCATATCTCTCCGATTTTAACAATGTCCCTTCTGACCACCAGACGTGCTGTTTGGGGAGGCTTCTGTTTGGGGTTGTGGTTTTGCATTTTCACCAGTTGGCTTTCTTGTATAGTCTTGCTGAAAATTGTTTCCCTGGTGCTGATAGGCAAAGAAGAATAGGGTGCTAAACGATGTGGTCCTCTTCTCGCCACATCCATGCACTTCCAAACATGAGCCAATCTTGCACTTTTATTGTATTTCCTCCTTTGACTAGACTAAGTGTAATAGCCCAACAGGGCAATCACATACAGCACTGACAAAAACTGCTCTAACACCACTTCCATCCGCCCATCCCTTCATCTCTGTAGCATCCCCCCTGCCTGTTCTTACTGTTGTTTTGTCCCCCTTTCCACCTGCCTCTCTCTCCCCTGCTGTGCCGTGTCTCTGTCTGTCTCTGTCTGAGCCATAGCTAGTATTCGTCTTTACGCTCTGCTGCAGTGCTTGCTTCTTGTAAAAGGATAAGCACCATGCTGTGCTCTTTTGATATTATTTTTCCTCCTCGCCAGCTCCAGCCTTGTGAGGCCTCATCTTTAGTGTCATGGCTACTGCTGCAACAACAAGGCCAAGCATGCTCCCGGGGAATAGACGGAGCCGGTTGTTCATCTCCATCACCTAGGGTTTAAACTCGTTCTCGGCATTAGAGTGGAGCTCACCACCGCTGCGAGATGGAAGTCATCCGTTCAGCTGCATGCTAAAAATATATTTACACCGATTTGCTGAGGGTAGAGCGACGCTGGAGATTGGATCAATTTTTCTTTCTCAAGTCTTTTTTCTTTTTGTTGTAATTTATAGATCAAGATAAAGAGAAACATTGTTTTGAATGGGATTTCTCTTTCACATAAATAGCCAGATTGGTGAGGGAACAAATGGGTGATGATAACAGGTTGTGATGTACCCCTAACTAGCAGTATAGAAATGGCTGGCAATTCAGTCTGAATGGGGACCTGATTGACTAGAAATCTAAGCCACTTTCTTTTCTTAATGCCCCGCACTCTGTAATGATTGTCTCTTGACAAGCAGAAGTCCAGAAATTAAGGTCTGTGGATATTCCCGAAGAGAAAAAAAGGACACGTTGCATAGAAATGCAGCCAATACTTTGTTTTCAATTTCCCAGTACATGCCATTAATAAAGGCTAGTAAAGAGTTTTATTTTCCTCTTTATTGTTAGTTGTCGTTACTAGGGCTGTTATTGACTCCCAATTTTGTCAGTTGAATTGGATTTGGCCGTCCGTCGTGATAATTTGATTATTCATTTCTTTGTTTTTTTTTTATCATATCTGGCAATCATAAAATCCATTGGCATGAATTTCAGTGATGACTTCGAACACATTAAAAGAGTCGAATGCTTCAGAGCCTGGGGAACATATTTCTGAGCATTTTAAAAATCGATAAAGAGACAGCTGCAAATGATGCAAGATTTGAATCGCAGCCTATTGGGATTGCTTACATGTCATTTCAGGATACGGTAAGGATTTATTGGAATAATGAGACAACAAGCACACAGATGTTTCGACAACGTATAAATGAATAAACAAATGAAAGGTTATTTTTACAACATCCCCTGCTATGAAACACCTGATATGAACTTAGCCATCTCAAGCACTTTGCTTTGTTAGCTGCTGTTGAATTGGAAGCTAATTTTTTGCGTTTGGAAGTTGTATTTAACCTAGGGCTGACATTTGAAGGTTCAAAATAGCGCCATACCTGAGATGGTTATAGCTAGCTTGGTTTATAAAACGCAAGAAGAGCTTAGTCGACTGGGGGGCCTCCAGCCGAGGATTTAACTGACTGACTCTCGGGGGGTAATTTTCGTTTACTTTTGAGGAAGTTCTGACTATTTTGTGCACCCGGAACAAAGAAAGCACATCGTTTTGTGTGGCATTTTAAATATTCTGATTATCTGTGTTATGCGAATAGAGAAGGATAGCTTCAGCCAGTCGACAGTCTGATACTGAACATATCATTTTTCTGTGCTCATGTGCAGTGTAAGTAAATCGGATGGAGCTTGTAATATACGGACAAGAAAACATTTGGTGCTCAATCCTACTTTTTCATCTTTCAACTAAATTTCAGTGGTTCCAGATTAGATAAAAAATGATTAGAGCCGTGACAGGTGGAAGCTGTCTTATTTAAACCGCTGACATCCCAGGCCTGCTGTTCTTTGTTACTGGAGTATGTGGTGTCATCATGTCAGGATCTAAAGAGATCTCTAAGGTTTTCCAAAAAAAATAGTTATGGATGCCTGTGAGTCTGGCGGGGGATTATTTGAATAAATCCTCCCACCGTAAGGAAAATCCTCTACAAGTGGCATAGATTTCAGATGACTGGCAATCTGTGGAGATCAAGAGAAAGAGCAGACGATTGCAAGTCTCCAAGAGCCCCGCATTTCATCACAGGATCTTCAGGTAGCTCTAGCAGCTGTTGGTGTCAAAGTGCATGTGTCTACAATCAGAAAGAGACGAAACAAATTTGACTTGCATGGGAGGTGTGCCAGAAAAAAGCATCTGCTGTCCAAGAAGAGTTTGTCATTGAACATATAGGCAAAAAGTCGACATGTGCTGGAATCAAAGATAGAATCAAAGGTAGAGTTGTTTAGCTCCAATAACAGTAGAGATGTTTGGTGAAGACTGAAGACAACTTCTCCCGAGGAAAACCCTTCACATAGTGGTGGGAACGTTCTCGTTTAAAGCTGCTGTCTTGCCTCAGGAACTGGGCAGTTTGCAATCACTGATTCAACTTCGAATTCAGAAGCATATCAAAGACCTTGTTCAATGGATAATGATCCTAAGAACGAAGCGAGTCCACCAAGGAATGACTCAGAAAGTAGAAATGGAGAGTTTTGGAGTTGCCCAGTCAAATCCCAGATGTGAATTCCATTGGAATGTGTTGTAGGAGATTTGAAAGGGGCAGTATATGCAAGAAAACCCTCAAACTGCTCAAACAGTAGGGATGATGATGCCAGCAACTGGTAGACAATTATTCACAGAAGGTCTGTTGATATTTTTGTAAAATGATTGAAAAAGTAGATTTTCCTCGCGATACGTTCAAGTACATGTACAATTAAGTCATTTTGACACTGAACACAACAAGCAAAAACCTTATTTAATTTGGCTTCTACCTCCTTCGAAATACTCTTATACCCTGCTCCCAGTGCTCCTGCCATGTTTAGAGCCCCCTTTTCAAGTCCCATTCTGGTCACTTGCTGGGGTGTATTTGTGATTTCACCATGGACCATAAACTTGTGCAGAGAGCAAACATCAAATTCTGTGTGAAACTGACCCAACCTTCGAGTTCAGGATCATCACTGGTGACAGGTGTTGTTTCTATGGCTACGGCCCAGAAACTAAACAGCAGTGCTTCAATGGAAAAGCCTGCAACTGAAAGGTGCATCATATCAGGGGCACGACAAAAAGCATCTTCTTCGTTTCATTCAAAACTTACAGGGTTTGGCTTCCTGCAACTTCTTCCTCTACCCCAAAATAAAATCCAAGTTGAAGGGTCACCATTTTGACACAGTGGAGTAGATCCAATGCTTGCAACTGATGGTGCTTTATGTGAAAACAAAGCAGGGCTTCCAAGTAGTGTTCCAGATGTGGCAGGAGTGCTGGGAGCAGTTCATCACTGCACAAGAAGACTATGTTGAAGGAGAAAGTTGCCAAATTTAGATCAAGTACAGCTTTTTTTTTAGGTGCAGCCTCCGATCTTCTTGATCACAAACTTTATCTGCAGGCAATGTTTTAAAGCGGGTCTTTTTTTTCTTTTTCCAAATATGTCATAAGGCCAACACTTTCTACGTACTTTTTTATTATAACTAGTTATCCTTCAACAAGTGCACTGTCTTGTTCGATGTGTTGTATAAGAATACTTAAATACAAACAAAAGGAGCCCAACCGTTTCTTGGAGTTGTTATGCTGTTGCTAGTGATGCAAGCACAACAGTACCCCCTTCGAAGGGGTTGAGTCACATTGTTTGTCACTTCAAACTTCTGACAGTAAGGACTCCTGCTGTATCTCTTGTCTTTGCGTAGTAGGATGAATCATGGGGCAGGAACACACACACACACATGCACACACACACACACACACACATGCCTCCATTCTCCTCTCCTGAGAGATCTTGGCCACTGAGCCCTGCTCTGATTACTCTCGTTACTTAATTATACATTTGGACCCACCGCACTCACAACAAAGGGCCGCTGTGCCTCCATTGACCCAGCTCCCTCCTCATTGTACCCCGCTCTGAAAGGGAGTCAAACAAAATAAAGAGGGTCCACTTAAATATGTTGCCACAGGGACTTAATTGACAGATTGAAGGCAGTTTTTCAGTGGGGACCGTCTCTCTCTCTCTCTCTTTATGTCGCTCTTTGCTTGAATTGCTTTGCCCCTCATGCATCCTGCTGTGAGGTCCAGTGGGACCGGCCTGTAGCTCGACCACTCCTGTTTCCACAACTTCTCTATCTATTGTCTCGGGAGGGAGAGTTACCAGCCAAGAGCATTTAGCGACAAATGAATGTGAGAAACGGAAGCGAGGGTCTTGTGAGTAGGATTTAAGCCGAGGAATGTGGTAATCAAAATCCAACAAGAACTGTTAGTTAGGGTTATTGACTTTGCCTAAACTTCACACATTCTTTTAAAAGTGAATGTAATTTTCAGCATTTGTGTGAGTTTAATCATGTTTTAATTATTTGCTGAAAAGAGTTTTCTGCCAGCGAACATACCGGGAATGAAAGGCTGGGGCTCTCAGTATCTACAGCATTCTCGTCGTTTGTTTGTCAGTGACAAGGGTTGACTTTTTTCTCACTTTTTTTTTGTGTTCTCTTTTCTTTTTCTCTTCTCAAGATATTTGAGCCTGATCGCTGCATATTTGAATGGTGAAATGACATGAAAATTTGAAGTGCTGAAGACAAACCATTTCACTTCTTGACTGAATAGAAGCTGATTTGGCCTTTGGCCGCGCCAGACAAGGCATATTTCAGAATGCAACCTCTCTTGTTATTCAGTTCCTTTATCCCTGTAGAAGTCTGACATACAAATTAAAGACTGGTTTGTCACAAGGCGGATTTGAAATACCACACTTAATAGGCACTGCGTCGGAGAATTCAAAGAACCTAAGCTCTCTGTGTCCTTGAGATGCTATCGTCCAATTTTAAAGCACACTTAAAAGGCTAAATGACAAGCTGCAGCTGAATGCAAAGTCACTGAACAGGCTCTTTATAATAGAACCCTGTGTATAGTATTATTCATTTTTTTCATCTTTTGCAAATTTACAGCATTGAATTTGCGACAGGAACACCAGAATGGCGTTCTGTGCGGCTGCGCTCCTTTTGAAACTTGAAAAACTCTCTTAGACTACCACACTCTCCTTTCCCTCTTCATCCTCTGCCGTTTGCACTGAAAGCTGACAGTGAAAGAGAGGTTGCACACAAAAATAACATCTGCACTGATTATGCTACTGGGGGGAGCCAAATGAATAATTCCTTATATTTCCTGTGTCTGTCTCTTTTCTGTTACAGTGTGACAGCGAGAGTGACATTGACGACAAGGTAGGACTGCTTTTCCTGTGTTTATTCACCCACCACATGAAGTGGCTGGGAGTTGTGAATAACAAATTTGAGCTCTCAACTAAAGAAGGGAGACAGTCGTAGTGTGTTGTTAGAGAAAAAAAGACCGGGGGTAAAAGACACTCTGCCGGTCGCTCCACTGTTGATCATTTGCATCGTACAGAGCAAGGAAGTGACAAGGAAAATGTTGCACTGGAAGAAACTGATTTTCAGTGTTAGTTTGCTGCTTTTGTGTGGAAAAAAATGGCACCTATTATTTTTGGAACACTTTATTCCAGAATATGCCGCATATATGCCTTCGAGCCCAGATCATAGCATGCACTAAATACAGTAAACTTAGCGTCTCCGCATTTAAACTCACCACATAGCACATATCCCCTCTATCTGCTAGTTTTTAATACACTACACAGGAACATCAAAGCTCAAAGATTGTGCCTCTAATGTGGTCATTTCAGTTTAGCATGTATGAATTTTGAATTTAAGCACTTAAAAGCCACGAAGGTTAGACAATGTGAATTACAGTCTGTTTCATAACAGAGCTGGAAAGACTCATCAGTGAATTGATTAGTTGTCAGGTAATAAATTAATTGACTATTATTTTTGATTAAATGTAGGTAGGGATGTAAAGGTACGCAAAAATCATGTTTCGGTAGGTACCTTGGTGTGGAAGTTACGGTTCGGTTCCGTTCGGTATGGAACCCTCTGGAGTCGATGGACGCGCCAGTGCGTCAAAATAACATGACCAATTTAAGATGACGTAGCAGCAAGACACAGCCTTGTTTCCACTTGTAACGAAAGTTCGGATTTCAAATTATCTACCAGTTTTTGAATTGTGTTGATCGGCCAAGTAAAACCAGAGTTATGACGAATAATAAACGCCATACTTTTTTGGAGCACCTTACGGCTTTCATCTTGTCCACTAGTTTTACTCCTTTTTCGTACTTTACCCGGAAACCCAAGTGATCCCAAACGGGTGGGTTTCACAATGGCGGGGCGTCTTCCAGCTACGGCTTCTTGCTGTTAGCATTAGCCATCCCATTCGCTAGCTATACGTCACAGAAGCAGGAGAAAAAATGGTGCGACTGGAAACCCCTACTTGTCTTTAGTTCCGCAATACTGTGCAACTGTGAGACGGAATAGGTCCGCCACAACTGTGGGCACTATTCTGTACTAATTCTGTACATTGGCCATTCTTAATAGTCACGATACACCTCTGTCTGTACTGAACCAAAAGTGCCTGTACAGAACGGTTCGGTTTGGTTCCGTGTATTGTTACACCCCTAATTCTAGGTTGCATATTAATCTGAACTGTATTTAAATATTTACTGAATAGTTACTGTTCTTCTTCAGTCCTCTATGACTTTGAATTGTGGACAAAGCAAGCCATCTTTCTTCTTGAGCTGTGGGAAACACTAGTCAACATTGTCTGAAATTGTATACATCAAACAACCAATCTCATTTGGGAAAATAATCGATTAATGAATATCTTGATTGTTGATAATTGCAGCACTGTTCCACAGGGTGCCTCCATCCCTGAAATTAATCAGAGATGGCAACCAGAAATGTCAGCTGCTTACTTGTGTGGTTTCAATTTCTGGGTGGGGGGACTCATGGAGAACGACCCAATGAGACAGTGTATAACGCTGATGAGCAATTCTTTAAAAACACTTGCTATCTGTGAGTAAATGTGGCGTCGCCTTCACAAGCCTCAAATCATTATCAGCAACCTGATGTGCTTCAAAAACTGCATACAATTTCCGCAGCGATGTCATGAAGTTAAGCATTTGACAATCCAACAGATGCAGTCTATCAGTTTCACCTCTGTGTATTTGTTTGTCGCAGACTTAGAGGTGGTTGGCTGATGGCAGCCACCTGGTTACAAGATGAAACGCCTTTAGGGAACCTCACGCATCCTAATTCCTCCACAGTTTAGCAATTACTCCCTGGTAAATGAATGAGATAGCATGCCTAATCTCCTGTAAGCTTAGCTCCCAGTTCTGTGGAAATGTCTCCAGCTCTCCCTATAAATAATACATTGATAGCAGGCCCAATTTGCATTAACTGTAGCCTGGCAAGTCAATAGGCTTTTATCTCTTCATTGAAGCGAGAAGGAACCGAGGGCGCTAGCTAGTTGACACGACAGAGAGACGTAGCAGGCCTGTCAGTCTCCATACGGCTCCCTGGCATCACTGTGGGGGGTAGAGAGGGAAGTAAAGTAGGAGGGAAGCTCTCCGAGTGTTTCCTTTTCAGGGTTTTGTTTTCCCCTCTGCACAGTTACTTGAGGCTTATAACGGTTCTGTATAGTGTCACAAATTTTGACGTTTAATATTATAAAAGTTTGATACTACGATGCTGAACAACACTGCTGAAAGAAAGGGAAGACAAAAAAAAACAAGCAGTGCTTTGGCAGTTTTGCAGAAACTCAGCTGTGTTGTTGGTAAAGTGTCAGCCTGTCTGTTCAGAAAAACAGCTCCATATTTGGTGTTTGGCACCAGTTCTTTTAGCCCGTTTAGGTGGACTGGGATGCATTTCAAGACATGGTGGACTATTAGACACTGCAGCCAAGTTTTCAGCTGTCTGATTGTTGAGTCGTGTGCCAATTCCTACACAGTCCAAGAGCCTGATTGCAGACTCACATTCCTTTCATACTCTTGTTATTAGTATGTCATGAAGCAGTATTGTTAGCTTGTGAAACATCTTTTAAAAACACTGTCATAATGTCACTATTATTACAAGGTACTTTGCTCTAACACTGTGAGTAATGCTCTGTACTGTAAGTAAAAACAACAATTGGCTTAACGTGATGCCTGAACCATTAATCCCAAACCATGGACAACAAAATTATACTGCAAGTGAATTACAATTAAAAAAAAAAAAAAAACAACAAATCACCAAGTTATCCGGTGTAAAACCATTGATTTTCACTCCTAGATCTCCCACGTGCCATTTCATGTCCTTTTAAGCTTTTCTCTCAGTTCTTGTTTTCATTCTCAGTTCTAAAGTTTTCGCTCTTGTTGCCCAAAGCACTATCTCAAAACAATACTGACATGTCCATATGTAGACTGACAGAGTTATGGGTCACTGTAACTATTCCTCTTGTCTGTATACTGAAAGTGGTTGCAAAACAGTTTCAGTGGAAGTGAAATGGAACCAAATCCACATTATATTTAAATTACTTGGGGAAGGAATCTCTTTATGACCACAATGAACAGGAAGAACCTTTACAACAATAAAAAAAGTAATAATTCAATGCACATATAAGCATGTCAGTATTGTTTTAAGATAGGTTTGAAGCTTCAAACCATTTTCGACTGTAGGATCTTGCAGGCCGTTTCAGGGCGGTCCACACCTGTTTACATGTTCTGACTTCAGGAATTTCCTTGTATAACCTCTTTTAGGCCTGTTTTTAGGCAACAAAAAATACCAACTCCAGGTTAGGTACTAGGTTAGATACTGAGCTGCCCTGAAAAATTGTTGAGGACAGCAAGGAACATTTTTCTGCCTCCTCAATGCCCTTGTTAAATAGCAGCCTCCAGTACGTCCAATAAACAGAGTTGCTTTGGCATACTTGGAGTTAGCACCACAGTCAAAGCTGTCAGATACTAGACCACAGTAAAAACAGAAAGGCTGAAAGGACTAACTAGAATGCACTCAAGTGAGATGCAGACCAATGCCTTCCTAAACATAACAGGTAGCCCTGTGACCTTGACCTTTGACCTTTTCACCCCAAAATTAATGAGTGACCAGGGTAGGTCAAGATCAACATCTGTGCTGAGTTTGATTGTCCTATCTGTCTTTTTTATTGAGTTATGGTGCGGACATACACACCCACACACATACAGACATACAGACAGACAGACGACAGTAAGTGCAAGGTCAAAGGTCAAGTTCAAGGCCAAAAGGTGCAATGTGGTAGTCCTACCCTTAGATATACCAAAATTCCTCATTGCAAGCTTATATAGTAGATTACAAAGGGATTTTGCACTAATTAGCCCTGCGACCTTGACCTTTGACCCCAAAATTAATGGGTGACCAGAGTAGGTCAAGATCAACATCTGTGCTGAGTCTGATTATCCTATTTGTATGTGTTCTTGAGTTATGGTGCGGACATAGCCACCCACGTACAGACAGACAGACAGACAGACAGACGGCAGTGACCATCCTACCCAAGGCCGACTCCGTTGATGTGGGTAATTATAGCACCTTTCCTGAAAAATATTCTTGCTTCCTGCAGTGCAAAACCACCTCTTGTGAGGCTGAACTTTAAGGCCCACTAAAGAAGTAATCAATACAGGCCTGTAATGGAGCTTTAACATTATTTGTTTTCATAATATCCACATAGAACCTTAAATATACCTCTTAGGTTGCTGCTAGTTGACATTAGCTTAGCATCAGTGGGCAGCATGTGATAGGACTGAGACACGGACACACAAGAACAAAACATACATGAGGGCAATCAGTGTAAAATCAGACTAGACTAGTAGAAAACCCATCAGCTAAATACTTTATCAGTACTAAAATAGTAAACTACATATTTGAAATCTAAGTCAAAATGGAGACCCAAAGGTAAGTTGATATTGTCTACTGTTTTCATGCTGTTCCATTCCTCGGAGCAGAGGTGTGAACAAAAGTTTTCAGTCGTGACCAGTATGAAATTTAACTGAACAACACTAGAATTCCAAAACAAGTTTCACTACTGCGGATTCTTTGACGAGACACTCTTGATATGCAGGTATTCAACAAGAGTGCGAGAAGAAAATAACATCTGGATAAAGGCTGTAGCAGTGCTGACCTCCTCATTCCCTCAGAAACACATATTACCATAATCAAGGTGATGAGAGTTGCAAATCATCCATATCAAATTGCAGAGGAAAGGGAGAAGAATGGGGAAAAAATAATTTGACAGGCCATCACCAAAAGCAGGAGGGAAAAAAAAGGCGACGGTGTTAAAATTGGGTTCCATGAGGAGAAAGACAAACACTGTCATTTGTAATTGCCTGTACTCAGGATAACTCGACAGTGATAATTTTCTGCAACGTTTTAGTGAAACAGGTGCCAGCTCCTCCCGTATCTTTCCAGTGAAAACAAAGACTCCTTTCACATCAGATTACCAGCCACCTGAACACCCACATTGTCAGGATTTCACAGATTAACTTAATTAGAATATTGCTTCCAGGTGTGCCCCCGGGGTGCAATCAGTTACACTGTATTTGAATAACACCGACGAGTTGCTACAGCAAAGTCAGCCTGAATTGCTGCGCCTTGTGAGGCTCGCTCGTATCAAAGCAGACGCCGGAGATGGCGTGCGGTGATCTGTTTCCTGAACATGTCAGACTTGAATTCTTTGGAGATGTATCGGGTCACCTCCGGTTCGGTGTGAGGGGAAGCTTTATGTAGATGGGCTAGCCTCGGCAAAACAAGTCATCAGCATCTTAATGATGTGTTCTCATCACTGGAATTCTCCTTGGGAAGCCTGTCATCTGAGGCCCAAGATTATATGATGTTCGACAATGAGAAGCATTGAAGGCATCCTTGGCCTTGGATTGCCTTACATCTACACCCTATAGGAAGATCCACATAATTAAGAATTCCTTATGGAGAACAATGTTTGCTCTGTTTTTGAAGCAACACTTGGTGTGTTTGTGCTAAATGAGACGCTCAAGAAGGAACCGACCACATATTACATCGTAAATGGCTTGGCAATGGAGGAACTGTATCTGTTCAAGTCAGGCTTTGGGAGCAGTGACGTCATTTATTTTCTAGTGTTGATCCAAATACTGAGAACCACTAAATGTCTCTGTGTGACTATCAAGTGATTAAAATGTACTTCCTAGCCCCAGAACATGTGGTAGCTGTACAGTGCCTCACAAAATGAAGGGTTGAATGAATGGCTGTTCTTGTGTAATGGTGACATCTGTCCCGTGTCACAAATTCAGTATTTAATACAACTCATGTAATGAGATGTTTTATTGAAGATAAATCTTACATACTTTCATTTGTATTATGGGAATGGTCAGTAGTGTCAGTTCACTGGTTTTGCATCAACAATTCATTATTGCTTGTTGCTGGTTTATTATTTGACATCACCATTAGGCAGCTAACTCAACTTAGGCCACACAAATTACTCAATCAGTTTTATAGCAGCAGATATGTTTCTCAAGGTGTATTTTCAACTGCCAGAAATGTAGAAAATCTGTTTCCATCCATCCGTGTTCCACCTGTAATCTATGAAGCAGTCAACCCTGCCAACCCCTGACATGTCTGAGATACTCCAAGTCAAGATGGTCATTTTCTTTCATTGGAGGGGCACAGAAAGAAATAGAGTGGGATTTATCCCTTCTCGGTTTGTTCATGCACTCTCCTGGAGTGTCATCCTATCTCCATTAGGGCCCCACTTTGCCATCCTCGCCGGCTCCTCCAATTTCCTCTGTGTTCTTTCTCCTGTGCAAATATTACAGTGGCTGTCTGTCTGTATGCGAAGCGCTAACGCAGCGGCCTTGTGTCAGGTGAGTTACCAGCGCCGCATCACCATAGCCACAGCGGAGGACACCCAGGTCGGCTAATTCTATTTGGTCCTATTTGCCGAGCAGTCACTCAGCAGAAAGTGTATCTGTCTCCGGGGGAGTCTCCAAGGACCATTACCACATCCTGTCTATGAGCTCTTTTATGGCTCTGGTGTACTCATCTGCCAGGGCAGCACACAGGCTCTGATTGACACATTAATTCCTCCTCTAGCTCCTTATCTCCCTGCAGTTTGCAGAATGAATGCCATATCACCACGTCCGAGCGTCTCTACCAGCTTATCAGTAATAGCTCGTCAGCTTGTGGTATCCTCCCAACTGATGTATTAGGGGGGTGCGCCTTGTAAAGCTAGCAGTGCGCCCGCAGTGAAAAACAAGGATGCTGTGGGGATTTAAACATATCCGTTAACACCACCACGGCCGTCACCTCTGTTTTTTTTTTACTTTAAATCTCACCCTCTCTTGTATCTGCTCTGCTTTATTTACGACCTGCTTCCTATTTGTCAGCACCAGTGTTGTCATCCTTTTACCGCTTCTCCCCTGTCGCCATCTTGGTAAAGAGAAAGCCAATAGTAATAGACAGTATATTCATGTAGATGTTTTCCCCCTCCTACGTACCCCTCCTCAGCCCCCGCTGCTTTGCGAGATCCAGATTGGTCTCCCAGAGTCATCATATTCAATAACAAATAGGCCACCCACCGGGCCGCTGACAACCTTAACATTTTTTTATGGACGGAAAAAATGGACCGGCTTAATGTTTCGACACAAGTGATCATCCGTCCTCATCTCTTTAATGAAATTAGATTAAGTGCACCTGGGAAAGAGCTGAGAAAGCAGAATGCCTCGCCACCTCCTTTAATCTAAAACCAATTTGCCAGTAATATTCCTTTCCCCCCAGCTTGGGATTCGTCGGCCCTGATTCAAAATGGAGGAGGAACGAGATGAGACCAGAGCTGACTGGTTGCATTCAGCTCCCCACAGGCACTGTGAAATTAGAACTGACACCGGCAACACAGGCCTTAATATGGAGATGTCATTTTTCTCCTCTTGCCTTTGTCTTTCTCTCTCCTTCCTTCCCTCTCTCCTCTTTTTTCCCTCTTACTCAGTTCCTTCGTCTTTTCACCACGGTTTTCACTTTCTGGCTGAGCCTGAAAGTAAAACGAAAAATTGTAAGAAGAAAGCGTGAAATGCAAAGATTAACTATCCCCCCCCCCCTCTAATTTCAGTAATGTTTAGATGCAAAGCTTCCTGTAAGTTTGATGATTACAGTTGAGATTAGTTATGCTGTAATCAAGTTCTTTCGGAAAAATAATGATGATTTTTGGCTTTGTAGATCAGCCAGGAGCAAACATGTTGTCCATCAGGTGGTCTCATGATGTTCTTCACATCTAGCCATTACAATGAACCTGGAAACACTTATCTCTTTGATTTATATTGGGCTGTTTGCAACATGCTGTCATTTATGGTCAGCTCCAACTCATGTGTGCTCTGCAGGCTAATGTTTTTTTTTTCCCCTTTGTGTGGTTGTCAAGCAGTGCATCTGTTGTACATTTAGCGCACAAGTATGCTGTGATCAGGGAGCACATTTGGATTTGCCTCTGAAGTGAAGAAGGACGCCCTTAGTCTTAGCAGCATGTGATGTGTGTGCATTTGTGTACAAGCTCGGAGGCAAGTGAGTGTAAGGGCACGCTCAGCGGTGAAAACCAGCCCCAGTGCATGTTGGGAAGAAGAGGCGTGATGACAGAGAAAGACTTGGAGCTTCTGCAGGGCCAGCCAGCAGACACAGCCAACTGACATCAGCAAAGACAGCTTGTCACTAGCAATGCACGTCATGCAGCGACGCAGGGACAGTCAACATGGCCGCGGCGTCACTGATGGCACAGCATCCAGTAACCGGGTCCAGATTCCTTCTTAAAGGTTAGCGCCGATGTTGGCATCGCAGATGAAAATAAAAGGGTTGTGGCAAGCAGAACCACGCCAGCCACTCAGAACAAGGGAGGTGTGAAAACATAGCATGGCATCAAGACTATAATCTTCTTTCACTTACTGCCGTCTCTCAGGGAGGCTGTTTGTGTTGGCAGAGAGTGTTAATAGAACAAATAGTCGTCCCTTTGTTCTGTTAAAATCATAACACGCACCCAACCCTTCTGTCTTTGAAACACCAGTGCTCTGCTAACTCTTTGAGAAAATCCTGTCACCACTCAGCCATGCTCAACAGCTTGTGATCATTGTTATTGAGGGAGTTATTGTTGCCTCAATGAACACCAGGTTTTGGTATGTGTTTTTCCTCCACCTGGACTAGATCCATTTTTAGAGGTGGTTTTCTTCAAACACTGTTTTTCTCACCTGAGAGCCCTGGTTCTGTAATAGGAGAGTTTTCAGCAACAGTCAGGTGAAACGCTCGATTGAGCAATTTTCTGCTAGAGATCTCGTCAGTTCAATGATACGGTGATAGAGAAAGCATGGCAGGCCATATCAAACAAGACATGCGTGGTCCTGCGCCAGCTGTGGTGCCGCACCGAGTCGCATCTGTTGAACACTGGAAGAGAATGACACGAGTGCATTAAATTACTTTCAGGCACCATATTTTTTTGATGTCCCCATTGTTAGCAAATGATTTGTAGTAATTCAAATTAAAGTCTGCATCTGCTTTCATTAACAGATGCATTTCCAATATTAACGGAATAAAATGACCGTGCGATGTGAAGAGCTTTTTATTGGCAGCATAACTTCATCCACCTTTAAAAATAATTTAATTAAAAAAGGTAATATCAAACATAAAACCTTCTTAATGTAGTTAACGTGAAGTGTCTTTATGGATAACACCCTCTGAGTGACGCACTCTCACAGAAGTTAATGCACAGCCACTTAATTCCAAGTAAAGCATAGGACATCATGCAGGCAGTAATCGCAACGTAAATGTGTGTCACGACGTTAAACAGGCAGCTACACTGACTAACCCCATGCTAAGCGTGTGTCCACTGTGCTCCAAGCCAGCATGGCACAGCATTCATTGTTTTTCAAGTGGCCTGTGTTTGAATAACAATCCAAGCACTATATACATTTTTCCACATGAGTAATAAAAGTAAAATTGACTCCATATTGGGTGCAGATGTTCTGTGGAAAGAGAAAAAGACACAAATGTTTTTGTGTACGTGGATGTAAGATTTGAGTGTTTCTGATCGTGCATAAACATAATGCCTAAGTGGGTTTTTATTCAATAAACATGGTTGGACTGTAATTACTTACACATTTCTTCTGGCTGGAAATGGAAGACAGACTTTGTGTGCGTTTAGAGCTGGCACACCAAGACTCATGTCTGTCCCAGCCTTGGCTTGTCTGCATAAGACTTCTTAATGCAAGAGGACTTGCTTTTCCTCCACAACAAATGGCATATGCAATCAGGAATAAATATAGAATTCCCTGTTGTTATTAGGAATCAGTGCCATCGTGGATAATGTTTCCCTGAAGAAGCGTTGCTTCCTCTTTGGCCAGAAATACATCAGTAAATGGAGTTTAGGTCCACTGTGGCCGCGAAAAGAATGTTTAGAGAGCCTCAATTCCCTTCTCAGACAACGAGGCCAGTCAGCAGTGTAGAATGCTAGTCATATTTTTTGGAGAAATTTTATAAGAAACATCAATACACATTAATCTTGAAATCATAGGCCATAGTTATTTCTTGAAGCTCTGAATTTTGTCTCCATTTGCCAAATATTTCCTACTGAGTCCAAGTTTCGTGGCCTTGTGTCTTTACGAAAAGGATCATCTGCAGACCTCATAATGGTGATGATGGACAATAAAGGAAGCGAGCGCTGAGCCTCTCTCCCACCCACTGAGAGAAGCATATTTCATCTTGCTTTTGCAAACCACTTGAGCATCTCCAAGTCATTCTAAACACTCAGATGCCTGTGGATCGGCTGGCGACTGCCAGACCTCAAGCCCTGCAGGTCCTCGCGTCACTTGGGCTCTGGAGGGAACTTTCCGTGGGCGAATGTGTATGTGATGTGGAAAGCTGAGAACCCCGGAGAGCATGCTGAGATCAGGCCCAAACACACACAGGGGCCAGCTGCCTTCAATTAAACCAGAAACCCCAGCCACGGCAGTCCCTTATGCACAAAACCAGCCTGCTTTGATCTGTGCCAGCCAGGGGAAAAGGTACAGGGCTTCAAAGATTACAGGAAAAAAATAATTATTGTGTCCTCCATAAAAGTTAACAGGGATTTTTAGGCTCAGGGGCAGAGGGAAGCACATATTAATGATGGCTGTCATTCATGTGCACATTGCCAGTTATTTTCCCTTCTCCCCATCATTTCAGTGAGCTTTAATTAGTGAGCACACCTGGCCTCTCGCTCCGAAGTTAACTGTGGAACTCTCCTTGCCATAGTTTCTATGAGCACTGAACACCAATTCTGAGTCATACAGGGCACATTGGCGCAACTGAAGCTGATATGCTTGTCAGTTTCAGCTTGACACACAGAAGAGGTATAGCAGCTCTTGGATATGTATGAGGTTTGGAGCCACAGACAGAGACCAGCATTAAAACGGTCCCCCTGCCAAGCACCACAGACGCAGGCGGCATGGGCATCCATTAAATTAATTTGACTTCATTAGTGCAGACCTGCTAGGCCTGGGGTGCCCACAGAGATGCCAGAGGGTGGGAGGTAGGGGGGTGGTGGTTGAGTGGCATCAGCCGCTGTGCTCTGAGGAGAGCGAACACATGGCACTGACAGGCGGAATATGGCCCCAGTTCTTACACCGGGACGGCTGCCAAACAAAGGCAACATGCGTCACTGGCTTTAGGGGAGCTCAATCAACACCCGGTCGGAGCATTAACGCCATGCGCGCTGCGCCACATCAGTGAGGAGGCCGCGGGTCGCTGGGCAGCCTGCAAGTCAAGCATGTGCACACAGTGAATGTGGCAGCGTGATATGATACAGAGACACTGCCAATGGTTCGACCCACTGCCATCACCTTTGTGTCTGCTGCCAAAAACGCTCATTATTAGTTTCCAAAGCTCACACTTATCTCTCGTTAGTGGCTTACAGCAATGATGTATGTTACAGCATCTTTAAATATTTGCTGTTGTTACTTTTGGCATGCATATTATTATTTTATTCTTTACTCATACACAGTCCTGCATTGTTGTTGTGTTTGTGCACTATTAGTGTTTTTATGGCAGGACTGAAATCCTGCACACAAGGAGTGCGCACTGTGTAGACAAGATTTTAGTCTAATGAGCACATTTGCAGACAAAACATTATCAATAATGAGTATAAGTAGTGCCATTTCATCATGCACCTCTTTCCATGGTTGACAGCAATAAAATTTATATTACTTCTTAAGCAAATGGACGAAGTATTGAAAATAAAGGACCGCTTTTAACTTGAAAGTTTATTTTAGTCTGTGTCGTTGGATGCGGATCGTAAAAACTTTCCAGCCAAGTTTCGTGCAGCCACCAAAAATAGGCTTTGCTGCCTTGTTCTTATTTCCTTTCAGCCGTCTACTTTCAGCAGACGTGAACTTCACCAGTTTGTTTGGCGAGGTTACACGCTTTGATTAACAGCACCTCTAGCAGCATTTCTAGCCTGCAACCTCCCTGGCCCAAGCCTGCTGCTGTAACCTCTAGGCAAGCGCTGCCAGCTTCTGGAGCTGACCTGAGCTCTGCTGGGAGTGGTGCACCTGATAAATACAGAAGTGTGGAAATAAATAAATAATGGGAGGCATTAAGTCCAGATAGGACTGGAAGGTAGCCTGGGGGTGGTAAGTGTTCTGCCTGACAGCAGCGAACACTTTGATCAGAGGGCCCCGTCTGAAGATCGCTTCCACATCTGCACAGGGGGAACGAGCTGTAAACTGCCAAGAAGCATTTTAATGACAGTTGGATTATAAAATGAAAGAGGGCTCCAGATGGCAGGCAGTGCAGCGGCTGCGGTTCGGGGGGGGGAGGCTGTTTAAACTGCTTTTTTATTGATAAAATATGGGGTGAAAAATTGCGCAAGGCTTATTAGGCATCCCGCTGTGATGTTGCTCAGCTGGCCAAGCTGTTCACCGTGGCCCTCGTCCAAACATGCCTCCATAAATTTTTAGCAGTACCTTTAAATCTGTAAGATCCCTGCTTGTTAAGTTCACCCTGGCTCCCCCGAAACCCCCCACACTGTATTTGTCCTTTGAAAGACTTGCTTGTGTCTTTTGTTTGTGGACCGGCAGGATGAAAGCAGTGTTAGCGGCTCAGCATAGACTGGGGAGGTTTGGAGGGAGGGGGTTCCCACATAGCATGCTCATTATCGTTCGCCAAGAACCAGAGTTTAGCCCTTAAACAACTTAATTCCTGCATGATTTCATTACCTTTGCTCTCCTAGTGATAAAAATGAGGCTGACTTTATTAATTCAAGACTCTGTGGTTATGCTTTTCGCTTAGATACACAAGGCTCTGTTGAAGGCAGAAGTGGTCATCTGGGTACTGGCATTTAGTAACTTGCTGCAATCGTGGTCAGGAGGGAGAAACAGTCGGCCTTCGTGTGAATCGAGTATCGAGTGAAAGCCCAAAGTGCATGAATAGTAATCTCTATCAGTAGAGTCATAAGAGAGGTCCATTCAGTGGAAAGACATGGGCTTGCTCGGTAATGAATTCCCTTTCAGTGGTGCTAACCTTAAGATTTATAAATGCACATGCTGGAGAGAAGTCATGATGATTCATTAAGGAAAAAAAGGCATTTTTATGTGATTTGTAGTGATGTTACTTAAATTGATTGTCACCTTTTAAATAAGTGTCTCCCGGGTAATATCACCTAACACTAAAGTGGTCCCATGCACGTCTTTGATCCGCAGCTCAAATTGAATTTACCTGAACGGTGAATAGGCCTGATTCAAAGGCTGGGAAGAATTCATGGTATCAATAAAAGGGATCAGTAAAAGCCATCTTGAGTCCATCAAAATCTATACATGTCACACGTATGCCTTTCACTCCGCAGAGTGGGCTCTTTTCAGCCGAGACATGTTGTTAGGCATGCTCTCACTGCTAATTTAAAATCCATTTAAGCTGATAGGGTGGTTGACTAAAACGCCGCCGCGATGCCCTTGCAGAGATGGGCGCATATATTGTTTTCTCCTACCTTCCGAAAACAAGCGGCCCCAATTTATATTCCATAACTACCACTTCAAGGCCAACCCGCTGCGCCCCCCATTCCACCCTCGCGCCTACCCATGGCATCAAAGACAATTACTGTCGACATCACATCAAATTACAACTGTTGGTTTGCTTGTTTGTCTCGTTATGTGACTTGAAAACTGCCGTCTTCCACCCAGGGAAGGTCCCCTCCCATCTGCTCTCCTCCCTCTGCCCACCCTTATGGGCCTACACACATAAATCCCCTCCCAGCGCAGGGAAGAGAAAGGACAGGCAGCCGACAGCCTAATGGACTAATTTGTAATTGCGAATGAGAAAAAGCTGAGTTGTTGGACGTGTTATAATTTGACAGAGAGTGGCAGCTCTGAGCCGGACCATGACGCTTCAACCACAAATCTTTCCCTCCCTCCTCCTTTCTCTCCCTCTCCTTCAAATGCTTTCTTTCTTCCCGTCCGTGGAGAATAGTCAGAAAGGAAGGTGATGGAAGAGATGCTTTCGGCACATTCTGCTGCTCAAAGCTCCTGGCTCTGTCATATTCCTTTTCTTTCCTCTCCACCCGCCCTCCCCCCACCCCACCCCACCCCACATCCCTGCCTCCCTTCCTTCTCTACCTTCACATGGATCCCTCAGGATAGAGTAGGGAAAGTATCTCAGAGCATTCAGATGCGTTTGAAGTGCAGGACAGATGGGGGGCTCGAGGGACTGTAAAAAATGAATCGAGGCTAGTAATAGGAGAGATGTTTTGAATCCTCTCCCCCATAAGTTATTTATCAGGGGCCCTTAGTGGTGGAGGAAGACTTCAGAGTGCTCCCTTAATGTAGCATCTGATGACTAGTAGGGGGGCTGTTCCAGGAAGTACTGTTGTAAAACAGGAGGAGAACATTAGCAGGGAAGTCTCTCAGGGCCAAGGAGGCAAAAAAGAGGAACAACACACAGGGCGGCTCTTTCCCAGCATGCAACACAGGTCGGAGCAGAAAGGTGTACAAGAAGATGTCCCGGAGCCCCCTACCAGCCAGTGATATCACACGACGTACACAGCGAGATGTTCTACTACGATTCCCAGCAGGGAGGGATGTTTGAGTCGACAAGTATGCTTTTAATGCAAGCTCCACTTTCTCTGTAAACATTTCAAACTAAAAGCCCTGACCTGTTTCCTTACACAGGAACCCCTCATTATGCTTTACATGACTAATCTAGTAAAGCAAAGGGTTGAAAATAGAGTCAGTATATTGCTGAATTAATAAAATTAAAGTGGAATAAGCATGGTGTGTGCAAGGCTGGCATGCACATTATGTGACAGGCACCAGGGGTTTATCCACCCATGTTTTTTTTTTTTTTGCCCCGTCTGTTTCTGAAGGCCGTTTTTTATTTTGTATTTGTCGACTACACCAATAACCAGAGCACCAGTCGCTTTTTATTTGAGTAATTGTCCTCAGTTCAGTGCTCCCCCTTTGAATTATCTGCTGAGTTAACTGGTTTACTGCTTGGCCTATTACTGGTACGGTTGTTATAATAAATTAGATCTTTTAGAAGAAAAAAAATGGCCAATCATAATGATAAACTTTCTGCACTGAATTGTAAAATAGTGAATAAGCTACTAACACATTGCCAAGAAAAACTGGCAAATTAGTACTAAAGTAAGCAGCAGTCACTGCCTTCTGGTCATTTGGTTCTGCTCTGTGTTATTTGTTTCCACCACTAGCACAGTAATGTTGCTCTCTAGACATCAACCTTGGCCTTCTTTGGACTATGTAATTTAATGGAATTGAATTTAAACTTGTGTTACTGCTCAGTTGAAAGTGATGAAAACATAGAGTTTCTTCTAATCTAGTAATTATACTGTTGCGTTAGGCCATGTTTACTTGTACATGACAACCCAGAAAAAAACAGAAACTACTCCAAGTTCAAACCCTAACATGGTTTGTTAGCAGTTATCAATTGATTGTCCTCCTATTATTCTTGGTCGTGACCGTGCCAAACTGCATCAGGTTCATACTATCAGAGATGAGCATCAGTAATCAGCTGATGTTTAATTTTAATGAATGGAAAGCAATACACGGGTCTCGCCACCATGAAACACTGTACATCACAAACACGCCAGTAATGGTCCGAGCCAACCCGGGTAGTTTCAGATCACAGGAGACTAATGGCCTCTGAACTGATCACTGAGGCTAATAAAGACCAGCTAATGACATAGCCGCTTCGTTTGTGCTAATTGCTCTCCCTGGACCTCCGCCGTGGCCCGTGTCTCCCAAGCATCTGTCATGAGGCATATTCCCCGACACAGCTCAGACCCTGGCCTCGGCCTCAAAGCCAGGCACGACGCCAGAAACAATTGTCCTCTGGTGTCCTTTTACCGTACTATGGCGAGGTGTGAAAAAACATTGTCTAGGTATGCTGTTGTGTCAGACTGACATCTTCATAAAACTGAATGTGTCCACGTGCGGATGGCAGACCTGGATTGTCAAATTATCATTCAACCACTGTTGTTACGTTATTTATATCTAATAATCCCTGAAGTAAAAACTGAATTTATTGATGATTTCTCCCGTAGGCATATGCATTGATCTTCAGCACATTAAAGCTCTGAGTACAGCCAAATCAATGTAACTGCCAATAAAAGCATACAATTATTGCTTGGCTTACTGAATACACTGAAAATGTGGAGCACAAAAGGAATATCAATAGTAGAGTTCAATTTATGCCCAAAGAGTCTTGGGTATTCAATTCTAAGTAGCAATAAGTAAATTTTTCTACTATGCTGGGCCCAGAATTAACATTTTTTTCAAATTGCTTATAATATTAGCGATCATTGGTCTATCTATCAGCATGCCTGTACCTTGTGAGAACATTAAATATCAACCCATGGTAGCAAGATAATTCAGTACTAGAATTATTGAAAAATCTTTTACTGAATGATTTTGACGAGACATCAGCTGTCCAGGCAAAGATTCTGTATCTGTTAACAGTAGTGGCAGAGCGTAAGGGCACTGAGACTGTCAATTGTGAGACGTAATGGTGGAGATTGAGATGTAGTCAGATATGCGTTGTAGTACTCTGCAATTGTTTCATGCACTAAAAGTAAAGTGAGCATGCTTTCAAACACAGTAAGTGGATAGTTTTTATTTGCCATTTAAATTAAAATAAAGCGCAGTAACCGGAAAAATCAAAGTCAAGACAGCATTTGTTGGGACCAACCCTCCCAGTCCCTTTCTCGTCTTTGAATGAACTCCTTAAACCTCGACACCATTGGTTTCTTAGGTTTGTTACGTATGAAACCCCCAAAGTCTGAATCTGTATTTTTGAGACTGCTATTGGTACACTGCAAGTAAGAACTGCACATATGCATATTTTTAAAAAAAAACACCATATGGACACATTAACAAGGTAAAAAATCTTCATTTTCATCTTGAAAACAAGCTCCTTGGCAGGCAGGTTGTTCCAAGCGTCTTGGAGAAGTTGCCACAGTTCTCCTGTGGATTCAGGCTGTCTCAGTTTCTTCTGTCACTTCATGCAAACACAGACTCGCTCCATGATGTTGCGATCAGGGCACTGTGGGCGTCATACCATCTGTTGCAAGGCTCGATGTTCTCATCATTGAAGATAGTCTAGTCTAAGATAGCTTAGGCTGTAGAAGCAAGGAGAGGTGATTTGAAGATAGTTAGTCTAAGAGAGCGAAGCTGTGGTTAGTCAGAATCTGCTTGTTGCATGGAGATGCTGCTGTTGGCGCAGGCATCAGGATAGTAGTGCAGGTGCTAAAATGTTGTCATTGCTCTGTTCCTGTTCATTAAGCAATTTTAGAAACGTTTAAGCGTCGGTTCCCACTGATTGCAGATATATTTTGAACAAATCAAGCCTTTGACTGTTTATAAATGGATCTACACTCTTCTGAATCACTTGTCACCTTTGCAGTCTTTGTAACCAAATGAATTCAAGCTAAGCATAGCGACCATTCTCCATCAATGAGCACAAACTAGAAGTACAAACCATTTCACAGACTTCT
The DNA here is from genome assembly GCA_024666655.1 of Dascyllus trimaculatus. Taxonomy (NCBI): domain Eukaryota; kingdom Metazoa; phylum Chordata; class Actinopteri; family Pomacentridae; genus Dascyllus; species Dascyllus trimaculatus. The sequence goes on along the minus strand of CM045449.1, from coordinate 8,097,513 downwards.
TTCAAGCTTGCAAGATATTAGAAGATATATTATGAGCCTTGTATTACTTGAAATAAGATGCCACACATATGTAAACAATATTTTTCACCCCACATCTTTTTAAAAAGCTGTAGTTGACAGTTGCCTCTGGGCTCTTATCTACAATATCTACAATGTACAGTACGCCTTGAAGTTGAACATGTAAGTAGCTGCCAAATAAAATCCATATATATTACAGGCAGTTTTGAGATCACCTGCATTTTCACGTGAAGGCACGATGGAGCACGTATATTTTTTTCAGTGTGCTGAACTTGTGATGTAGATGCCGCAGTGGCCATTTTGAAGCACTGGCGCATGGTGCAGCATTACAATGGGCAGCAATTTGCATATCATTTCATGTTGGGGATATTAGATTAATGGCTTGTGACTAGTGTGATGAATACTAATTTAGCCTTAAATCATGTCACTGTTCAGACATCAACAGCCTGCCCAACAGGCAGCAGTGCAGCTGAGCAGCCAGACATTTTATAAGGTCAGCTAACTTCTGTGGCCGAGCTCTTCCTCTTCCTCATTCGTTCTAGTCCGTTATGGCCCTTGTAAATGTTTGCTATTCCAGGGACTGTTGCCTTCCCTGTTAAGGCTATATGGGCCCACCACAGGGGTTAATGCCATCTCCATTTACCCTTGCAGACAATAAAATCTGCTGATAGCATCAGGCCAGCAGTGAAGACAAAGCTGTGTCTGATGAAAATCATAAATGCGTGTGGCCCCAACCCTTCCCCCCACTGGCCCCAATTTGACTCCCAGCGTGCTGGTCCCCGGCGCAGGCAGCTTTTGTGGCCACAAGGCGTAATGATGTTAATGTTGTGTGAAAAGGCTACAGAGATAGGTAGGAGAGCACATCATCGTGCAGTGTTTTAATGTCATCAGAGACTGTTTTGACTCGTTCCAACAGGTTTTGCAGTAGAACATGTAGGATTTGGAGCTAAATTAAAGTAACCAACAACCAAAACCACGGTCATACCACTGATTTCCATTAGTTTCATCATAACCTGATGGTCACTTAAGACTAATTCTATATTTAGTTTGTATCAGTTGAACAAATAATGGTGGCTAATCGTCCTTTGCCATTAAGGTTCATTTGAGGTGCAGACATCTAACAGTCAGGATCCTAATACTATAATACATAGTTTAGCTTAAAATGGTATGATGTAATATTTTATGCCAGCATCAATTTGTGTCATGCGTTTGCCATGGACATCTGGTGTAGAATTACTCAAATGTGTAATTACTCCCAAACACAACAAGTTAATTATCTGTCATCGGGTGGATGATGGTCGCCATGCAGAATTCAATAAAAGAATATACTGGTGCCATTTCAAACATTAATACTCCGTCTCTGGACAGTTTAAAAATTCAAAAGCAGCTTGAGAATAAGCAGATTATGTATACAGACACACTTGCACGCCTTTTTGTCATCAAAGACCCTGTACGCTGCAAAGTTAATGATAAAAACAGAAATGGCATAGTTGTGCTAGTTCTCCTTGTGGGCACTTAAACTGATGGATATCCACATTGGCTTGTCAGGAACATTACCATTATGAACTAGTGTAAGATCCCGCCATTGAACTATAACAGTACTGTGTTGGTTCACATTTTATGGGTCTCAGTAGTGCCGTAAAGCTTGACTGCGGATTCCAATATATAGTAATAATTTCATTATTTTATTCTACTGTATTAGCCTTCTTATCCATTTTGCATAAATTTCCAAATGATATGCTAAACCAGTCTATACTAGTGCGTGGAGATTTTTTCACATTTGGGAGCATGTGTGTGTGTGTGTCACTTCATACACTCTCCTGAGAGTAGATGGCTAGCCAGGAGTATGGCGGGAGGAGGTGGGAGAGTGTCCAGAGGGAGCTGTTTGATTGATGTGTTTTGGGGTAGAGGAGGAATGGGGGGTGGTGCTGAGGATGAGGAGGAGATGGGAGCTTGATGGGACTCTGCCGCAAGAGGGAGGCACGGCTCTTAAGTGGGGGAGGAGGGAGCCTTAACAAGCCCTAGATTGTTAGTGACAGGCAGATACTTCAACACTTAAAGTAGAAGGTTTGATTTAATCACAGAGCTGTCATTTGTTATTTGTCTGGCTTGCTCCACCGGGGCCACGGCTGATCAACTGCCTGGTCCCAAGAGAGCCCCTTTTCCCCCTGTAATGTCTAAATCCCTTGCACAAATTACAGGCCTGCACCACCTCCCATCCCCACCCCATCCACTCCCCTCCGTGCTTCAATCCTGCCACGTTAAGAGATGAAGGCCAGAATCGGGGGGGGAGTTCCACAAAGAGAGGGGAGCCGGTTGGCAGGATGTGAGCAGGGGATGGAGACAGGTACGGGAGAGAGGGAGAGAGAGGGAGATGGAATGGCCTGAGGGCCACTAAAGATCATTAATAGGACTGTCAGGGAGGTTGCCAGTTGGTTAGCTTCTCATAAATAAGAAATGAGCTCCTCCCTCCTCGCCCATTCGAGTTCATTAATAATGCCTGCTGCGGCTATTTTGTTGCATCGTACTTTGAAGGGAAGAGAGAGAGAGAGGGAGAGATAAAGGAACGATGAAGGGAAATTTAGCAATAGCAATAGAGGACCTCACTTTCCTGCTCTCTCTGATAATCTGATAGGACAGCCTTCCAAATAAGCAATAAGACCCCAATACCACAGTCCAGAGTCAATTAATCCAACAACCATCAAGAATGATTAGAAGGAAGTGGAAGGATTGGTGACAAAAGAAGATACAGAATGAGACTGACTTATCCAAAAGCTGCATCTACTCTGCCTCCCTATGACTACTGAGTGTGTTTTGGCCCCTGTGTTTAGTACTTGTTGGTGAAGGGATATGAATGGCACCAGCTCGCCATTCTCTTGGGATCTGGACGTAGAGAAAAAAGAAATCGCCAGATAGAATGATTGAAAGTGATGAGAGAGGCGGGTTGGTGGTTTAAAGGAGAGGGGAAGCAAGTTCAGTAGGGTCACCCTCTGGGTAAAAGTATTGCCTTTTAATTAGGGTGAAAGGATATGATTCTTTTATAAAGGCCAAGGGCCTGTGCGCTGTTGAGGCTGATAGCAGTCAATGCTGCTCATTAACCCTCCATCCTGCTCTCCACTCTCGACATGACTCCTTATGAGAAGGTATAGATAAAAGGCTCAGCCAGGCCACAAATGACAGGAGGGCTTCTGAGTTTCAGTACTCGCGACTGCTGTCTTTTCTTTCCCCTCCTCTCATTCAATCTTACCTTCCATTTATCCCTGTCTTCTTTGGATCACCAACATCTTAAGCCTTCTGCCTGTCTTGGATTATGCTCCATCTCTCCGAGGTTAGCGACCTTGTGGAAGTGGTGTTGTGTTACAATCAGTAGAGTCTTACTTTCATTGGGGGTTTTGTTATAAGGACCACCACAGATCAATTTCTTCACTGGCGCTTTCATTTACTTGCTTGCAGTACTTCAGACCCATTCATCTGACTGAAAAAAACTAGGGAGTCTATTACCGCTTTCAGGTGTTCAGGTCAAAACAAAAAGACAGATTTGTTACAGATTGCTTCTGACAGGATAATTTGCATGAGGACCATTTGCAGGTTTTACTTTGACCCCATATCTTCTCCCTCTGGTTATTTCTGGATATCACACACACTCAGGAGAGTGTCAGTGGAAAGAGAGAGGAAGCATGGCAAAGAGCGCAGCAGAGAATAGCGGGAGGCCAGCAGCCAGAAAGCCACGATGTATGATTTTATTCATTCCACCTTCCTGTTTCTGATTAGGGGCCTTTAAACTGTGATCGATTGACCCTCAGACCAGCCTCAAATCAAAGGCAGATACTGTATGTGCTGAGGGAGAGGGAAACACATGGAGGCATTAGAGGCCTGTGGTTCTGCGGTGCACAGCAAGAGGTTGATTCACTTTGTGCAGGCCAGCTAGGGAGTAGAAGGATGAGGATGGGTTTGTGGGGCGATGACAGACCATGGCACACACTTAGATGCTGACGGGTGGAAATGCATGTCTGGACTCACTGTCACTACATACAAAGCTGTGGACACAGATAAGCTTGACCTCCCTCAACTCCTGTATAGTTTACGTGTTGCCAGAGTGGTCATGCCTCCAAATAACAGAAAGGACGAAGGAGCGAGCACGTTCAGATATCACCTCTACCTGTCCGCCATCATTCAGTCCACCACATCCACATTTAACTTGAGCTCATCGAGTTCCTCTGCTTTTTCTCCAACACCTCCCCTCCTCACAGCCTTAATCCTCTTGAGATGAGCCCCAGTCTTCAAGAGATGAACACACTGCAAACAATTTATGATGCCTTTCTAAGGAAGTCAGATCTGGCCTCCATACCTTGGGGATCGTTTTTTTATCCCTCTCTCTCTTTTGCGGTGCTGCCAAAAGAACATTCTGATATGTAATCTCTGGCTGGAGGAATGGCAGACAGACAGACACATGTGCACAGTGCACATTTGTTTTCCTGCTCTTGACCTACGATCGACTGTGGAGCTGCTGAGAGAGAGAGAGTGAAAGAAAGGCTGCCTTACAACAGATGGTTCTCCTTAAGGAGCTGAGATGAAACTCTTTGTGTTACAAGTGCTCTTTGGTCTTTTTTGAGACTCCAATCGGTTCAGGCTCCCCTGCTGGGCTTCGTTCCAATGTGCTGAGGCCAAATGAGTGCATAGGCATGCATGCACAGACACACACTTGGGTGTCTGATGAATGGTCTCACCTGTCTTCTCACTTTGAATTACTGAACAAACTGAGTTCCAGTCAAGGCTAATAAATTGTCCTTGGAATTGTTCTGGAATGAGACTGAAATTGCTGGTGCTGTCATTCGACATTTTGGATGATTGCATTGGGACTATGAATTTTCCTTAACAATTCAATATAACACAGATTAAGGGGATACAAATGCACGAAATGTATAAAGTTGTTCGTATCGCTGCAAGTAATGAAAAATCCATTGTTCTAATTGAGTGCAATAGAGCACGTATAATCAAAACTTTATCATATGCATCCAGGTTATCAAAGATAATGCAAGTAACCTTCTTTGCCCTTTGAAAGCAGATACATTCAAAGATGAGTAATCCACTTTTGTTATTATGGTGGCTCTAATGAATGATCACTGCACATGTCTCACCCAGCAGTTTGTTAAGACTGATATCTGGAGCCTCCAACAGATTGATGTTGAATCTGAATAGGAAATGGAGTGCATCTAGCAGCCGAGGCCTGTCTCACAAGGAGATGGGTGAGGATGGGGGGGGATTGCATCCCAGCCAGAGTGATGGCATCACTTCTCAAAGCGCACACGCTCGTGACAAGTAAACTGAAATCATCATTGATGTTATTTATTTTCAAATGCTCCCCGCTTGACAGGCGACATCTTGTTCGGCACGCATCCCAAGGGAGGCCGCGGTGCTCAGCATTTCTCGGCTCCATCACGCGCAGACAGCCGCTCGGTGCTGACACCAAAGCAGTGGGACTCACTAGAGACTTGCTCTGGAATTTGTCACAATCCTGCACCACACGAAGAAAACACAAATGCACTCAGCTCCTTGTTTACACACATATCCAGATCTGTCGCAATACTTGTCTCCCACCTCAGCATCTGCCACCGCACTAGAAAACAAGAGATTGTTTGGCCAAAAAAAGGAAAGAGTCTGTTAATGATTTGATTTTTTTTTGTGCTAGATAAATGTCAACAAAAGTTTAAAAGGAAGGCTGCTGCAAATGCCAGAGCACTGACTTCCTTTCTCTGTCTGATTTAGACATGACACGTGCAATTCAGGAGTAAATTAACATCTGTCTAAACAAAACCTGAAAATGTCTTCCAAAAACATCACCTGATCGCTGTAAATTGTTGTTATTTTAGGTTATTTTGCTTAATCAGACATTTATCCCCATATTAACTAATGACCAGGGCTAATCACAGCACATTACATTGAGCTCCTTTTGTTGCCCTCATTTTCCAAAGATAGTGCAAGTGTTTCATTGCCAGTTTTCTACTGTAATCCATCACAGACATCATAGCAGTGGCTCCAACTACACAATTCCCCTCTACTAACAACATCAGCCCTCCAGCACTGCCTGTCTCAGCACAGTCGGGCTCAGCGTCTGTGTCTGTGTATGCGCACTTGCACGGTCGTGCGTCTCTGGTAGCCTGGCCCATCCATTCATGTGTACATGGCCTCATTATCAGTCAGTAGCTGTCTGAGCTCAGGGGAGGTGGTGCAGATGAAGAAGCGAGCATGGCGGTGGGCAGGTAAACCAGCCATGAGCCAACACCAGAGCCCAGATACCCTCGGCACAGCTCCGCTAAAGGAGTCCATTTGTCAAATGTGCCTCCACCGAGGCCCGCCAGGGAGTACATTACTGGCTGAGGCCCCTGCAGGGAGCAGTCCTCTGACTCCCAGCCACACATTCACCAGGCTGGCCGCCCAAGGTGCTTCCTGCAGTCAGCAGTGACCAGCCCCCAGCCTGCACTCATTCGATTGGCTCATTAATAAAACAGCCCCCCACCCGAGAGCATGGGACATGCTCTAATGCTCTGGACATCGCTCTCTCCAGCTAATGGGCCAGCAGGGAGAGGCCTTTGTCTGCACCTGACTCCCTCACATCCTTCAACGTGTCAGACAAGACAATGCAAGGAAGGATGGAGGGCTTTGACTGTGTAAAGCCCAGATCATGTTGTATCTGAGCCTCGGCTGTGACTCAGTATTCACCGAAGACCTCAGTGTGTCTTTAGTCTGGACTAGTGCCTGAGCCGACCTCCATCAATTCCACTTAGTCTCACTTGGCCAAACCTCCTCAATTGTGTTTCCTCTCAAAATGATTATGGACTGCCTTGCATGTGTCAGTACCATAAGACTATCTCACCATTCTACAGTGATTTCCACCACCAGCCACCTACTCTTGTACCTCCTCCTACATTGCTTAACCCAGACGTTGTGAATTTAGCTAGTTTTTTTCTTTTTCTCTCCCTCTTTCCTGTTTTGCATGTTGAGCTCTGATAGAAGCTGCTCTGATTCACAGCTGGGCTCCTGGGGGAGAAGCAAGAGTTTTGTTTGTGTTGTTGTAGGACGTAAATCTAACAAGAGAGGTGGAGATGGAGCACTAAGGCTTATGGATCCCTCAGGGGTCTTACTGAGCCCCTCACTAAATAAATCTGAATCGAAAATACATATGGAGCTGTAAACTGTTCACATAAAGGAGCGCTTGTTCTCCTCAAGGAGAGTATCAGATTTACTGGCTCCACAGTCTGTCTACTGGATCCCACCCTCAGCACATTAACCCAGAGAAGACATGCGAGAGAGACACAGACACAGTCAGTGTACATAAAATTCATTGACTGGAATGTTTTTGTGATGAATCAAGCCAGAGCGTAGGAGACGTACAAGTGATATCCACTGTTGCACCTCTGCATTAGGTGGTCGTCTGCATTTCCTAGAACTCAGCAGCTAGCTTTCCCCACCAGTTCAAAAATGAAATTTCCATAGGACCTAAGGCTGGGGCTGTCCAGGGAGCTATTTTGTTACTGCTATTACCATAGATATGTACCTCCTGTTTGGCGGGGAAAGAGACACAGCAAGGTAAACCTGCAGAATCATTGCCATAATGTGGCCAGACACAACTCAGAGGGAGAGGTGGCTCTCCCCAATTATTAGCTTAAGGAAGCAGTCTAGAGATTTATGAATATCCCCAGTTGACTCAGAACAGCTCTAGTCACTTCCATATGTGACCCTGAGGCCGAGTGGTTGACAGGGCCCTTCCAGGCCGATTAGGCCTTAGCTGAGAGGCCTGCCTTGTTGGCAGCTGGGGGCCAGGGGAGCGCAGCCTCTTGAGCTCAATTGGTAAAGATCACAGATGTAGAGGCCCAATGAGGGCAGCCAGTTACTGGGTCGCCACAGCCAGTGAGGCCCTCTTCCTCGACACTGGGTTTACTGTTACCCTCAGTCCCTTGAAGAGGAAATAACAGAGGCGCCAATTAAAGCTTTAAGACATTAAATAAAAACCCTCTGTTGTTGCCTTTAAAACATCCCAGTTAATGCTTGTTTGTCTTTACGATGGAACCCCAGTCAGCTGCCATCACTCTGCTTTCTATTAAAGTGGGATCGAGTGGTTTTGCGTTGGGTTTTTTTTCCCTCCCCCTTCTACAATCTTTCCCTAGCTTTCCAGCTTGTGGCTTGATTGCTATATAAACAACCTTTTTATTGCTGAAATACATACTGTTAGAGGGGAGGAAGTCTACATTTTGTAGACTTTTGAGGTAGTGAACAGCTCACCTCTGTGAACATCTGCAGGCTATAATAAGTACATCGTCTGGACTGTGATTTTAAAGTGATTCTGCAAATCAGAATACATTTGCAAACAGAAAGGCCTCTCTGATAGAGGTCCCATGATGAGCCATGAGACATCCTGATGTTTGAAGGTTTTGTTTAATGAATCTAGTCATTTCAGGAATCCAAGGAATTTAAAAGCCTTTCTCAAATTAAATAGGCTTTAAGGCAGAGAATAGTAAAGAGCTTTAAGTTGGAGGAAAAAGTATATCCCACATGGCAGTCTTAAATACTCCCTCACAAAGTCCTAGCAAAGATTTTGTACTTTTAATGCAATTAAAGTGGTTAGATTTTTTTTCCTCCTAGTGATTTCACTGATCTTTTCTATATTGGATTTTTTTTTATAGCTGCACAGTTAGATGTCCGCTTTTACCTTTTCCTCTTCTCTGTGTATGTCACGAAACTCTAATGCAGCGCAGCATGTATGCACTTAGTTTGGGAATTTGTGTGTTATTGAATTTAGAGAACCTGTAAAGTAGAAAGTCCTGTTGGACAGAGCAGCATTATCGTGTTCTGCCTATATGTGAGGAAAAGGAAATAATAAGCTCAAACAAATTACATTCATCGCATGTTTGAACACCAAACACAGTGTGTTCTTTGAGTTTGAAAGTGGTGGGCTCTATGCAGCCAGTCACTTCTCAGTCTGCTGAATGAAGCTCAGGCAAGCAGGAAGTTATGATCGACGCCCCTGCAGCGAGCCTACAAAGACACCGTGGAACAAAGGAACAAAAGACCAATATGAAACCGATGTCAAAGGCTCTCAGCTTCTGTCTCTGGAGCAGTATTGGTGTAATTAGCGAGGAAGGCCCTTGCCCTTGCACCGGTCTCCCATCAACCCCACCCCCATCCCCATTGGCTGTGGCTTGAGGAGGGCCAGGGCAACTTACTTGGGGGAATGGAAGAAGTGATCATGCAGGGTCTGTCTCAGGGGAGGACAGGGTTAGAAGTCATGGCAGGCCTGTGGCCTGATGAACGACAGAGCTGCGATGCAAAGAGGCTTTTCTGGCATCATGACTGAGCTCCCTGAGAGCTAAGTGCCTAATCCATATTACATGCACAAAGGCCCCACAGATTAGCCGACATCTTCATCAAAATGAATTAAAACTTATCAATTTGGAAAGGGGGGACATAAGAGTCTAGAGAGGAAATGGGCTTTTATCAAGAAGTGCTGAGAAGACATTTCCTTCAAAAGGTTCTTTGTAGGTTAAGATATTCAAGTTGAGAACCTTAACCTCTGATGTGGAAGCCATTAGTTTGGAGGGCAAGGGTCCTCTGGCTAAGAATATGGGATTTGGGGTACTGACACGCACAATTGTGCGCTAAAATGGAAACCATCTGACTGGTGTTAACGTCCTAACTCATTTACAGTGACTCTTTTTCACGCGGCCTGAGGTTTGGTAACTAGGCTAACAGTAAAGTGTGTTTCTTGTCTCACTGTTACTTGCCAAAGCCCTCACATACAAACTCAATAGTAAGTAATAACGTGGCCTTTGGCATGGCCTCACTTGGACTGTACTCTGTATAATAATGAGATGTAATTGAATGAAGGCAATTTTCTGTTGATGTGTTGCAAGTGGTTGAAATCTAATTTCAGTAATTTTCTTGTTCTCTTCACCAATAATTTGTCATTAGCTTCATACTATTACAGGACTTCTTACTGCTTACTTCCAAAAAAAAGTGTTGGTTTTGGGTGGGGGGGGGGGGACATGTCAGCTCTGGTTACAGTGAAAACATAACTACTTTACAGAACAATCTGTAAATACTGCTGTACCAAAGTCTCCTTGTGCTGAAATATCGCAATGTACACTGCTATTAAACCATTTTTTATTAAGATTTAAATGCAGTTGTTACTTACTGTACATTAAAGCCCATTTAAGTGAAAAAAAACACATGGACAACATTGTTTAACTGTAAAAGTCTCATTATAAGACTGTAATTTGAACAGTAGGGTTCACATGAAGACGGGATGTGAATGTTCTTTGTGAGAAAAGACAACAATAATAAACTAAATTCATTAACAACAACACAATAAACATATTAAAGCTATTATTTTAAAGCCACTCATAAGAGCACAAAGAAAAGATGACAAGTGCTCTCACTCCCAAGTCACTGCAGCAGCTACTTTAGATTTGTGTCAGTTCAATACAGTGAAAATGTTGGATAAAGCCAATCCAAAAAGACCCACCTCTGCAGAAGCTCCAGGGTCGATGCCAGTTCTGATGAGTAATGGATGTTGAAGCAATAATAGCTCCCAAAAATCATGCTCAGGGCAGGAATGAAGGCGGGGACGTTGTCGTGTTCATTGTTTCAATCCACACTCGATGTGAACCATCTTGAAGAATAGCGGGGTCGTGCCTAAAAAGAAAACAACAAAGATAATTCAAACTAATTAAGACAAGGCTCGTGTTCCTGAAACATTTCACAGAACAACTGGAGCTTATGTTTTTACCATCATGACAGAAAACAGTGCATGTGCAGGTTTAGAGGAGAGGGCTGTTGTTTTAAAGGCCTTGACCATAAGAACTTAAAAAAAAAAACATTGTGCTACAAGGATTTGTGTTCAAGTAGAAAGAAAAGACAAAAGAGAAGAATGAGAGAAAGACGCAAAAAGAACAAGATGTGAACTTACCACACACAACAATGGTGGGAGTCAAGTGAACTTGGTCCATCTGTGTTTCTGCTGCCAGGCATGTGTCCTCCACATAACAGAGCATCACATCTTCCTTCTCAACAAGGCCGGACAGCAAGGATCAGCATCATCTCTCTGACGTCTTCAGAGAAAACCACTCAGCTCTTCTCTCGCCACTTCAAATTTGTTACAGCCTGTAGAAACCTTTTGTTTTTCTTCACACAAACTGTATTGGTGTAGTTCAGGAGCCGTTTCCCCTTCAGATCCATAATCCGTCTGAAAGCTTCGTCAAACCCGATTCTTGTACTTCGTCGAACGAGAACAGCCACTGTTCCAGGAGGTGTTTTGTATTTTTCCTCCGGTTTGACTTGTTTGTGCTGTGTGTAGAAAGTCAGCTTCATTAGCAGTTTGACCTCCTCTGGATTTGCATCAGTTTGCTGAGACATCGTTTTCAGTTTCTCTTTCTTCTCCTGCTGGCTCTCTGTGGTCACGCCAAGGCACAGCGATTTTAAAGCCCACTTAATGCAGCCAGTAAGTATCCTGGATTGCTGCTCCCCATTGTGGAGGGACTTCATCTGTGTCAGACTCATCAGCGAAATGGTTTCGTTTTCTTTCTTCTTACAGGTCATACATCACTTCACATTCTTTTGCAATTACTTGACTAAAGACTGATACATTTTGGACATTTTGCCACCGTCATTCTGCTGAGTTCCTTTTACCTATGCAAGGACTTTATTGCATCTTTGTTTTTTCATTCATAGATTTGGTTATTTTCCTTGCCGGTGGCAGGTGGTAGAGCAGGTTGTCCACTGATCGCAAGGTTGGCGGTTCAATCCCCGGCCCCTCTGCATGCCGAAGTGTCCTTGGGCAAGACACTGAAGTTGCTCCCAATGGCAGATTAGCGCCTTGCATGGCAGCTCTGTTACCATTGGTGTGTGCGAATGGGTGAATGAGAAACACATTGTAAAGCGCTTTGGATACCACTAAGGTATAGAAAAACACTATATAAGTGTAGACCATTTACCATTCCTCTCTCCACTGATTGCATTGGTTTCTCAGGAAAAAGTTATCGGGAGCACAACATAAATATTTCTGACCGATCTTTTATGCAAGTTACTATGGGCACCGGTCGCATCCTGCACTACAATACTTAGCACTCACCTAAACCTCCAAGCAGCAGAGACTTCTTAGGCTTGAATTATTCTCAACACTGGTTGTAAATTCCTCAGTCAACTCATATTCATCATATGTCTCAAATTCAAACAATTGAAAGAACTCCTGTACAATACTTTTCAACACCAGTGGAAGGGCAGGCAGGACCTCAGTCTGTTGGAGCATAGACATGTTTGTTTGACTCAGTAGTTCCTGGAATCAAAGACAAATGATACCAGTTTACAAGATTATGAATGAAAGAGGACAAAGGTAACTAGACGTTTAGTCAAGTAACACTCTCTCTCTCTCTCTGTCTATATATGTATGTATATAAGTGTGTGTGTATCTATATGCCCACATTTATATACATATATATACACACTGATCAGCCACAACATTATGACCACTGACAGGTGAAGTGAGTAACATTGATCATATTGGTACTATGTGGTGTTCAAATGGAAAAACTTGGATTTTAACATCCGTGTTGATGAGACTTAGACACCCAAATAAACATTGTCCCACAACAAACACACTCCCTCATGCAAATGGAAATCCCAAATGTCACTGGCCTACCCCCGCAGGAAAATGCACCCCACCACGTGGAAAAAACATCAAACAATCAGGAACATGTTGAGGAACATGACAATGGCCCAACATGTTGAACAAGTTGGATTGACAGAGGCCCCACGGCACAAGCCAGAGTACCCAAAGGATGCCAACATCCTGGTTCCAGACCCCATAGGACACCCTGAGAGATCCTCTTGTCCATGCCCAATGTTTCAGAGCATTTTTGAGCACATAAGGGGACCAACACATTATTAGGCAGGTGGTCATAATGTTATGCCTGATCGTTGTATATAAATACACACAACTAGAAGTAACATCTACTTTATGAATATTATGTATTTACACTTTTTATTGCTGTACACCTGAAAGGACAAACTTCTGTCACTGTCTTATATTTTAAATAGCATTTAGTCTTGTTGCATACTTGTGCATTTGTAGTTTTGTTGTTGATGTTAAGACATAGCAGACTGTCTTCCTGTTTTGTCACTGAGTACAGATGGCATTCAGAGTAATAGCTGGATTAATGTAAATCCATCACAAAACACATCATTTTGAATTCCAGTAATAAGAAGTTCTCCAAACCCCCATGGACTCATCATTTTTTGACACAAGGGGATGCACTTTTTAGATAATGTACCTTTAAACTGTATGTCTTTACAAACGCGAGTGTTGTTTTCTGAAAAGCCAAACTGTCTTTTCGCGGTTTTACTTCTATCACTGTAAAGGCCGATTTAAATGTAAAGCTGTCTTTGACTTGCAGTAGCTTACTGCATCTGGCTAAAAGATAGTCCAGAAACATTCACTTTCTTTTGGATAATTTGAGGCAGATGCTTTTAAATTTTTTAGATGCCAGTCACATCTCTTGAAGTAACTGTGTTATTTACAATCTGATCAAAGGGTTGTCTTAATAATTTAAAAATTTGAAGCAGAAAGAAATGGTGTTTTGGTTCTTCTGGACTCCCAGGAAATAGATGTTTTCTTGATTCCAGATATTCTTGAGTTATGATGCCAAGATAGGCTACCTGTGACAACAAAAATCTTTGGCACACAAATCATGTGAACCCCAGTTAACTCCTGCATGATCTTCTCGGCTTTGCACTTTGGCACCAGTCAGTACAGTCAGCAGCCTTAAGAAACTCCATTTCTGAATGGCCTGACCTCGGACACGAAGGGAGAGCATCACCAGCCTTGTGCTTGAACTTCTTGACATGCCAGTTGAAAAGTGAATATGTAAGCCATTTCTTTTTCTTAATGAAATACTTCAAGCACAGTGCAACATCATGGAATAAGACATCCTCGACTGTGTCATAGCCTGAACAAGATGTCAGACCAGGCTGGCATGAAAAGACTTCAGAGCATTGAAATTACCTTCATGCCTTTGCTGTTTTGACCGTCTTCAGTTTGTAGATCACCTCTCAGGGCTGCACTGTGGACCACATACACTTGGATCATCACGCTGACACTCACTGTGCATACAAGCAAAAGTCCTGAGACTATAGCTAAAGGTTTCAGTAAACCCACCAGTGTTGTGGGGAAACCAAAATGATTACTGTCAAAACCACACAGAGCCCCTTCAACTGCTTTTATTCCATGTTCTGCCAAGACCTTTTAATATCCCCCTTAACGTCTCTGAGAAAACCTTAGCACTTCCAAATAGTTTTAGGTCATTCTTACCCCACAATAAGATGAGGGACATGTGATTAGCATTAGCACATTAGCAGTTAAATTTGTCACAGACAGACAGACTGTGTTCTCTCCGAGCAGAACCCAGGGGACTGACAATTTCAAAAGCATCCTGGTACAGAATTAGCCTCAGGCATTCTGGATTTTCAATGAAAAACTGGTTGGACTTGGAAGTTTTGTCCGTTACGTACGTCACCGAAGGCATCAGTCTGTTTCACAAGACTGTTGTGGCAGAGGTTTTTCATAGTTCTGATTCTAATACACATAAAACATTTGAAAAAAGCAGTGTTTGTACCTATGAAGTCTACATTGCAGCACAAAACCCTCCAATATGTGTAGTGTTTTAGCTTCCTTGAATATTACTGCAAAGCCACAGTTAAACTAACAGCATTAAAAAATAACTAACAATTCTAATTCTACCATTTACAATTGATTAACATGACAGAAAAATAAAGGTCAGATGTACAGTTATGGAACAGATGAGAGCAGCCAACTGTCCATTTCCATCACCAGTCACTTCATATGTAAACACCTACAAAACTGAAGATTTTTAAGTCAATCACAGCATCCTGCATGTTCACTGTGTCACAAGAAAAGCGCCACACCAAACACGTTTTTGCTTGTATAGTGAAAAAAGTGCAGGTTTTAAGGAATATTTCAATTTAACACTCAATCATTTTAAAATCTGTTGTCTATTAGCTGAGTTCTCTGATCAGGGAGGCTATAAAAATGGCACATACTGTATGTAATGTGATTTCTTTTTCAGTGACCTACTATAATTATAGTTCTTCTACTAGCCTACAAATAGATTATTGTATTTAGATTTACTAAATTATAAACAGACACATGACCTGCTTGCTTAAAACATTCGTAATGACATAATCCTACTGCTTATGCACATATTCGTATTGCTAAACTACGACGTAACATGTTATATTGCTTTTTTATTACAGCTAAGTTTAAACTATCTGTAAATTCTGATGTATTCAACATGATCATACGCTAAATTATCAGTTTGCTTGGTTAATTTTTTTTAGCAAAAGTATTTTTAGTGTTTTTAAAATGTTGCTATAAATTAAACCTTTCTTCATCGTTTTTATATTTATACTTTTTGGATTTCATAAGACTGCACGGTGGCTCCATGGTTAGCAGCATCGCCTCACGGCTAGAAGATCCCTGGTTCGCGTCCCGGTTAGGACGCCTGGGATCTTTCTGTGTGGAGTTTGCATGTTCTCCCTGTGCATGTGTGGGTTTTCACCGGGTACTCTGGCTTCCTCCCACAGTCCAGAAACATGCTGAGGTTAATTGATTATTCTAAATTGTCCGTAGGTGTGAATGTGAGTGTTGGTTGTCTGTCTCTATGTGTAGCCCTGTGATAGACTGACAACCTGTCCAGGGTGTCCCCTGCCTTCGCCCTGAGTCGACTGCAGAGGATTAAGTGGTGTATAGATAATGGATGGATGGATTTCATGATTCTACAGCACTTCACTGTTAATTTCACATACATATTTTTGCACTGTAGAAACAGGATTCACGAAAGACAGATTCACGTTCTTAAGTGTGGTTTTATGTATTCCAGGCTGGTCTTTGTTAAGATTTCACATTAAATGGTAAATGGTCTGCACTTATATAGCGCCTTTTTCTACCTTAGTTGTACTCAAGGCGCTTCACAGTGTGTTTCGCATTCACCCATTCACACACACATTCACACACCAATGGCGACGACAGAGCTTCCATGCAAGGTGCAAGCCTGTCATTGGGAGAAACTTGGGATTCAGTGTCTTGCCCAAGGACACTTCACCATGTGGAGGGGTCAGGGATCGAACCGCCAACCTTGCGATCGGTGGACAACCCGCTCTACCACCTGAGCCACAGCCGTGCTAAGATGAACTGAAGCGCCGTCTTCAGTTAATCTGTTGATAGTGTTGAGATCCTTAGTTCACCTGACTGCAATCAGGTGACATATGGTTTGTTTACGTTGAGTTTTTCAAGTTGAGTAGAAGTTTTGAGCAACTCTGAAGTTTGCCAGCAGTTCCGTGAAGAGCTCAATGTAACAGTTGGCCTCTTAGTCCCTAACTGAATTTGGAATCCTGTTGGAAATTTTATTTTGGATGATAATGTGATATTCGTAACTGGATTTAAACTAATTACTTGCTGTTGATTTGTATTTTGCGAGGGGTTTTTTTCGACCGTGTTCCTTTTTGATGGAGGCTTGTTTTCCTTGACATGAGCTGATATTGAATTACTTACGCCACGTTCAGAAACCAAGCAGCTCCGCGGATTCCATCATGAGAAAGTCATTTAAACAGTGTTACTGGGGGAACTGTCTGCAAGCACTGTAATACGTTGAAAACATTTTGTAATCACTTTATTTGGCTTGCTAACTTTATCAACCAGCCTTGTCTTTGAGCTTCGACACCGTAAACACTCCTCCAGAAGGCTGAAAATCGGCCAAGGTCGCAGTTATCCAGAGAAACCTGCAGCAGATCCCTTTCTTTTCCTGAGGAAGGAATAGGCTATACACACAGAATGAATAGCACAATGTTCTCGTTTCACATCTCCTATGAGACAAAACTGTGAATCAATAAAACTGTACAGGGCATAGTCTACCCACCACCATCTTAGCCTCTATTTTGAGCATGAGGGAAGCCGGCAGCCATTTTGTTTTCTTGTTTTCCTGAATGGCTCCTGTGAAAAGCAGGCGCCTGTGCATGGAGTTAATTAAGCCATAGTTTTAGAGCCATAATTGATTGAATCATAGAGTCATAATAGAAATTGCGGGGCCTCAGCAGCTGTGTCTTACTGAATTAAAACCAGTGGCATCCTCTGCTGGTGAAAGGATATGTTAATAAGGCCTTGAATGCAATCAGATTTTGTTGTTTTTGTCCTTTTTTAGGCTTGGGTGCTTCTTTTTTTTCCCTAACACTTTTCCTCAAGGGGTCTTATTATACACTTCTGTAACACTAGAGAGTTAGTGTGCAACGCGGTGGGAAGCCAAAAGACCCTCCCCCAGCTCCCTTAAATCTGTCAAAGCATCTGCCTCATCCACCCTGGCAAATCCTTTGACGTGTGGGGCTAAAGAGCAGGCCTTGTATCATTCATGAATGCTGGTGGATTTCCATATCTGACACTACGCTGACTTACTGCTGGGAGCACTTGTGTCCACATTCAATCCGCCACCAAAATGTGGCAGCATATGGTGACCGTGGAGATGTCACGGCTGCACAACTTGCGCTCCATCTACAACCAGCGATTGCACGCACAGGTTCATTCCCTATCTCTTTTTTTGCCTCACAAAAGGACACGTATGATTTCATGTATTGCACATATGAAGTCAAAAATGGGAAATTGGAATTTGCAAGAAGCACACACAGAAATTGATACAACATGTACCAGACGTCCTCTGTGGTTTCCATCGTCTCTCTTGTTCGCGCTCCTCCGTGTGCCCACTCCCTCTGCTATTTTCCCTGGCTGACCCTATCTCTGCAGTGCTATAGTACAGGGAGGTAATGATGAGAAATGGAGTTATAATGCTAGTTGTTAAACCTCAGGCCGCACAACAAATGTGCTTCAGAGACCCTGCATTTGTCTCTGAATGGATTAGGTCTTTGCTCTGGTAACCCTATATTTAATCTCACTCCAGTCTCCGCTGGCAACTCAGTGTTTCTCATGGTAACAAATATTCTGTCATTTTCTCCTTCTTATGACTTTAACCATTGTTGCGCCCGAACCGCTGCAGACTCTTTGTTTGCTCTCGGTTATCTGTTGTTTTCCGATACAGGAGGAATGGAGGGTAAAATACTTATCTGTGAGAGAGTGCGTTATCTGCGCGACTTGGCCGTGAATGTCAGACCAGCATTAAAAAGCATCTTTTCTAGCCGTGCAAGTTGTTCTTAGCCAGCACCTGGACGCCATTACTCACCTTGCTCTGCCTTATCGCCTTTTAAGAGTCTTCTGTTGGCTCAGGCATTATGCTTCTTTCCCAGCAGCTCCGTGTCGTCTTATTAGTTATTTTCTGCACATTGCCGTGCGGTGTTTCAGTTTTTTACTACTCCATTACGGGAGGTCAGACAATGTAGTTGATTTTTTTCTATTCAGGAGAATACAGTACAATTAAATCCATTGCTTTTTATGGTTTGTTATGATATCAGATTCACTTACAGTGTTTTATTTGACAACAACACCCTTTGACCACCTGATCCGGCACCAGTGGTGGTTCCTCTGAAGTGCCACAGATTATACAGTGATTATTCTCAGCGAAGAAGAGAAGTCATAGAATGTTAATAAACTCGTGCCAGTCTGTATTAAATTATCAATGTGCATGAAAAATTCATCTCCAAACGTCTTTCACACTTTCTGAGTCGGAGCACAATTCACTTTTATCTTGTTAAAGGAATGGAAATTTTATTACAAGGGAAAATAACACCACTTGTTTTTCATTTTCCGTTTCACATCCCAAGCAGTGGGTTAGACGTGAGATGGCTCTGATTATTGCGAACACTTTCAGTATTCACGCATAATTTGCTGGGGTTCAGTTGTCCTGTATGCAGGCTGCACGACTCCGGAGCAAGTGGCACGGCCGTCCTCTCAGAATGCAATGCTGCAGTGAAGCATATCAGGGGTTGTTATTGCAGGCACCCTGCTAAGTGCCCATAAATTACTTGCTAATCTCACTTCTCCAATTTCCATCTTTTTTTCTTAGTGTAAATTATACCCTAGTCGAGGCAAATCAGCAGCAAGACCACACAAAGCTGTGTCTTCTGTTTCCATGTTTTCTAGACAAGAGCAGGAAAGTGTAGTTTTTGCTTCCGTCAATCTTCCAAACAGCTCAGAAGGAGGTGAAATGAAAGCAGTGGGTCCATAAACAATTGTGTATCAAATGCAGGATCTAGTTTGCACATTTTCTCCTGCCAGGACTGTGAAGAAGATAAAGAATGTCAAGGTGACATGTGCATGCTTTTGGAGGGAGAATAAAGACAGCAATGTCCTTGCTGATTCTATCAGTGGGAGCCATTCTTTACCTTGTTCATTGAAAGAGGAGGGAGTGGGGGAGGAAGGCCATGAGAGGGTGGGGCTGTGCAAGAATAAAAGCCAGAGAGAGCATAACATCCCTCCCAGAAATGCTGGGAGAACGCAACGCTGTTATCAGCTCCCAACTGCTTTTCCTCGCTGATCGATCTGTGGTGTTGGGCAATGCAAATGGCTGCAGCTAGCCCTGGGTGTTCTACCATCAATGGAGAGTAATTATCTTCGGCAACAACCAATATTGGATTGTTAAGCCTCGGGATAAGGTAGCCGGCAGAGCCTTCAAACAGTCACTCACCTCTGTGGGCTTGAAGGCTGATGGATGGATCAGCTGGGACTAGCTGCTTGAGGGGCTCCCGAGGCAAACTAGCAGAGTTACCAGCTCTCATCTCCCTCTGCCCTAGCAGCGCAGCCCTTTGAATCCCAGAGAAAATTCATTTTTAATGTGCCTGGCGGAGGGCACTTTTTGTTCTACATCGCCTCGATCAATCAGGATGACTTTTCATGTCGAACAGGAACCTCCAGAAACATTTGCCAAGAGGGCTTTGATGAGAACTTTCAAGACAGTTAAAAACGAGCTCCTTGACAAGCCCTATACATGCAGTGCATTCAGAAATATGACTGCACAGTTGCAGACTATTAGCAACACCAGACTCATCTCCTTCATACCATCCTAATCTGAGTGTTTTGTTTCTATATCTTATTCCGTCACTTGTGCATCTCTGGAGCTCCTCTTTTACTGTAAAGTCCTTTACTTTTAGCTGGGTCTCCTGAGAGTCCTACAAAGTGTCTGACATTCTCTGGCCTCTGTTCTCGGTAGCACTACTTGTATTCTGGAGTATGCTTGTGCTCCAAATGGATGACCTAGAAATGTTGTCTGTATTGAAAGATGGGAGTCATTGAATAAGGTGCTCATTCTCACATCGCTGGTCTATGCCACTCGAGCCCCCGTAATGAATAAATCATGGATTCTGCAAGGCACTCTCCAGATAAAAATTACAATGTACAGCTGCAGAAATAAAATGGAATAAAACATGACTGTGTTCCGTTTTGGCGGTGACAGCCTATGTTGTGCTTCTCCACCATCATTACTAGTAATGGCGAGCATTCAAAGTGGAGATTCTCGGATTCGAAAACTTACTCTGCAGCTCTCCGACTCTAGCTGGAGGATCTGCAGATGATGTTACGGCTCTGATTAGCTCAGACTTTAAAGGCTGTGTCGTACGAGACGTTTGTCAATTCAGTGAAACGCCCCAACGCCTGTGTCACCCTCTCTTTAAAAAGTAAGCATGGCTACTGTAAATAAAATATCAATACTTTCCACTGCATTAAAAGCATAGACTAAATCCCTGCTACCCCTAATTTGAAATGAGCTACTGAGCTAATTTGTATTTTGTCTGCCAGTGCCTTCAGGCTTTGATATCATTTATTTAAAGGATGGTATTTTCTCTTTATAACGTCTCAATTTCAAAAACAGGATGATGAGCTGTTAGCAGAATACGATCCTCCCAGAAATATTTGCCTTCCAGCTTCATATTAAATTTGCTCTTTGTGGTCAATATTAACACTTCTGTCAACATCCGATCTGCAATTAACATATTACTGCCTACGCTCCTGGCTTCTCTCTTTACATAACAGCTTTTTACTGTACGAGCACCTATTTTAGGAAGCTGTTGAGGTGTGTGTGTGGCGGGGGGGGGAGGTATTGTGTGCCAGATGCTATTTCCACAAGGCAGATATTTGGACCAGGCCTCTAGATCCACTCAGTCAGCGCCGGCTTACCTGAGATTAACTGTTCTCCTGGCTGAAGCTGGCAGCATTAGTGGCCCACCGCTGAATGGACGCGAAGCCGAAAGCTGGCTGTTAAAGTGCTGAAGGACAGAAAATACGCCCAACCTTTCTCCCAGAGGTAATGTAGTGGTTAGAGCCCTGCCTTGGGAACTATGTGGCCCTGCTAGTTTAAGGCTAAATCCGAGCAGAGCTTCTATTATGTCTCCATCTTGGCCGTCTGAAAAACATTCAAAGACGCCTCTGCTGTTTTTGAAAAAATGTTTAGCGTCAATGTTGCTGACAGGGAGTCGCAAGCTGCATATAAAGGGCATCTTCCTTTAAAAACATGATTGGCACAAACAAAATATCAAGACCTTGCACACTTTGAGGTGGGCCGAACCTTTGAGCGTGTTCCGACTCTTAGACACTCTAATGCAGAGCCGATTTCAGGGTCGAGAACAAAGCGCCTACTTTGCCGGAGTAAGTCTTTTTGAGCAGCACTTATAGGTTCATCACTGATTGGCTAGATTTGAAGAAGACAAATGCTGATTGGTTGAGCTCAGAAAGCCCAACAAGCACCTTTTTCTGCAATGTCGATGCCCGCCTTGAGTTGCAATCTTTTCCAGTCTTCAGGAATTCACCGTACATGCTAACGGAGCAAGCCCTTGATTGTCTTGTTCCGTTTCATACGTGCTCATAGAACCAGATTCGTGTCCAGTATCTACTATTTGTCACTTGGAACTGACGTCACAGTCAAAGCTGTTGGCTCCTACACCACAACGGGGGGGTTAGGGGGTTACTCCTGAAAACATTTGCGCAACCTCGTCCCGAGCTCCTGCAGCGGAAAACACCGGTTGTCGTTTAAAAAAAATAAAGCGCCTATGCGTCGAAACAATGTGCTGAGCAACGGCAGCTGTGTCGAGTTACTGTGTGCTGCCTCACAGAAATCCTGTACACATCACCAAGTTTCCCGGCTTCGCACGACGTCGCGACTCAGAACAAAAACCCCAGGAAATCTTAGATGTATTGGCGGCTGCTTTGTAGTTCACAGAAAGTACCCAGGAACAAGACTCTTATGGAACTCTTAAAAGAAATGTTTTCTTTTTTTTTTTGAATGCTAGAAATATTATTTGGGAGTGTTCCTTACAGGGAAAAGACAGCGTACTGTTCATGCAAAACAACAACAGTGAACCCAAATCTCAGTGTTTGCTCCAGTTTTTCCTTAATGGGAAAGAAGAGAGAGAGAAAGTGGAGGGGGGGGAGCAGATACAATACGACCCGAGGAGTTATGATGCCTTCATGGCGTAAACATCTATTGTTTCCTTTCCTAGTTCCTATGAGGTCAGTTTTCCGAGATGCCCTGCATGAGCTGGAACGTTTTTGTAGGTTTAACATCGCATATGTTCCTTTCAGCCGATTTTAGCAAGCTGGTATTTTTTTGGGATGGGATGAATAAAATCATAGTCACTTGAAGTCTCCCTGTGCACCTTTAACTGTGACCTGGATTAGTGGGTTGATGTGTTTGTGTGTCTGTATGTGTTTTTAAGGCAAGTCCGTAGGCCCAGGGATGACCCCTTAATCACAGTCAGCTGGAAAATAATTACAAGTCTTGCATTCCTCACACAAACCTGCGGAGTAGGCCGTAACTCTCATTGTTGTTGCGTGCGAGACAGTGCCTCACCTACAGGCAACATGTGTAAATGCCCAGTTTGGGGCGGGTATCCCAGCGTTATTATTTCTCCACCCGCAATACTGTATTTGTCTTTTTTTTTTTTTTTTTTTTTACTAAAGAGGATTTGCTTCACATAACAGAGCCGCCATTCTCTCAGGGGTATCTGTGGAGTATAACACAGCATGGCAGAAAGTAAACACCAATCTTCTTCTTGTCTCCAGAAAACTCCACGGGGAGGTAGAGTTGTGAAGGAGCCCCTTACTCTGCCTTGGCATTTTGCAAGCATAAGCCTCTTTCAACCTGACTTCAATCATGGCTAACTTAAGCAGGTCATACGAGTGAACAGGATAACCACAGGGCTAACTTTGTAGGAGACGTCAAAGCTCCATCCTCCTCCTCTTTAGCCTCCGAGAGTTCTCCTCTAAAGCGCATTTTAAGAATAACATCTTCACTGTGGAAAAGGAGCAGATGGATAGCCGTGCTCGGTCAGGACTGATGCCAATCCATACTCCCCAGGCTACGGAGAGTTTTAGGGAATTGTTGCAGACTGGAGGGGTCAGTCAGGGGAGGGGGCTTGGATTCTTTTTGTGCCAACTGTACACATTTTTATGCACGGTTGAAGCGTATAAATCGCTGTATCCAGTTGATGATCATCTTTCCGGAGTGAGATTTTTTTTAAAAATGAACAAAATTATGTATTTTTTCTGAAAGATTCCTCTCTGATACAATGAGTGTGATGCTGGAGACTTAACATTACTGAATGATGTATTATGAATTCGGCTCACGAATAAGATCCATCGGATTATCTATTGCTTAATACATTTCTTCCACCAGACAGGAGAAAAACATTTTATTTAACGTGCGCTATTCTCCATACAGCATATATACACACACACAGCAGACAGTCAGTAGGCGGTAAGAACATGCTGAAGTAATATATAAGCCATATGAAAGGAGGATGGAGTCTTAGAAGAAGAAAAAAATCTGCTTCAACCTGGCAGAAAATATGGATTAAAACAACTGTGCAAAACGGTGTGATGGATTAAAAAAAAAACGGGGTCCATTATTGGAAATAGTGTTAACAAATCAGATCAAGTCCTCGTACATTGATTGCTCTGGTCTCGTCCTGTCCTCATTTTCAACAGCTGCTGCCACACACACACACACACACACACAGACACACCACACACACACACACCCCGGCTGACGCGCAGCGCAGCCCCAGTCTCTCGCTCTGTTGCGCGCGGAGAGCAGGTCGGAGAGGAGCGGAGCGGAGCGCACTGCGTTTTTCGGGACTTCTCATCTCTCCTAAACGCGCCGGGATCTTGTGGATAACCGTCGACTGCTGTTCCCCCGTGTCCGACGTGAGCGTCCGCACGGCTCTTGGATTTGTATTTCGTCGCGTTTCCTGCTTGAAATCGGCAGATACTTTGGGGGAATCTATTGTGGACGATCTGTCATCGGCGCTTTCACTACCCGACTTGGAATCGTACGAGCGGCGCTCCGGCTGGACAAAGATTCGCCGTGTCCTCGCAAGGAGCCCGAATAATTGCCCGCAGAACTTTAGCGAAGTGAAATAAACTGCGTTTTCATGCTGTTTCCTGAAGCTCTCGACGCTTTTTTCCTTTCGAGAGACGGAGAGGGGGGAGAAAATCCCCTCAGTGAAGATTTATTGTTCCGGCAGGTTATTCTGTGTTTAGAGATTTTTCTCACCGTGTAACCTTTGAACAGTCAGGGTTTTTTTTAAAAAAATCTAAATTGGATTTAACCCCAATAAGGCTTGGCCTGATATCTCTATGAATGCGTGTTCTTATTTGCTCCAGCCTGGCTGATTTGGATTTCCTCCGCGACCGATCTCAGCGCATTTGGACTCGGTAAGGTTTTAATGCAATTCCACCGATGCCTTTTGTTGCTTCCATGTTTTCTCTTTTTTTTTTCTTCCAGGTGAAATATTCAACTCTGATGATTAAACAAAAAATAGCATTCGGCGTTTTTCGTCGAATTCAAACATTGTAGTGTTGGAATAAGCTGCTCGTTGTGAGGGCTTTTCTCTTGTAGCTCGTCTCCGCCGGTGGCAGGCGCATTTTCCTTTTCCAACGAGGCGCCTCGCTCGTAAGATGCAGCGGAGGCTCCAGGAACACCCAAAACTTACTTTACCCGTTTTTAATTTGGTGTTTGCCAGGGTTGCCATAATTCTGTTTGGACTTTCGAGGGGCAGTAATTAGCAGAAACTGAAATGCGAACAAATGAGGGCGATATTTTAATTTGGCTGCGGCTGCGTTATTACGCACGGCATCTGTGGCTTTACAGGCCACCTTCCCCCCCTGCTTTTTTTTTTTTTTTTTTAAACTCCCATCTTTAAACTGTTTTATGGGTCGCCGTCTTGTTATTGCAGCACGGTGCAGACACGCACTCTGAAACCCAGCACGCAGGACATTCGCACAATACGACTCTGTCCCGTGTCTGACTTCCACAGCCACGGGAGGAGCTGTTTAATTAGGTTTTCCTCCTCCATCGCGCCCAAAGAATCTCAGCCATCAAGGTCAGGCTGGCTCGCATGTCGCCTGGTAATATTAGTTCAGCACCCACGACACGAGTCTGTGGCTTTGTCACCAGCCTATTATTGTTTATGGCTTTCAGAAGAATCCACTATAACATTCCCAGAATAATCCTATAGGGGCTTAGACGCGCGTCCCAATTGTGAGCTTATAGTGATTTGCCCTACTTTACCATCTCCCGGGGTATTACTGTAATATTTCCATAGGGAGCTACAAGGGGTTGTGTTCTTCAGTGACGCAACCCTCCGTTAATCTGGGCTGTGTTTTAGTGTGTGGTGGTGAAAAAAGCTCAGAAAAGTGCAAAATATTCCCACACTGTGGCAAATGGTGTCCCTCCTGACATGACTCCTGCTGGCACTTTCCTGTGTCATTTGTAGTGAATTGTGCAAGAATTCTATTAATAAAATGAAGCACAGTCACCAGTTAAAATTAGGAGCTTCACAAAAAAACTTATAAAATATATTTTGATGTATTATATAAATGTGTGTATTTATTATAGCACCTAGTCGTGGCATGCTGCTGCACTGACTTCAATCGAAATAATTATATTAAACTTGTAAATTGCTAAATTGAAATTGCTGTCAGTAGGACGGATTTAAGTAGCTTTGTTTGGGAAATGCCAGCAAATCATTTCTGAATTACACCCCTCTCTGTTTACTAAATGTCCCCAACCTTTCCCCCTTCATAAGACACACAGAGGAGTGCGTCTTTGTATTGATTGTCATGCTTGTCAGTCACTGTCGTTGGCTGTGCTGCAGGCGCCACATAATCCGCGCTGGAAATGTCATTTTGCTCTCATCAGGGGCTGGTGCGGAAGCAACAGTGCAGCTGATGCGGTCGATGGTGAAGTTTCCGTGGAATATTCTCAGCCCGTCCATTTATCTCGTCTCGCTGGCCGTTAGTTCTGCGTGTCTTTGGGTTGTGGAGAGCGTGACGCTGGAACACCGGTCGCTCTTCGACCTGATACTCCCACCACCTTGGTATTAAAATATGTATCTTCCTCCGCTCCCTGGCACCTATCTGTAATCTACTGCAGATGGGGCTCTGGAATTAGCTTGCAAAAAAAAAAAAAAAAAGAACCCCTCTCTTATTCCTATCTTCAAAAGCCCATTTATCTCTAGCGGAAAGTTGATAAGAGACAGGCCTGCTTGGCAAATGTGATAAGAGGGTGAAAAATCCTCCAGCTATTTGTAATGTAAGAGTTCAGGCAGATCACAGCTGGGGAAGACACGACAAACCCAGCATCATGAGACTAATGCCTTGTGCCCCCTGAAGCCTGGATACAAGATAGAAGAAGAAATGGAGATTTATTCTGGATCTGTGCGTGAACTCAGAAGTTTAAAAAAAAAAAGAAAGTAGTAAAGAGACATTCAGGAAAATAGCCAAAGCATTTAGATGCAACACCGCGTCCTCAGTAGTGACGACAATACCTGAAAGCTCCGAATGTTATCAGCCTGTATTTTAAAGTAATACTTCAGCCTGTGTGAGCTGGTTTGAAACAGAGTGTTGTCTAGCTCTGAATATTCAACAACCTCAGGAGTAGCAGAGAGGAGAAAGGGGAAAAAAAACATGTCAGTTAAATATGTTGTTGATGCATTTAGGGTTAAAGCTGTGCTTAGGGAGGACCGCGCTCTAAAAGTATTGTAAATCCCAACTGGAACCTGTCTAAAATGTGGAGCTAATCCAAATTGGCTTATACTCCGAGACTTAAGCTGCCCTCTGCGAGAAACTCCAAGAATTATGGAAGCGAGTTGTGCGGTAGGTTTGCAAAAACAACGCAGCACTCATCCTGAAGGCCAGTTAAGGCCAACAGTGCTACAGCTGCACTCAGACAGCCTTAGTGTTCCAGTGTTGCCTGGTGTTCCTCGGTGATTTACTGGACAGAGAGCAGGTTCATCCCCGGTCCTTGACTATAGCCACTCCACTGCATTAAAACTGACAAATGTTTCCCTGCTGCTGGGTCCGATATCTGTAAATCCACTGACTCAGCTTCGCCCATGGTGCATGTAACAGCGAGCAGTAATTTGTCGGTGCAAATAGAGATTTCCTCTTAAGAACGGACTGACACGTGAACTGTATTTATTTGAACTGATCTAATGTGTATGGAATTTCACAAAATTCTCATGGAAGGGAAGCGATTTCATTCATGGACGTATGAGCCACAGGAGATGTGGATTGTTCTGAGGACATGTCATTACTGTATAACAGATGACACGTAGCATGTGATGTTATTCATACTTCAAGGACAGTCCCTGAGCTCCACCACTTGTGGGTCCACAGTGGGAGATGGAGAATTTATGCTCGTCCCTGTGGCACTTGGATCTACATCTTAATCCTGACAAGAGACTTGCCATAAAACACTCTCTCTACACCGAAAGCAGAGGGAGACTTTGCAGGAGAGGAAGCTTCTGTGGAGCAAGGCGTTTGGCAGGCTCGTCTTTTAATGCACACTGCAGAGATGTCTCTGTTTTTAACATTTAAGTTATAAATAACGCAAGGGGCTGCACAAGGCCAGTGGCTGTAAAGGGACAGGGAGGTGTTGGCAAAACAAAATACATTTTTTTTCTCCCCTTTTTATTGCATTGCAGTTCCTTCGGAGCTGGCTGTGTTATTAACTGCACCGGACAGCGGGGGATTTATGTGCAGGTCCAAATGGAAGTGACCAGTGACCTTTCCTGTGGCGTTATCCAGCTCTCAAACTGCCACACAATGGACTGCTTCGACAATGAGCCGCGGCTCTTTGTCCTCATCTCTTCCTATCTGATGTTATTTCCTAAATGTGGGCATCTGCTCACTGAGAGACCTGGGGCTTGTGTCTCCGCTTGTGTTTTTTTCTCTTTTTTAATTTGTTTTTTTCTCTCAGCTCAAAATGTCAACTGTGTGCTGCACAAAGCAGCCATCCAAGGTCTTTTGAATACCTCCAGGTACTACTGAAGTCATAGGTCAGCCAGTCACTCAGTCAGTGGGTAATGTGCGTTTTATGCTCTCGGCTGAATGTGGCGAGTTTTCTTTTTTTTTTTTTTTTGCAGAGGCTGATGAGCAACACAGCGCCTGAGAGGCGAGGTGGAAGTGAAGCGGCAGGCCACAGTGCTGTTGCATTCTCCTGTGATGTTGTTATTGTTGCTTTCTCCGTCCCTCCCGACAAAGAAGTCCCTCTTCACTTCAAACAGCTGCTAAATCCCATACATATTTCAAAAGAGCTCTCCCTTTAATCCCCCCAGTCCTTCTGCAATTAGCCATTGATAGCAGCGTCTAGTGCAGTTCATGATCTAATAGAAGAAGGGGGAGACAAACTAGAGGTGCTTTGATTCTCAGCTGCTGAGCTTCTCCTGCACTCAGTCTGCTCATTGGAACCCATCTCAAGGAGAGGTGGGGACACTTGAGTGAATTCCCCTCTTTTGAAGCTGCCGACCTGGGTCAACCTGTAATTCTGGCAGCTAGCCAGTTCCTCACCTTCGCCTCGTCTCTCTCTCTCGTTCCGATTTCCAAACAGTGCTTCCCCGAGAGCGAGCTGTGTCTTTTGTTACCTTTATGAGGCGTAATTAAATGTGCACGGCGTGGCATAGTGTTTGAGCAGGAACCCCAGGCGTGCCATTAGCCAGATGTGGCTGCTCAATCCTTAATGATAGAGGAACAGAGGCGGAGGAGACAAGCCCAGGAGTCCTTCATCACGCCATCCCGAGGTGTCGTGTGGGCCTAATTGCCCCATCGTTTTGTGCACCATACGAGCCCCCGTGACACCTAGCTTCATGCATTCATTATGTAGTCTCCCAGTGCTACTTCAGGCAGTGGTGTTCATGTATAACTGGAGGTGGGTGGTACACTGCAGCTAGGCTTTTAGCCAGCAAGTATGATTCATGAGGGGAGTTCTCAACACCTTTGTTTTGAACATTGCACGCAAGAAGTGGGGTGATGTACTGTGTAATGCAGTGCATTAGGAGTTTACAGTGTCTGACTGAAGAGGGTTTTACTGTCATGTACTGTCATCCTATGAGAGGGATAAAGGACATGTTTTTATATGCATTTGCATGTGCAGAAGATATCACCGAAGCTGTGCAATTAATATTTTGTTCAGTTTTGGTACAATCATAAGGTGGTTTTGGCGTTCAGAGTGGGTCTTTGGAGTTGTGTCAGTCTGTGATCTAGTTGAGAATTGATGTACATGTCCTTGGAAGAGGGAGCAAACAGGAGTGTTAAGAAGCCACTTTTCTGGAAAACAACCTGCTTGTCTGTCTCTGCCTGGAGGCTTTGGAAGTGCTAAGGGATCAGACTGACAAACGCTGACTGATCGGCTCACATTCACACAGCGTTTCCTTCCAGCCTTGCCTGGGATCTTACTATAGAGACTTCTCATATTTCCTCCTAAGCCCTTTCACTTGCAGTGTATTAAAGCCCCCCAACCCACTCCACCGCTTACCCCGTCTTTTAATCCAGCCCGCGTGTTTTTTCCCCCTTAGTAAGCAGATTTGAGTCGGGAGCTTTAATTAGATGCATCTTCTCCGGGATGCGGATGTGTCGGGTGGTCCGTGCACAGCCTAGGGAGCGCTGGGTGGAAATAGGCCTACATACCAAACATACGGCACCCTCGCTGGAAAGCAGGCCCCTTCGTTAGTGAGGAACTGACGAGCTGCCGCTCACATTTGGGTAATTAACACTGCCACAGATTGTGGAACAGCTGTGCAATTTAGCACTGTGGCAACACCAGCGAGTCAAGAGAGACTCTGCAAACACAGGACGGCTATGAAGTAGATTCATAGAGCACCTCACTCAGGCCTCATCCAAGCTCTCTCCAGTGGCCAAACATAACACATATCTTCAGCTGCTTGGCAGGATGGCATGACAAATTATTAAAATCGCATTGTTTAAGAGAATTTTAGATGATGAATACATGATGAAAACTAGCCCTGTAATTTGTATGTTCGACTGTGTGTGCCATAAAAGACACATTTTGTTAAGGAGAAACAGTTTTTGTGAGGCGGCAGTCAGCGTATTTCAACACCTTTCTTATAGTCACGGCCATGCTGAACTACTTAGATCAAGCTGAGCCACATCTAAGGTCTGTATCCATGGACAATTTACAGCACGGTTTTGGGGCAAGTCATCAGCCTTGTCTGCAGTTGTGGAGAATAGATGGACCGTGTGTAAAAAGCCTCTGCACTTTCTTTCCATGTAATTTAAGCTGCTTTTCATCTTTCTTTTCTTGGTAGTGCCTGGCTTGCCCCCACAAAACCAAATTATATGTGAGAAGTAATTAAAGCATCCTGGTTCTCCTTTTTGTTTCTTTTTGATTATAGTTAATGCATACCATTCCGTCCTCCGCTTTTATTTGCCTTGTTTTTTATCCCCGCTGATCCGCAACATCTGGTTTTCGGTTTAACCATCGGGGAGTGGTGAGAGTGTGGGGGGAAAAAATGCTCGTACACATGCAGTTTAAGCCGGAGTATTTCTCTGCTGGCTTCTACCTGATTATTACTGAAAAAACACAAACATCCTGGGATATTTGGCTTTCTGTCAAGTTGAAAGTATTTTACAGTGACAGCCCAAAGATAGTCATTTGCAGAGTAATGAAGGCTCCTTGTGTCTGATTTAAACCGGTTACATTTAGTCACTTTTCTAAGTGTACCTTTTTTATGCCTGAATCAAAGTAGTAATATATAGCTGTGTAGTTAAGTGTGAATCCTGCAGGCTCAAGCCTTCTTGCCTTTCCTCTCTCCTCTCCTCTCCTATCAAGTGTCAGTGACAGTGACATGCCCAGGGCTGTCAGCAGGCCATGTCCTGGCTCCGTGCTCCGTCAGAGAGTGAATGGAGAGAGCCCAGGGAACTTGTTAAATTTCTGCTAAGCTAGGCTATGCTGACTTTGACAAGAGACATTTCCTTCCAATCTCCTCAGGTCCTCTGCCGACATCATCAACCACAACTCACTGAGTGAACAGGGCAACAGAGACGATGCAACAATAATAATGTGAAAAATGTCTATCTGCAGTAATGCCAGGTGAAGGCAAACGGACAGGCAGGCAGCCAGCCTCTGCAATGTATTCTGGGAGGCTGGGCCAAGCCCCCGTGGGCCTGTCATTTATTTATCTATGTGAAGTGTCTTGAGAGGTGAGGAGAGGAGAGATGGCAGAGGCTTCGCTCTACCAGAGGGGGCTGGCCTGCTCTTGAGGGATAGGAAATATAATTGGGCTGCTCTCACTCTTCGCTATGGCACCAATCAGACGTTCCTCCCTCCCTCTCTCACCCTCCCACCCACCTTGCTTGCAGACATAGCTGAGGAGATGAGGCAGTGCTGGCCTTTCAGGCCCTGAGCAGGGACGACCCCAAACAAGACTTGTCACTTGTGCTTACAGTGGCATTTATTTGATCGGAGGAGTTTTTTTTCCCCTTCCTTCCCTTCCCCCAGCCCTTTCCTGCATACTGCCACTGCCTCTCTCTTTGGCCTGAGCTGTAATACTGGAAACCTGAATGCTGCTTGGCTGAGGCTACCCGTGACTATTGCTGTGCAAGGCAAATGACTTTGCTGTGAGGGACAGGCCACCTGTTAGTGACACGGGTGAGGGCTGAGCTGATAGAACAAGTGTAACTGTCAGAGAGGCAGGTTAAAGTCTGTCCCTGCAGGAGGGAGAAGCAGACAGGAGGACAGTTTCCAGTGACCCATCATCACCACATAGGCCTGCACATGCCGCATGCATTCTCCCACTGTGACCCATTACTCTGGAAGCCTTGCTATGCTAGCACTGGATATTCACTGAGAGAACTGGGTTCCCAGGCCGCCTGTGTTTTTTCTGAGCTTGCAGGCATGTGTGTGTGTATATGTGTTTCTTTGAAGCAAGCCGTGTCACAGCGGTTGATAGTGTAGGTAGAGCACTGAACCCTGTGAGCGCATCTGTTTCAGAGCCTCTGTGTATGGAGGTATTGATCTGTGGTGGGTGCAAGGGCAGTGTACCAAGAGATCTTGCCTCGCCACGCTGGCATCCCGCCAGGGTCCTGTCAGCCATGGATGTGGGTGACGGCCTGGGCAAAGATCTCAGTATTCAGGGAGCCGTTACAGGGGTGCAGCAAAGCGTACAGGGTTTCCAATTACGTGATGGGTGGCATTGGGTGGGATGTGATGTCAGTGAGGCCAGCTGGGAGCCCCTGCTGCAATGCACCTGAGCATGTTTAAAAACATTAACAGCAGAAATGGTGAATGTGGCTGGTAAACAGCGCTACACTGGGCCCGAAACAGCCATGTTTCTGGCTGTGAATCCTTCACTGACTGGGGAATAACAAGAACGCCGTGAGTAGGGCATGACTGGAGATAACACCCCGCACCCATCACCATCCTACTGTGCCCAGCCTCACAGCTTTTAACACTTGATTAAAGCCTCTTCTCTCAACTAAATCCTTAATTGTACTGACAGGAATAGTGTCAGGGGAAGACGCTCTGAGGGGTTTTTCCTGTGGATCCTGCATGATGGATCATCCAGGCTCTACTGGCTATATTGTTCACCTATTTCACTTGCGACTCTGTTTACATTGGCTTCTGCAGTTCAGCTACCTGCATCTTTACCACTGACAGACATGTAATGCAAACACACTTGTGTCCTTCTCCGCTGAATGAATGGCATGCAGTATAAAGGCCCTGGAGCCCCGGACCATCTAATCCAAGGATTCTCTCAAATGTGAGAAAAGGCTGCTTGAGCACACAAGCTGCGGCCTTGACTTCATCTGTTTGCATATCTCTTATTCAAATACAGGCAGGAGCCACCTGAGCCAGGCTGAGTGCTTCTGGACCTGCAGATGTTGAAATAAAGTTTGAGGAAATGGAGGTTGCCATGGAATTACTGCGGAAAACAAGCACATGTTTTTGTATGACTCGCCTAATTAAACCAGTCGTCAGCATGGCTTTAGACAGTCAGTAGCTAAAGCAGGTTTCCGTTTAAAAATGCAGACAACTCGACATTTAGGAGGTGTAATTGTCAGGTGTGCTTTATTGACAAGAAACTAGTTTGTTAAGGCAATCTGGCATTGTGGTAATGAGCTGTTAAACCTCACCTCTTCCCATACACTGCAAAAACAACACAAAAAAAATCAATTCAGTGCATTATGTTACTCCAATAACGTCACTGGAGCCAGCGTGCTGGAAGTGGAAATGGCTGGCCTTTGCATGTGATTTGCCGTCCTTTTAGCTCATTTATTCTGCTCATACACAGAGACTCACAAGAAAAACAAAGCTTTTAACAAGTGCTAAGATATTCATTGTTGCCATCATGAACAAGCCCAGAAAAGGGTATTAGTGCTCCAGGGAACATTCCTTGCCTGTTGTTTTTTCTTTACACTTGAATAATTTAAGCAGTTGCATGTAAGACAAAGTTGCATTCACTTGCTTCATTATATTTTAATCCAGAGCAAATGATGCTCTGCATACACTTGGCATGGCCAACAACGCTTAATAGTCATCTCTGCAGTGATTGCTCATAAATCTGCGCTGGCAATGCAAACACATTAAATATATCCTCCTCACTCTGCTTTTCTCTTCCGTCCAGGGATTTGTGTTCAGATGGATGCCAGATCACATTCCTCCACAGGTGCTATGTTATTATCAGAGATAACAACCGGAGGGTTTACACAGAGTTCACCAGGGCTCATAAAAGACGCACAGCTCACAGAACAGACAATTACAACACATTAGCATGTTATAATTGTGCAATTACTAGATTAGTAGGTTGCTGGAAGTGGTCAATAATAAATGAACTTATCTTCATTTCAATAAAAACTTACCTCTAGCCCAGTATTGACAGGCTGTCATCACTCTATATATGACATTATAATCCACAGATATAAGTCTGTGCGATTTATAGCTATTTCCTATACAGTTGCAGTAAGCAGTGATCATAGGAGTTGAAAACCACCACTAACATGACCATTGTCAAGGTCAGGGCACAGTGTGGTGTGCTGGAATGATGTTACACAGTAAGTGTCAAGTCTAAAGCCATAAGCTCTCTCACAAGATCTCTGCAGTTGTCGCGTTGGCGTTTAACTGGCTTGTGCTGGATTCCCAAATGGTACACAGTTAGCTCAGCACCTCCTCCATCATCTCCTCCCGTACAGAGCAAAGCTCCTGGCATGTCCCACTGATATGTCCTGATATGTCATCATGGTTATTTATACGCTCCCGCCTACCCCACATTATGTCACACATCTGGACTGTCGGTGACAGAGGAGAGCTTGGGCGCTAAGTCGTGTCACGAAAGAGATGTAATAGGAGGTGGAGCAGTTACAGCCCAGTTTAAGCCCACACTTTTCCTTGATAAAGACTCATGACATGCCTGACTCCAAACACTGTGTTCACTTAAGAAATACAGACGCCAGTGATATGGCAACATCAAAATCTAAAGGATGCATTGCTGTGACAAAGCAGTGGGCGTACTGTGGGCTGCTGGAGTCTGTGTTCTATATCGAACACAATACATTCAGTCCACCAACAGAACAGATCTCAGAAGCAGCTTATATGCTAGATACTGAATGAAAGAAAAACATCCAATTACGACTTCTCTGTGTGTTTGGTGAAGACATGAAGGTCTGTCGATTGTCACAAGTGCTTTATACTGGACACAGTGACCCTCAGCAACCATCACTGGCATTCTCCTCCCTTTATAAGGGCAGCTGAGCGGTGAAGGCACTTCTAAAGGTGACTGCCTGAGCGTTGGGTGTCCTGTCTAACCCTGCAGTGAGGCCTCAGGGAGAAGCTTGGGTTACAGCTGCCAGAAACCTGAGGCCTGATGTCTGCATCAAAAGTAAATTCCACTTAACGTGCCACATCCCTTTCCAACGCGACCTGGGGGCTTTAGAGTCCGGAGACTCCTTTATATAGTGCATACCATGTTTGTTTATGCTAGCAGGGTGGATAGTGTGCCTTAAAGTGGGATGGCAGTGTGAGACCAAAGGGATATTTGGCAACGGGTGCCGATCTTCCCCACTACATTTCCAGTTTTCCACTCCACCACTTGCCACCTCCAGCCCTCCCCAGCCGGCCCCCCTCATTCCTCTGCAGGACAAGTGGCCGTATTGATCTTAAGAGGCCAGTCGGCTTTTATGGTTGCAGCTGACATGAGCGGGATACCAAGATGAATTCCTAAATGGTCTTTACCTCATTTGTTTTGCTTTTTTGTAATTTAAGAGAGTTGCTGTTATTGAGCCTGCCGCCCCCCCCCGGCACTCCCAATCCATTGATAAACTGTGAGCTCAGCAGATAGCAAGCTCCGTGACCTCTGACCTTCCCGTCAGAGGTCACAGGCTTCTAGTGTGTACACGGTTTAGGGATTAGTAAGCAGTGGGATGCAAAATGACTGTTGTGTTGTATGGAGGCTGGTGTGTAGAGCCTAGATCCCCCATAGTTTTCCTAGCCCAGAGTCAGAATTAAACTCCCACTGGTATTAGAACAATATTTATTTGTGTTAGAGGGGAGGTGATTCATATTACTCAAAATCACTGGCATAGTACGAGCGAGATCTGCCTCTTGCTGCGCATTTTTTCCTCTCATTAAAGGTGTCCGTGCCCAGAGGAGCAAACCAATGCCTACCACACATTTCCATGTAGTGCCAGCTCTGCCTTTTCTTCTCTTTGTGTGCCGTCTCTCGCTGCAGAAGAAATTCGCCATGTGTGGGTTGAGGCAAGGGAAAGGGTCACAGCTTTTTTATCGCTGCATTATTTAAGATCCTGCCGAGTTTGTTTTTTTTCCCTCTTAGCAAATTCATCCAAGTCAAAAGCACACTGCAATCTTAAGAGAGAGGAAGAAAGGAAGAATGTAACTTGTGTAGCCCGAGGTGGGCTATGACTCACCTAGACATTGTTCAGATGGAGTGAAAAAAAAAGAGCCAAGTTCAATAGGAGTTTCTATTGAGCAGTGCTTAAAGCCACCTTTCTCTTAACAAGCTGCAGTGAGAGGTGGTTTGCCTACCAAGCTTGCCTGCAGCTCTCCGCAGGGCGATTATGTCACGGCGGGCCAGTCAGAATGATGTGTATCTCTCTGTTAGAAGGCAGCTCTACTGCAGCAAAGGCTCTGACTAGGAATATTATTATTATCTCCTCCAGGATCCTCTCCACAGCAACAACGGTGCCGCATTGTGAGAGCTCTGGAGAAAGCTGTTTTTGAAATAATCCGCCTGTCTGTTATCCTGCCTCTCAGACAATAACATCCAGAAAGGCTTTTTTACTTTCCACCACCCACACTGACAATGGTGTAAAGGCTTTACAACAAAAGGATGATGTGGATATGGGGAGAGTGAGTTTCCGTGTCCTGTCCTATCATACCTTCTCACAGCGGCCCAGAGGGAGCCGGGATTTGGTCGTGGCTGTTGACCAGCCAATCAGGGAGCAGTGAGCCGTGTCTTAAAGGGATATCTGCCATCTCTGCTGCCGCGAAGCCTGGAGAGCCAAGAGAAGCTATCGGTGCTCAGATCTATATCAGGGCCAGGGAGTAATGACGAACAGCCCCCTGATTCCGCTGGGAGATTACCTGGGGTTCTTATCGCTGCTGGCACACATTTTGACATTAAAAAGGAAAAGAGGCCACGCCCTTTTCACAGTCAGCTGTGCTGCGCCGAACAGAGCTAGCACTATCTCCTGCTTTTGTTTTTCCGTCTCCCGTTGCCTTTATCTCTCTGTCTTTCTCTGTCCATGTCCGTGGTCTGAAGCAGGACTCAACCCTCCCCCCACTGCCTGACCAATGAGGGGAACCACACATGCTTTTAAACCACTGAGCTCAGATCTGGTGTTGCATTAATTGAGTTAAATGGATTGCGAGGGTCGAGATGATTTGTCTGTCGGCTTTTATTGCTGCAATTTAGACTGTGCCTCATTGCATTATGCCACTTAATGAGAGCCCTTAGCAGCTGTTTTGTCTCTGCTGGTATTAACATGCACAGGTTCACTTAACAGGAGAAAGTGGGAATGTGCTAGCCCTAATTTCCAGCAATTTGTAGTTGTTAATCAACGGGAGCCACTTTTATAAATGGAATTTCTATCCCATACCTGTTTTACATGTCCTTTTTGTTACTCTGTAGGCTTGAGATTGTGATTTGTGACCTCTTCCATCCTTATACCCCCACCAGCAGCCCACCTCCATCCTTCATCCTGGGCCCTTGCGGGGAGTTTGAGCAGGTCTGGATCGTCTCTGGTGAAATATGCCTTGTCCTTTTTCCTTCATTTCTCCTTATCTGGTTAGTGCTGGCTGTGGGCCTGCTGCGGCGTTGATTTGTGACCCTCTCTGTCTGCAGCATCGAGAGGCTTTAATGCAATGCGTGCCTCTGCCCTTCTCCCTACTGATGAAACAGGCCCCTGCATTCCCCTGATAGACTGCTAATTTGTATACTAAACTGACAGGCAGCCGTGATAAGGGCTAGCAACTGCTGCGCAGCGAGGGAGGGAGGGAGGGAGGGTCGGAGGAGTGGTAGCGCGGGGTGCAGTAAGCGAGACGAAGGGTAATATTTTACACAAAGCTCAAGCCCCCCTGCTCCTCTCTCGGCATTCATTTCCCTGCGTCTGTTGCTAGGGGGAGAGGGAGCAGGAGTTTTCAGGCCTGGCCCTCTGTCGTACACACACACACACACACACACGTGTTATACGTGCCGATGAAAATGGCACTGGGGGCTAAGTAGGAAAAGGTTTGTGTGTGTTTTGCGTGCGTGCAAGGGGGAGACCACTCGATTCTACGCGGTCACTATGGAATTCATTATCATCTTAATGATGCACCACTTGAGGCGAGTATCTGTTGGTTGACAGTTGCGTGGGACGTTTCATCTCTCTTCTCCATATATCCCATCATGCTCGCTGGGGGTTTGCCGTCTTGCTGGCCCACACCTGTTCTGACAAGCAGGCGGTGGCGGCCGCGGTGTGCAGGCGGTGGGCGGGAATCGGAGTAAAAAAAGGTAGACGGTGCCTGTTCCCCGCCCCGCGAATGCATAGCACCGCTGCGACTTATAATAAACGACCGCTCAGGAGGTCATTAAGTTTCTGGAATGGCACGAGGACAAATGCAGGGGAGATAATTAATTTGGTGTCTCCCTTTGCAGCCTGGGAGCTGTAGGCCCACTGTGCATGTCTAATGCAGCATTTATTGCAAAAGGAGCTTTAGCGGACATCTGGGGTGAAAAGGTGATAGTAGTTGAGGACTCTTGGTGGGGGCTGATAGAAGTCGTTATTGATGCTGCTCCCGTATGAGGAGAAAAATCACACCCCTGCTGCTGTTTGACTGATGGGTGTTTTTGCCATATGTGCTTCTATATTTAAGCGCTCAAGATCGTCGTGTGACTTTCGTGCGCAGAACAAATCAAATCGAACAGATCAGTACACGTATTCAAGCATTTTCTTTAACTCATCGTGGCGATGGTTGAACTGGTCGAAAGAAGCTGCGCTGAAAACCACAAATATATGGGTATCACTCGGAAAAGAGATGGAATGCAGGACTTCAGGTGACAGTGAGTGGAAAATTGAAAGAGAGGGCAGTGAAGGAGGAAGCTGACAGTGATGAAACACCAAGCAGGGAAGCAAATTAACAGTGTGTGTGTGTGTGTTAGTGTAGGTGGGAGGTATGGTAAGTGTGGACCCAGAGACAGGCAGGTTCAGCCGGGATAATTGAGAGCCTGGTCGTCCATGCCAGGATACATGCCCTCTTGCCCACACCTTTTCTTCTTTTTCCTACTCTTTTCTTTCCTGATCTGTTCTATGCCACCCAGTAAGTCCTTTAGTACCATTCCATTGTCACGTCAACACACCACAAAGTAGCCGTGTTGCCTCCACCAAGGCGTTTGACCCAATCATCCGTCATTGAAGCATGGATAGCAGCGTGGTGTGTTTGTTTCCTCTGCTCTGTTACCCGTGATTATGCAGTGGGACAACATTCTTTCTAGCCATGGTTGCACCGGTGCGTGTTAAGTTGATTTTCACTTGTGTGCACGCATCGTTTTATATAAGCGATCATCTTTGTGCGCTGCCCATTTAATTTGCCTCGGTATTGAGCTGCCAATCATTCCATAACAGTTGCTTCTTTAAGGGAAGGAGCTGTCACTTTGAGAACTTGTTGGTTCACATTTGGTTTGCGGTATATACGTGTTGAGATTAGCCGCCTTACCACTTGTCCTGCAACAGTCTGTCAAGAACATAGCATGTGCCAAATGACTCAGAACTAAATTGTAATTATAGTCTTTACAGGCATAAGCCCACAACAAAGCCTACTAGCAGGTTTCTTTGTTTTCACACCACAGCTGTTGTGATAGCACTGCCAGCTTGTGTAAAAATCATATCTCTACCAAGGAAGGGAAGGGCTGTATCGTCTTTACAGGCATGGGAGGAGACTTTATTAGGAATTTGCTTGTATTTAGTCTAGGTTTACCTTATCTGGCTGCAGGATTTCTTCCTGTTTGGAGACCATTTGCTCGGCTCCAAGGAACGCAGAGCGTGCAGTTGGAGCTCTCGGATCAAAGGTAGATGGAAGACCTGGGGATGGTTTGATATAAAGCGGAGGAGGGGGGTTCGGTGGGTGAGGGGGAGTTGTGGAGAGAGAAACTGGTCTCTCAGCAGTCTTTACTAAATGAGGTTAATTGAATCTGGGTAATTGCTGACCTTCCTGTCTCAGTGAAATCACAGCCTTAACTGATCAATGCTTTTCATAAATTTATGCCTCAAGGTCATTCAGTTGATTATACTGCCCTCCCTTACTGCCTGCATCGCCTCCCTCAGTTGGCCCATTGTGCAAAAATTAAGCGTGGCAGCATTTTAGCACTAAAAGAATGCAATTAAGCTTGTCTCAGATTTTCTAAATTAATTAGCTTGCTGTGTTGTTAAGTAAAAGCAATGTGGACATGGAAAATTTTCAAAGATTATTTTTTCAGCCCTTGCTGTGAAAGCAAATGCGTTTCGCCTCGCAATAAATGTCTCACTTACCGCTCGCAAGGTTTTCTGCCTCTCTGCTCTCCCTCCGCGGCTGCTGCTATTATCTGGAGATTTATGTAGCCAATAAGTCACTGGTGTTCAGGGAAGTTGGGGACTTTTTAAAACAAACAGCGGTGTAATTTGTAATTTGGCATTCCCTAAATCTGGGAATTATGGTTCTGCATGTGGCTCTTCAGGGAGTTTGCACTCTGATGGTGGGTTTACTGGCCCGGCTTCCTCCCTGGACTCCCTCTCTTTCTTTCTCCCTCTTGTTCCTTTTACGCCTGCCGAGGAAACGGGAGGATTTCACAGCTGCTGAGAGCTGGGCCCCGGCTGGGCCCTATGACCTCCTTCTTGCTTTTTCCCCCTCCCTCAGTCTCACTCCCTTTTTTCTCCCTCTCTCCAGCAGTCTCTTTCCTCAGGGAGCTCTTGTGTGGCTCAGAGGAAGCTGAATCATAAAGCATGGCTAATGAATAGAATAGGGAAGGAAAGCTGAGGCCTGCTGACGGCCCTCCAGAGAGGAGGCCAGGCCCCTGAAGCCCCAGGCTCAAATAGCAGACGGCCCCCTCAAAGGTCAGGCTTCCTGCGGCCCGCTCCAAGGGCTTTTGGCTCCCAGGCAATGTGGCTTGAATTTCCCCCATTATTTTTTTTAAATGGTTAAATTTCCCTGTTTCCTTTGGAAAACCTGGCCTTTGCTCCTCTTGTTTTTCATTGTCTTCTCTTTCTCTCTATATATATTTCCCCTCTGTCTCATCTTTCCCCGTCTGTTTTTAATGGCAGCCAGGGTTGCCTCAACAAAGAGAGTGTGAAGAATTTGTTATACATGACCTCTGCACACCACAACCGCAGGCAGCTCCGACTGCCAGCAGCACAGCCCCGTGAAAAAATGTCAACTTGACCAGCGAAACCCAGAAAGTTCTACAAAAACAACAGCGAGCCAGATCGGGGCTGTGCTTTGACATGCCTTTTTAAGAAGTGCTTTTGCAAGCCGGCCTTGTAATTGTGGATTATACGACTGACTCATGCAGACTTGGCAGGTGCAAAACACAGCATTAAAACCTAAATATTGGTTGTTGATGTTACTTGGAATACATTTGGAATATAAAACAGCTCGCTGCACACTGAAAACGGCTAGAAGAGGAATAAGGAGATCTAGGTCATCTTGGCACATGGTAAACACAGCGTTTTCTGTTCTCTTTCTCAGGAACATGTTATGTCTGTCTGGCTCTCTGGATAACCACTGGGGTCATAACAATTGTTTTAACTGTTACAGTGAGTTATGGCATTACCTACCCTGTCTTTTTTGGGTTTGTGACCCTGTGCCACACTAAGCAAGTCCCTGAGCCAGCTCCCGTGTCCATTTGACAAGCTTCATTTCATTCTGAGCCCATATTTTTCTTCCAGGGCCTCCGGGGCCATGATTCAAGGCTGAGGTTGTGCTGTTGCAGTGCTGAGGCTTGGTACTGGAGCGTTTAATATCGTCCAAAGCTAACAAAGAGCCTGTGTTGCAGCCTGGCGCCCCGGTTATGGGAGACTGAAAGAGGGCAATGCACAACACTCTGTCTTTCCTCTATAGTCTTTCACTTTGTCTACTGTAAGAGGAAACAGGAAATATTTCAGTTCAGCTGAGTGTTTGCCCTCTTTTGGATGTTCCGCTTATCGAGACTCAACTAAAGAGGTGTTATTGACATTTTCTTACTGTATTTGCACTAGATTAGTGAGGTATCTTAAGCACTCTAGTCGACCAGTTTTTCCAAGAATACTGTAATTTATTAATCTGGTAAAAAAAAAAAAAACTCTCTTGAAGAATCTAATAACATCTATAATATGTGTTCATGATTCAAATCCAGAATCTCAGTCTGACAACAGAAGCTTAAAGCAATTGACTCATTGTTGTATCACTATCACTGACTTTCCTTGCAGTGTAGAACTTGACTGAAGCCAATATTTCTCCATTTTTAACATGTTTTTAGTCGATGCAACTGTTTACATTGACTTTCAGGTCTTCCCTTAAGGTTTCATATCTGCATTTTATGTGCCTTCTGTGTCAGTAAAGCAAATCGACGAGAGAATCGGCGCTCTCCTTGGGCACTGTTGTGGTTAATGCCGAGACGAGACATCAAACATTGTTCAGAACAGTAACACAGTGGCAGTGAAGGAGAAACTGGGAGGTCTTGGAAAGAAGAGGACGTCCTCAAAACACTTTGGAAGAACTAACAGGGATGCCAAGGACAGCCATCTGTGTTTACAAAATCATTTGCTTTCTCTTTCTGTCTCTGTCTCTCTTGTGCTCACTCTGATTCACTGTTCATTCTTTACATATGCTCCCTTTGTGCCGCATAAAATACAAGCATGCCAGTTAAGGACACTCGGGCCCTTTGGGTGGAACATATGTTCAGCTCTTGCAGCTTTTTACAAGTCTGCAGATCTCAGATGAGAGGAGCTAGAGCAAAGGGAAATCGTGGCTTTAAACAAAGCCCCTATATGGGCTGATATTACAGGCCGTGGAGGATTTTCATTGTTAATATAATCTCCCGAGCATACAGACTTTTTTTGCTGCAGTATTTTTGAACAATGCCAGGCTCTGTGCGGATTTACTGCTTTTCGGTCGTAGTGTTTAAAAATTTCCTGTCTGGTCAGTGAGTGTGGCTTTTTGCAAAAATCTATGGTGTGTTTTGATTTTGGTGGTGCTTGCCAGAATCTACATATCCATCTAACATAGAGAGGAGCATACCTTGCAGTGTTTAGTCTGCACGTCTCCATTATCACTTCATAGTCACATGCCTTTCTCCTGCATGCAACCACCATTTGGTTTCCACTGCCGGCTGTCAGTCACATCAGCCACCTCTGTAAGTGTCAGATCATCGGTTTACTTCCCACATGGGCTGATATTGTCTTTGAGATTGAATTAGCGAAGGAAATATACAGTTTTTAGGGTAGAATTGTATTCTATTCATGAGATATGCAATTCCTTTAAAAAATAATGCAGAACAAAATGCGATTTCTGAGCGGCAGCGTGTATGCAGGAGCCTTTGTGCTCTAATGCTGTATAGCCATCTTACTGACTTCCTTGTCTTTGACAGCATGTCTTTTAAGGGTTTTCAGGTGGCACAACAGTGCCACCTAATGTTACCTCATCAGGAAAGAGCCAGACAGGGACCATCTGGTACAGAGGGAGCTCTTCTCGTTGGCTGATTTGAGACTGTTGATTGACTGTATAATGCTGTGTGTGGGAGCTGAACTTTACCTCCAAGCACTTGTAACCACATTTGTGGCTGAATAAGCCTTTTATCGAGCAGGCGAAGTATGTGCCTGTGCCTGCATTAGTTCTGATGAATTACCTTAAATTATATGAGTCAGTTTTCCTAATAGGATGGATGGTAGTTTGTCAGTGACTCTGCTCATCAAACAAAATCCACTAAAGGTCTGCCTTCTTGTTTTTCCAGGTGTCTGATGTAGGATCGGAGAAGCTCTTTTCCCCCACCACACCCAAAGGTAAGAGCCTGATCTGTTTTCTGTCGCACCCTTCCAGTCTTTCCTCTTCTGCCTCATTC
This sequence comes from Dascyllus trimaculatus, assembly GCA_024666655.1. Classification (NCBI taxonomy): domain Eukaryota; kingdom Metazoa; phylum Chordata; class Actinopteri; family Pomacentridae; genus Dascyllus; species Dascyllus trimaculatus. The sequence continues at coordinate 8,053,638 of CM045449.1, read as the reverse complement.
ATACACATAACAACAACTGGGCTTTGCAAATGAGTCCAAGTCTCCCTCGCTCTAATCCTGCAGCTCCCATTCAGATTTAAATGTCAGCAGACATAAACAAGGTCTGGTGACTACATATGCATACATTTTTGCCTGGGTGCAGAGTGGCGTTTCTTGGACGACCCCGCCAAAGGCTTAGCCCTCCTACATATTGGTTCATTAGAGGGGATTTAGAGCCTCCCTGCCACATGCTCCCACAAATGGGAACTTCCCCTCAGGCAATACAAGCTCTCTGACAGCAGGCCTGGACCATAATGGATGCCAAAGGAAAGCGAGAGAAAGAGCTTTGTCAGCCCCCCAGACAACACAAACTCTGTGTGTGTGCATTCACATACGCACATTTGTGGATTATAAGGCCTTCTCTTTTTGTGTGGTATGATCATGCACGATTTCACATGATTTTGTGCATTTTTTTCGTGTGCGCCCAACGACATAAATGTGTGGGTATATATTTGGCATGTCACTGACACCATGTGGGCATAGACTGTTGGCTGCACCTGTGTATTTGCTACATGCAATGATGCTTGCCAGGTCAGAGCAGGCAGAATGGTGTCAAGCTGTGGATGCAGGGAGGCGGAAAAGAGAGAGGACAGGCTCGATCAGCCTAGTAGTGACAGATAGCAGCATGGAGACCACGTCCCCCCAGGGCAGGACCCAGGAAGGAGGCCCATTAACACAAGCTGAGGGAGAAGGAAGTGGATCTGCTGAACAGAGTAAACTGTGGCCATGTGAGGAGAGTTTTGGAGGGGGGCATGTTTGCAGGACTCAACAGACACATCAGCGTCATCATTTGTATTGTTAAAAAATGTAGTCATAATGTCTCATATATTTCTTGAAAACGTTGAGGTAAACTCCTTTGTGTAAATTGTAGAAATCAGTGCAGCCAGTGTTGTATTCCATCTTGGTTGTACCACAGCTCTGATCATCACAAATTAGAGCTTTTATGTATCTCCATTTTATTCACCTCCACATCAGAGCATCCACTCTGAAAGCTACGTGTGTTCCCTCTCAGCAGCACATGAAGGTGTTGCTTGGTTTAGCACAGTAGCTTTGACTGCTGAGTGGAAAAACATGGCTGACAAGCAGGAGAGAAACCAGGCCTACTGGCTGTATGATGTAGATGACCTGTGACCAGTGTCGGCCTCATGAAACCTGCGTTCACAATGACAATGACTTCCAGACTTGCTTGGTTTAGAAAACAACTAGACCGCGTCCAACTCCATCTATTCTCCACCGGGCTGCTGAACTGCTGCTGTTGTCAGCTGTCAGGGTGTTGACTTATTTTCCTTGCATGCTTGTTCAGAACATGGCTGCATGTACGCAGACCCTGCCATGGAGAACTGATGGTGCAAGCACATACACAGCCACTGTCAAACACCCCTTTCTATTTCAGCGGGTGAAGGAAGGCCTCTGTGGATCTTGCTAACGTGCACACAGGGCTGAGGATTAGATCCCTGGAATTACATCCCGACAATCCAATCAGTCTCTCCTGATTATCACACAGATCAACCAGATCCTGTTTGGTTGATGTACAAGAAGGGCACCAGATTAGAGCTGGGGGTTAGAAAGGGTGAGGCTGAAAGAAATCAGCAGTTTGATGAGGTGATTTGGTGGCGATGAGCAAGAAGTTGCCACGCTAGAAGGGCAGAGCTGCCAGCCAGCTCTCATCTCCCATTCCAGTGTTGTTGTTTGGAGCTGTAATGGATTCTGGGACAGTGTTTGTTTTTGGCCTAGACTGGTTTTTCTGTGAGTGTGTGTATAATGTGTGTGCAATACAGAGCAGCCCACAGGCTGTTTTCCTCTGGTTTAGAATGCAGCGTATGTGTCCCATTACCGGTCTTGCTCACGGTCCTGTGGGACTGATGAAAAGCCTGCGTTCCTCTGATCACCAGGCCTGTCGAGCTGTTGGCTGGGAGAGTCTCAGACAGATGCATGCACACACACACACACACGGACACACACACACACATAAACATTATGGCACACATAAATATATAATGCCGCGACCATGTTTGGTTTGTACAATTCACTGGATAATGAGTGTTTCTTTTACTTTTACCTCTTCCTTGCTTTTCAACGTTGTGCTCCTTTCTGAACTTTATTTTGGTGAGCAGTTACGAGTACAAACAGTTGAGGTTAAGTCCAAATTGTACACAGGCCCGCAGTCTGTCATGTTAATGAAACGGTTCAGGGTTAATAGAGGAGAGGAAAGACCAACATTGTAATCAGTGACGGCAGAGCACTGTAATTATGCACACAGAACAGGGTTTTGGGCAAAACCCAGACACCCTTGCCTTCTTTCTCTCATATTTACTTTTCATCATCTCTGCATCGCTCGCCTGTTGACAACCTGTTATAGATGCAAGCCGACGGTACTGATAATAGCACAAACTAATAGTATCTGTAATAGCACAGCACACACTGTGCAATTCTCTTTGGGTGTTGTTACCCAAGAGCTACCACAAGTTCTGCTGAACGTCTGTCTGTGTTGGTGGTTATAATGTAGGAAGGTGCAGCAGAGGGCAAGCATTATCTAACAGTTATTGGTTTTTGTTTATTTCCTGTCTTAAACCTCCTGCAAATTATTGATTTCCTGGAGGATGGCATGTTTAAGTAAAAGCGCTGTGAAGCCTTGTGCTCCACTCAGGGCTACTCTTATTGAATCGCAGGTCAGAGTTTACTGTTGTCACTTGCTAGAAGGCGAATGAGAAGCTAAATGTAGCTGCTGAGCATGTACAGGGCACCTCCACAGAGCATAGATAAACACTTCGCTGGTAGGCCTTCTTATGACATTTCACAAAGCTGGGCCTATGGATGTGGTGGGGAGTTATCACCTAGCTGTCAGCAGCTAGAAATATCTGAGAAGAACACTTAGGAATCTGCACAGGCTATGTTGAATGTTGCATCTGTGGGCTTTAGAGCAATAAGTATAGTCGAGGCACCGTCTTTTACTGCCCCTTCTCCTCTCGGAGGTCCTGTTGTCTCAGCTAAATGCAACCTGCCAGGGTGTGATGGTAAACCCATGTGGTGTGCCGTCCACCGGAGAAACCTGGGGCATCTTGGGATAGCAGGAGAAAGATTGGTAGAAAACCCATTTCTGAAGTGGATTTGTGCCCTTGTAATCCTGATTAATTTTGACCCGTTGTGCTCATTTTAAACAGAGCATTACAGTAAGCGTGAACACAGCAAGCTCCGGGGCGAAACCAGGAGCTTAGCGGCTTTGGGAGGCTTAGCTGCAGATGGCATTTTAAGCCGGACTTAATAAATTGTTTCCATTAAACTTACCGGCCCACACATACTGGATTAGACCAGTGGAACAAAGGAAGAGGAGAGCGTGCAGACGAAGAAGGGGGGGGGGAGAGAAAAGCACACAGAACTGCCATCATGCACATCTGAGTCTGTTAACATCTCTCCGAGGCCAAATGAAAGGTGAAGATGAGGTTACTGTAGTGTTCGGGGGGAGAGAAGCTTTTGGACACGAATGCAAAATACACTCACTTTAGATCTCGTGCTCGTCAGGGATGTCGGACCAATTTGCCTAAATGACATAGAAGTAAACAAACAAAAAAGATGCATAAACCATTTAGCTTGGCAGTGGATTTAGGGCTTATCCTCTGACTGTTTATATATAAACACATTAACAGTGCTGTAGCTTAAGGATTTAGGATCTGCCCATACCCTTGCTTTTTTTTTTCTATGGAAGCTTTTTACTCATATATCCATCTGCTATTGTGGGAAATCAATTCCTTATGGTAGAACCCCGCCTCTCGCCTCTTCTATCCTCAGCCCGCCTCCGCCATACCTCCTTCCCCCATCGGCTCATGGCTTGCTCCCTAAGCTCTCATTATGTGCTACACAGTCCAGGGTCCCTGTGTCGAATCGCTAATCAACCACCCTGTCTGCAGGCCTGCTCTCTCAATAGGTGCTGAGTGGCCTTTGTTCCACCGCTGCTGTTTGCTGCATGTCAATAAAAGAGCTACGGTCTCGTCTACCTCCCTCCTCCGCCTTGCCTTCCGTTACCTGGGCCAGCAGGAGCTACAGGCCCAGGCAGTGGAGGCTTACATAAAAATGAAACACGTCTCACATGCCGGATTGTGAATGCACGGAGAAGGGGAGGAAGGATGGTGATTGGAGCGGGAGCAGCAAGGTCAGGGGCAGAGGGATTGAGGGCAGCTCAGGCATAGTGAAGTAGATGAGAGAGCATGTTTGTATTCGGCCGAGCAGCTCTCCTCTGGCCAGGTCAGTGTAATGTATCACTAACCTCGGTGGCCAGCCTGACTGTTTGCAGCCTCTCACCCATTAAATAATGAATGGAGGTTGACCCTCTGACCAACTAATCAGCTTTTCGCCGCCGTTGAATCAGGATAGAGTGGAGGTAGACGGAGAGTGTGGCTGGCTGGCTGGCTGGCTTTCTAGCAGGCAGGCTAGATGACTGCAGGGCAGACATGACATTGGAAAAACATAAGGGATGCAAAAGGCTTCACACAGGCAGATTAGCAAAGGCTAGGAATTGAAAGCAGCCATCACTGCTGTGGAATCTAAGCCTGGTTAAGCTCACCTCGAGTACCTGCTGTGATTTGTTTGACAAATTCCAGACAGCTTGCAGGAAATACTTTCGTTATCAGAAAGTCCAATGTTCCTGTATTGACATAGCACTTATTTTGAAGCTCTGGTGTTTCAAGGGTTCATATGTGACAGGCACATGTGCGGAAAGGGAGCTGAGAGTTGGAAGTTTGGGTTGCGGAAAAGAAACCACCTCTCTTCCTTCTAACGGCATCCCACTTGTTAATGAGCTTGAACAGCAGCTCGTGTGTTCCCTCATTTGTTTTAAATATTAAAAAGGTACAAACTCCTCGCAGAATACAGAAGGCAGATGGGTTAGCTAACACCCTGAGTTCAGGGAGACAAAATACTTAGGAGGAATTGAGAAAACCAAAACATGACTTGTTTCTTTATTAATCTTTGGGTTATTACTGTTCACAGCCACAGGACAGCTTATGAGCTGAGTGATTTGTTTTTGGAGAAAAAGCCTGATATTAATGCTCCCTTTATTGATAGTGCTAATGCTGTTTGTGCAGCCATCCTTGTCGGAAAGATGAAAATAAATAGGGGGAGCTCAGCGGAGATAAGACACGTGTTTAATTATTAATTGAGCCATTACTGACAGAGATTGCCTTTTTTGATTTAAAGCAGGAAGGCCTGCTTCAGGGACAGAAAAAGCAATTACAGAATTCCCAGCTTGCACCGCCGCTGCCCATCGTTCAACATACGCTGCAAGAGAGGAGTGAAAGGAGACAAAACGCTCACACACACACACACACATACGCTCACACACACATCCTGTCACACTGCGGTGTTCCATAAATTATTTTAATTCTTCTTCAATATTTATAGCTTTTTAAATTACGATTACATCGTCATGTAGTATTTATGTAGAGTGGCAGGCAGTCAAAGGGACCAAACCACATTACCCGCAACCCCTCTGTGGTGTGGCACCTTGAAAAACTGACTGGAAGGGATTGCTGGAGTTTCTGTGATGCAAGAAGTGATGTCAAAATGCAGCGGCTTTTACAAGCTGCCTGTTTTCAAAGGCGGTCCTGATTTTCTATGCGTGGCAATTAGCTGGCTTGTAAAGTCACTGCTGATATGTCATGCTAACCCCCTGCGCATTCTGTAGCCCCTTTAGAGCACTATTGCGACCATTAGAAAAGTGTCTTCTCTGTGCAAAGAGCCTGGTGTGCATGAAATATTAACTCAGCCCCCCTTCAGAGCATTTGGTCACTGCTGGTTGAGTTTCATTCGTGAAACAGAGCCTCTGTTAGATACTCCGTGTATTTCCCTCTCTTGTCTGCGTTAGCTGTGATACGTGAGGACGCTTGACACCTGTCAGTCAGTCCTATCAGTCCCTGTCATCTGTGTCAGTGAGCCCATGGGTGGTGATCAGCTATTGTGACAGAAAATTGGAGTCGCACTGAAGGCAGTATGTGTGGCTTTGTGTTCATCGACTGAATATGGATTCCACTTTAGCCGTGGAAGGGCAGCAACTACAAAATCACTAAAGGCCATGAGGGACATTTAGGATAAGTTGTCAGGGACACGACCAGCATTTTGTCTGACACACTTGGGTGTGCCATCTCTGTTTTGCTGTTCACGCTGCCTCAGATAAAGTCAGAGCGAATGTAGTGAATCACTTCAGTACCGTGCAGCCTCAAAACTACCTCCTCTCACTTTCCACAGTTGTTCAGCTCAGGTTAAATGTTAATATTGCCAGTTTATTCTGGTCTTTCATGCGCAGGATTCCTCTCACCTGCTACACAGCTCAGCTACCCCGCCATCAGCGTTGCACACACCATGCTCAGAGAAAAAAAAAAAAGGCGCATGAATTTTTGTTGTGGCTGCGACCCGGAGGTGACACCTCAGGCAACATTTTGTGTGCAGCTTTCAATAGCGAGCACACAGCAGGAAGAGGGCATTCACAGCGCTGAAACCTGGAACAGGGCTACTGTCGTCAAGAAAAAAGGCTTCGATGTTATTTGATATGGTGATTTTTTTGGTCAAGCTTAGGTGTCAAAGCGTTACAGAGAATAGATGTTTCAATAAATGACTATGAAAAGCAGCGAACTGACATGCTGAACCAAACGTGTTGCAGATTAGCCTCACTATGAACAAGGCATGTATATGGAGTTGAGGCCTCTTGTGAGATAAGCTGCAGCTCCTGTAACTGACTACCTTGTGAAACACCGGTTGACTGTCATCTTGACACAGTAGCAGCATTGGATAAAATAAATGTAGGCTACTTGATTTTTTTTTTGGTTGAGGTTGTTTTGTTTTTTTTTCAGGAAAAGGGAAGAATTTAGAAAGGATAACTCTAGAGAGCAGCAGCTCTCATCACATCTTCTGTCTAATCTTAATCCTCCTCCTCCTCCAAAGAAAACACAGCCAACTGCATTGTGGAAAGCCTTTTCATTGTTTACTTATGAGAATACATGACCAGCGTCTTGTCAGTACTGTCAAGCCTGAAATGTAAAGCGTGTCGGCTCTGATCACTTGCAGGTTTTCTTGCTTTTAATCCTTTATTCCCAGCTCCAGTCGCTCTGCCAGAGAGAGTGGGTTTTTTCCCCCCACCCTGCATTTGTTTGAAGATCCCAGTTCCTCGCTATGTGCGTTTTAAGCTCATCTGTGTTGAGAGGTTCCGAGCCAATGTTGTTTGCAGATGAGGCTGTAACGCTCATTGACAAAGCCAGATGGTAGGCGATTGTGGCCAAACACGACGCTTGGATAATGTACAATCGCTGGCAAGGGGACAGTCGTCAGCCTAGATGGATATTACAAACATGCTTGTAATGGATTGGACATTTTGGGAAGCAGTTCACACGGGCTTATAAAGATGGAAAAACCATCGCCAGGAACAGAACGGATGTAAAATGCTTCGGATTCCATGACAGACAAGGACATCCAAGTATCAGAAGAACGTGCCAGAGTATTGAGGGGAGAAAGGAGATGAACCCAGGAAACAAGATCCCAAATCAAACAGAAGTATTAGCAAGCCGTATAAAGTATTTTCCAAGTGTTTCCAGATGGGTGGTCCTCCCCCCAGTGTTTGTTCAGTATTTCTGAGCCCCTTACCTTTCCAGTGGTTTCATATTAGCAACCATGTTTCTGTCAGTGGCTTATCAGAGCCGCTCTGTCTACGAGCAACACCGCAGGCTTGGACTAGTACAGTCGGTTTGACAGGGGGCTGAGTTTGGAGATACAGTCTGGCTATTAGCCTTGACCCCAGCACACGGTGAAAGATGTAACTTGACACGGACTGCTGAGAAAGGGCTTGTGTTCGGTCGTGTATTTCACCGGACGTGAGAGCCATCAAAGTTTGTTAACAGACATGCAGTAATTCACTGAGGCAGAGGGGCCTGCATTTTTAGGGATGGTTTGAGGAAAAAAAAAAAAAAGAGAGGAACATGCACAGTGTGGTCTCCTCCAATATTCAAGCGGTCATCTGTTTGGCTGTTGTTTTTGGCTACCGGTGAATTCCCAGCACTGGGCCCTATTGGTGGGGCCCCCTAATGGCCTCTGACTGACTGCAATACCCCATTCAGCAGAGCATGGGCTCCAACCTCCCTGGCTGTTGGGTTAGTGCTGCTGTGTTGAGGGGGTGAGCAGCAGGGCTGGGATTTCACTGCTGTTTGTTTTGGGAAGGAGCAAGAGGGATTGTTCCAATGTCACACGAGCCATGGAGAGATGCGTACAGAGCACTGACAGCAGCACTGACCAGGGTTAGACTGACACATGGTACTCCTGATATTTGCATTTTGGTTCAGATACAAGTAAAATACTATAAAAATGATATTTAAAAAAATACTTTCACTTCTGTATAAACCTATTTAAGTGATTTCATATATGTGGCAGTATTGCATTAATAACCTGGATTAAATGCACTTTAATATTCAACACAGTACTATTTTAACAGTTTATATTATCATTAGCACTTCAGTCTTCCATCCATCCATTATCTGTACACTGCTTAATCCTCTGTAGGGTCGCAGGGGGACTGGAGTCTATCCCAGTCGACTCAGGGCGAAGGCAGGGGACACCCTGGACCCTGGACTATCACAGGGCTACACATAGAGACAAACAAGCACACTCGCATTCACACCTACGGACAATTTAGAATAATCAATTAACCTCGGCATGTTTTTGGACTGTGGGAGGAAGCCGGAGTACCCAGTGAGAACCCACGCTGCACAAGGAGAACATGCAAACTCCACACAGAAAGATCCCAGGAGTCCTAACTGGGACGCGAACCGGGGATCTTCTAGCTGCAAACCACTGAGCTACTGTGCAGCCCACTTCATACTCAGACAGTATTGGTACAGAAATGTAATATTTAAATAAATTTGTAGCATTGCCAAATACCATTTATCTCGAAGCTCAGCCCAGCATTATGAGCACATTCAAAAGGCCACATCTGTTAGAGCCTAACTGTGACAAATTGCATCAAAAATCATGTCTGCTGCCTGTGTTTTTAGGAAAAGATCAATATATAGCTATCACTATCACTAATGATACAGGTATCGACTCATCAACTGTTGCATGCAGGGTAAGTGCTGGAGTGCCTGGGGCTCCTTATCAGCTGTGGCACACTGTATTAGTGCGCCGCGTCGGCGTATACTGACCTAATCCTGGTAGCAGGTGCCACCGGAGCCGAGGTAGAGTGGACATGTTTTTCAGGGAGGATGAGCCATCTGGGTCTTGATACTTTATGGTGCTTAAAACACACTCTCAAGTGTGACACTCCCAGCACTTACCTTTTAGCTGCGCGCGGTAATCAAAGCGCTGGCTGCTAAAGGGAGCGAGAGGAGGCTTTCAGGAGAATTTACAGGGTTTGATGTGGTGTGGAGTCTCTGTTTCGACATGGTTTCACGAAACAGTCAGACACACTTGGCGGTTTGATTTTGATTCCTCTAACTCCTTCAGTGTTGTTTTTGTCATATGCAGTCTGAAATATGTCGAGCAGAAAAGAAAGTGTGTTAGTTTTGTTTTGTTTCTGTGTTTTTTTTTGCTTCCATGCCAGCCAGCCCTGCTCCACACTTTTCCTGGGCCTTGTGTTGTTTTGTGTTTTTTTGTTTCTTTTTCCCTTTTTTTCTCCTGGTGTAGTCTGTTTCATCTCGCAAGCGATTTGGCTCGTTTCAGAGTCCAATTTCGCTGTTGTTTCACCGTGCGCCCCCCTCCCACCCCCTCCTCTCCTCGCAGACGTACTCACATTCACACATTTCCCCAAACTGACACGCTGCCTTCACACTCCAAACAAATCAATTCTTCACTTGCCGCACTTGGAACACCAGACCGAAATGCGGCAGCTCATAGCAGCCCTGAAAACGTGCAGGCTGTTGCTAATGTTCCTTGACCACTACGGATCAGGCAGGCCAAAGTCAGATCCTCGTGCCTCTGTGTGTGTGTTTGTGCGTTGCCGCCAGCTTGTATGTGTGGCCCGGGCTGAGCAGAGATGGGAGCAGACGGTCGGTGGTGGGTTTGGGTTAGCAGCAGCCCCACAGGTCAGGACTCGGGCCTTGTCTCCATTAGTTTACTTGACACAACTCTGTCCCCTCTGCTCTCTCTTCCCTCTCCTCTGCCTTATTAACTAACCCCTCTCTCTCTCCCTCTTTCTCCCCCGGTCTGGGTCACTGTATCCCTCTTTCTCTGTCATGCTCTCTCCCTCCAATCAAGAATGATGAATGAGGTGCAAGGAAGGACGGCGAGTGTTTGCGAACCTGATACACCCTCCAATTGTCACACTTCCTGCGGTGTTGAAGAACATGGTGGCTGTGGGGGCGGGAGGGAGGGGAGGGCTTTCAAGAAGGCTTTTGTGTGTGTTTGTCTAACTAAGCTCCGCATGAGAGCTATTTCAAACATCTCTACCTCGGCCCTCTAAGTGTGTCATCAGTCTTGACATGTAATTTACCGACCCTGCCTTCCCCACCAAAAAATAGAAGACTCGGACCAGAGAAAGAAATTTTCAAAGTCTTCACTTTTGAATATCACAAGCTCTGACTGCTGCAGAAAAAAAAAGGCTTGTAGCTCATAAGAACACAGCTCTTTTGGCATGTAGCCATTAGCAGGGGGAAATGGCAGCTCTAGTCTAGTCTTCAACAGCTGCTGGGTTTCCATCTGTAAGCCTAATTACCCAGCAGCACCCCAGGAGCAGCTCTGCAGCAGGATCCTCCTATAGAAGTGGCATTGATTACATCAGTGGGTCTATAGTGGACAGTGTGTTTCCCTGGAGGCCTGCAGATATGTGAAACTTAACCCCGAGCACTTTAATACACACTGGGGTGCTATCTTTAGACAAATACTCAACTAAGATCTTAAGACCCTATCGCGCCCACCCTTCCTGTGAAGGAAATTTGACATATACCGAGATCATTTACAGACACGCTCACATTGAGTGTATAAAATCATCAGTTGGCAAATTAAATAGGGTTTCGGTGCTCAAACTGCGGTATATTTTTAATAAACATGCATTTTTAGTCGGTACTGATTTGAATGGGGCAGCTGTGGTTCAGATGGTAAAGCGAGTTGTCTACTTATCACAAGGTTGGAGGTTCGATCCCCACCTCCTCCACATGCCACGGTGTCCTTGGACAACACACTGAACCTCAAGTTGCATGGCAGCTCTACCACCATTAGTGTGTGTGTGTGTGTGTGTGTATGTGTGTGTGTATGATTAAGAAATATTGTAAAGCACTTTGAGTACCTCTGAGGTAGAAAAGTGCCGTGTAAGTGTAGTCTAGTCTAATAAAAGTGACTATTTACCATTCAAGGAAAAATTGCCAAACTGCCAGTAAATTATAGCTCAGAATGTGAAAATGTGTGGCTTTACATCGTAGTTAATTGAGTGTCTTTGGGTTTTGAAGAGCGATTCAGAGAAAGAAGAAAATGTATCGACGGATTAATCGGTAATAGAAAATACCTGGTATTCAAGGCCCTAGCAGAGAATGTTTTCAATAGTGCGCAAGAAAAAATTTCCGTTTTCATTTGACTGAATCCTCTACATTAAACTTGGGCATATTTTGAAATATTAAACTTTGTACAGTATCTTTGCTGTGACCGTCTGCAGATGCAGGGATGTGCGATGTATTGTTTCAGGATCACAGTGTGTGGTTAGAACTTAGGTAGAAATAACCTAAACCCATCATGTTGTGACCTTTTTTCACTGCTTGATACAAAAAGAAAACTTGTGCGCTTCTTCATTGTACAGAACAAATCTACGAGACAAGTCTGTGTAATAAGCCATTATTTGTCTGATTTAAAGGCTCGTGGAAACACCAAGTTGTTTTAACATTGTTTACAAGAGAAAGACTTTGTTGTCACGCGGCTCCACATGTGCGCAGCAAAATGAGCAAAGGACAGGACAATGAAAGAGATGGATTTATTTGCAGAAGCGCATCATCAGAAAAGACAATGTTGACCGAAAACAGGCGCTCTTCTCGTCTTGCAGTAGTTGCCTCGCCATGAGGAAAGTTCCAAAGAAAAGAATCGTTTTAAATTTTGAATACAGACACACTCTCCTACAAAATCACCCCAGTGATTAAATCGTTCCAAACAGAGTTTTTCAAGCCACCTGGTAAAAATTCTTATACATACATCGCAGAAAACCAAATATCGCAATGTCAGTTTTCCCAGTATTGTGCAACCGTTGATTGTTTCAATGTGAAATTCCTGAGGCATGCTGCAAAGTACAAAGTAAGAGTTGTTACCCTGATGGGCTCTTGAATGATTAGAGCAGTAGCCCTGGGCTCCGGTCGTCATAGTGAAGACTAGAAGCTCCGGCCTGTAATAACAGGATGCCTCAACATGTAAACATGACAAGACAAAGAAACGCGGCGGCTGATTGATGATCCAACTCTCTGGCAGTTGTACATGAGGAGGTATTTGTTTTTAGCCACCTATAGAACACCACCAGCACTCGACAAAGCCAGCTGCCTCAGCATTCTTGGCCGTCGGAAGGGTGTTATTTGACATTAGGAAAATGGCTTCTGCATTTGCATGAAGCAGGTGAGCAGCTCAGGCAACGTCTCAGTCGAAACCACAGCTTTTGATACTCGCGCCGGCAAACACCCTGTATCCGAAAAACACTTGAGGAAATGTGATATGTCGGCAGAGATGTTTGTCCTACCCCTTTCATTGCACTAAACTGCAGCGGCTGCATATGTCAAAACAGTGAATGAGGTATGGTGAACGGTTCGGAGCTGTCAGCCTCCAATTGTTGCTTTGCTTTCAGAGTGGGGAGTGAAAATGGAGATGGAGGAGGAGGAGAAGAAAAACATGCAGGCTCTTTCAGCCTACTGTCATGCCACTTAAGATTTGTTGAAGGATTTTCACCCAGCCATTTCCATCCCATTGAGAAGTAATCAGTACGGCACTGAAAGATAATATTATATCCACTTAGAGGCATGTGGGCTTCATGCATGTTCATACATGAAATGAGGCTGGGAAGCAGTGCCTCTGTTTACATTGCTGAGCACTCACTCCCTCCATTTCTGCTTGGACTTGACGCTTCCTGGCAAAAGCTCCCTGTCTTTGTTTCTCTCGCATTCTTTCTCCTTCTCTCTTTCATTCCTACCTCCTTCCCTTCCATTCTCTGTGGATTGTGAGCCAGCTGGTGGGCTAATAGAGGATGCTTTCCTGTGGGGCACCAAAGTGATACTGTTCAGGCGTTATGCGAGCTTAAGTAAAGCTGACACGCTGCTCAAGAACTACAGCCCACACTGAGCTCCACGGCAGCCTGTGGAGAGATTCTGAAAAGGTCTTAAAGGTATGGGAGACACAGGGAGGCTGCCACTGTCCTCCCACCGCTGCGCTGTGATGTGGGAAGCAGGAGTTAAGTCCTTTATTAGAAGTGGCAGGCGTTGTCTCCAGTCACCTCGATAATTGCAGCACCACGTCCACCGCTATAATCAATTGAGACAGCTGCCGCTGCGGCGTTCAAGTCCATCAGGCAGGCGTGTCGTGCTAATTAATGAAATGATAAGGCTAGTGCTTGCAGCATTGCACAAATAACTCCTGAAGGCTCCCCTGCTTTTCAACACAAAATTCAGCCTCAGAGTTCCCATCCCTCCTCCCCTTTCCCCTGCGTGTTGACTGTCTGTCCACGGCGGCCTCGGGGTAAGAAGGGTCACCGGGGTTGGTGATGGGTCAGTGACAGTGAAAGGGGTCAAATTCCAGGCTGGCAGGGTGGGCCGTGTCAGAGGAGCCATTAGACTTGAGCTTTTCTGTTGAAAGTTCCAAGATGTCCACCCTTTTATTTAGGAGAGCCCAGTGGCACTGACCTCAGACGACCCAGCTGTGTTCATAAGAAGCTGAGACTGATGGCTGTCCCAGCGCACAGGATCTCTGCTGGAAACAGCTCAGCAGGGGGATGGGCATGACGCACACTCGAGGAAGAACAAGGAAGTGTGAGCGTGAAGGCGTCTTGCTTGTCTGCAGCACATTATAGCCAGGGGTTAATGACGGCTTAGCGTTGCTTCTGAAGCACCACTGGACCACGTATGACATAAAAGGATGTGGACAGTCAACATCTAGGCCTCTGTCGTTCCGCCTCTCTCTTTTCTTTCCAATTTAAATATGAGCTCCCCGCCGTTTGCCTCCCATCCACAATAATGGCATATGTGCCATGAGAGGTGACTGGCATATGTGGTCCTGCACCATATGGCTGGAGTTTGAATTGGGATCTGATATGCACAGGAAAAACTGATTCATCCCTCGGCTTGAGCTGCCAGCTCTCTGAAATGAGCATTAGGTTCTCGATTTATGCCTGGACTTTGACTGTAAACGTGTTACAGCTTAACACCCGTCCCCGTTCTGGTGCCATCCACTCCTTTGTCAGCTGCAGCAAAGAGACAGAGAGAAATAATTGAAACGTGCCAGCTGTCCCCACTCTTTAGCTGTCTTGGCCAGCTTTCTCCTCGTCCACTCCCCCATTAACATCTCTGAGTGATTTGCAAAAACGTCGCCTTGGCTCCCCTCGTTACCAGCTTGGAGATGCTTGAGGCAGATTAAATAGTGTGAGGGAAAGCAAGCCGTTGCAAATTTCTCCTATGATTTTATTATTAGCACAATGATTCAACACTGTGCAGCCCTTCTGTTCCTCTCATACAAAATCATTTTGTTGAAATCACCCCGCCTTTTTTTTATGACTGAGTACCTCACGGCAATGAAGTGTTGATTGGCAAGACTGCGGTTTCCTGCCTTCTGCCAGTATCTGTTATAGCCATCTTCCACAGTCACTCACTCGTGAGCTAAGCCTTGGCTCTGTGCAGATTGCTTGTCTAGAGAGGTACAAAAACCAAATCATTGTGAGCTCAACCGTCAAGAGCAGCAGAATATTCTGTCATCCAGAGCCAGCAGGAGACGGATCAAGGCAGCGTGCATTCTCACATACCTTCTGCATCCTCTAACGTCTTTCAGCAGATATTCTGCTTTATTTAAATATCTGTCTGTTCGTGTCCTTATTTTATCAGTGCCCTGACTGTTTATGCTTTGGCAAAGCCGTGAAGGGAGTGAACCGCAGTGTTTGGCTAGTAAATGAGAACACCCAGTGGCCTTAAGCTTCTCGTAGCCCCAGACATCCCCTTGTCAGAGGGTGAATTTGCATATTCTCATATCTAATCTGAAAAGGCTTTTTGCATACAGGTTCTGTTTCCCTGGCTGTTGTATACACTGGCATCGGTGTCGGCAGTGAGCAGGTAATTTATGTAACACACTTATTTGCATGCACAGCATTAGTTTGCTGAGGGTTTTAGTTGGAGGCCAAATGAGAATATTCTCTAGAGCCCTCGTCTCATTCATGCGGTCGTCGGGTCCGTTCGCAGGTAGCCGGGTGTGTGTTTAAAATGGTTTAAAAAAAGCTTCAAAGTCAATGATTTCGAAAGGCTTGTTTCGCAGCTGAAAGCATTAGAGAGCGAGTGTGTGCGGTGTTTTTCTTCCGGGTTTCCTCATTGTGTTCTCTGCGCGCCGTGTGTCGACACACCGTGCTTTAGAGGGATATCCTCGTCGCACGGAGGAGCTTTGCTTTCCTTGGATGGTGACAACCAGACCCATCCTGGTCCAGCACAGGGCCAAGCAATTCCAGACTGGTCCACGCCATTCCAAGCTGGGCCATCTGGCTGCGTAAAGGCCACATAGGACCTGAGCAGTGCCAGCTCTCCAGATGTTCCACAGGGACGGACAGGGTCACATGTGAAGGATATCGACGGCAGGAACAGCTGTGTAGCGACACTGTGCTCACCTCGGATTCCCCGCTGGACACATCAGTCATCAGCAGCAAATCCAAGCGGCTTGTTGTCCGTCTGCTAGCTTAGTCCCTGTGCCTCCTCTCTCTCTTTCTCTCTCTCTCTCTCTCCGCCCCCTCCAACTCCTGAACCTGCATCACAGCAAAGCGAGGCACGTGCACACAAGGCGAGGCCCGGTTCCCCTGAGTAAGCAGGGCCACAGGAACAACTATAAAAAGATCAATACTGGGATGAGATGTCATCTGGTGAGCAGACCTGCCAACACCCCCCTGGGGAATGTCCCTGTCCCCCCGGTGCACTAACCCAGCTAACAGGAGAGGGGTGCCACCCCCCACCACTGGGCTGCCCTCCAACCTCCCTGACTCACTCACACCATCTGCTCAGGTTTGCAGGGCAGGGCTTCAGGACAGCACTTTTTTTTTTCCTTTTTTTTTTTCCTGTACAGACACTCGTATGGCATTTGTTTCACATGACTGCCTGTGGCTTGCCTACTGTTTTCCTCAGCATGTGACTGCAGGGAAAGTGTATTCCATGTCCTGAGGAAACAAAGAACTAAACAATGCAGAATTTGGCAGTTTGCTGAAATGTCTGAAACTCCGGTTGACAGTTCTGTGGCTTTGCGGCGAGGAGACGGTATTTGTTGAAAAACAGCAGTGATTTTGATACATACAGCCCTTAGGTGACATGTGTCAGGGAGGCATTCCTGTTGTGTTTTCACTGCATGCTACTCTACGCTCAAAATGGCTGCTATTGAAACGCCATCTATAAGATAAAATTATTCCGAATGAGAGCTTTAACATAAATTGTTCACTCCTCTGGAGAGCTAAAGATGCTGGAACACCTGCAGTGTGAAGAGCTGTCACACAGTAACTCTGTATTTATGCTTCTATAACACATTCGAGCATGTTGCCATCAGATCTGAAGCACAGGAGAAATTGAAATTACAGACGCTTTTGCTTTCTCTAACAAATGCGGCCTGATTTTTCTCACTTTGTGCTGCCCTTCACGAAAAATGAAGATGCTGGGGCTTCTGTTGTGTGTGAAAACTTTTTGTGCGTGTGTGTGTGTGTGTGTCCATCTTCTGTTGTGTTCACTCAAGTGTGTGTATGTGTGTATGCCATTCCCAGTGATTTTAATGAGGGATGGGTTGGTCTGAGCTGATACCTCCCTGCCTCCATTAGAGCCCATTAGAATCATCATTAAGATAACCCGGCGCTCGCTGTGGCCCTGGCTTACCGGCATTAGTATGAGAAGCCCCCCTCTATTTCCTAGTGGTCGTAGTGAGACTTCCTTCAGTATCGCTCGCCTCGCATTGTGTCTGGGAGAACCGGTTGCCATGGCAACATCACCCAACGGCGACATTTCGACTGTGGATATTTGCTTCTTCGCCTCTGTTTGTCTGTCGGTGGCTGTCTCTCGGTCTCTGCCTCGAGTCTTTCTCTTTCTCTTTCGCTTGCAGGGACGAGAGCCTGACAGTTTAATCCAAGTCGCAGACCCCTATAAATCTGGAGGTCTATATACGCCTGGACCCCGGAATTCATTTGAAAATCGTGACACCTTAGCCAGCCCCAGCTCTCTCATAAATGCAAGGAGCGAGGGAGGGGGAGCTGAGCAAATAAAAAAATAAAAGCTCTGCCCTGCCTTTTTATTGGCCTTTTTTATGGGTGTTAGGATCCTTGAAAGATTAAGCAGGCTGTTAATAGGGCCTGGATATTCCATTAGTGGGCTGCATGTTGAGTTCTCGCTGGCTTGACAGCAGCTCCCAGCTCTTCTCGTTTTTTTTTTTGTTACCGTCGAGAGTGCCCGTGGAGTTTTTTTAATTGAGCCGCTCGTAAGCCTTTTGACTGATGTACTGCTGCATCTCAGCTGCAGATTAGAGCCGCTAAGAGAGCGTCGTCACCACCGGGCGTCTTCCTCTGCCTCTATGCATGTGTGAATACCTTCTATCTCCCAATTTTTCCGTGCATGCAGCGTTCGCGCTTAAAAAATGCGTTCCACCAGTAGCCGCTTTGATTAGTTCAGAAGCTATAGTAGTCAGTGTTGCAGTTGTGGCACCACCATCTCCTCAAACCCAATTTCCTTTAGGCCCCGTTTTGCTTTTGATTTAACTCTGAGCGAAGTAGGAGATTGCCAGACGTCTTGTCTTTTTCATTACGATGCATAAGTGCTTTGAGATTCTTTGTACGTGAAAGGTGTCGAGATGCTGCGTTTTCTGCCACTTTTATTTTCCCTGCTACAACAGCATGTAATTACAGTCATTAAACTGCAACAGCCTAAGTACGAGAAGTCGTTGTTCAGTGGAATGCTGATTATAACAGCTTCTCGTGTGCTGAAAAGACCCTTGATGAATGGTAAAGACAAAGTGGCCGAGTTCAGAGAGCTTTGCTGTGGTTTCCACGTATCCCCTGAAAGACCAGGAAGGGAGGATAGAGAGGCGCAGTGGCAGAGAGGCCAAGATAAGGGGCCACGATCTCTCTTCACAGCACAATTGAAACATAATTATTTCATGCCAGATTGTGTGCTCAGCAAAGCCCTGAATGGGGGCCGACATTTAACTTTAATTAGCTGTGATTTATTCATACTGACTGGATCGCGGGAAGAAATTGGATCATCTGATTATAGTCAAGCATGAAAATGACCTGATTAAACACTTAATGGAACCTAGGGAGAGGGAAACAAGAGGAACCTTGGGTGGAAGACACTGGGACAACATTATAAAGGAGGAAAGGGAGCTATTTTTTACTTTATCATTGAAAATCATTGAACCAGTACACTGAATACACTCAGTCGCTAACAGCTATTGTTCTGGTGCTTTTGAGTCAAACCAGGATGTCGTTGTAACATTTTAGAAGGTTAATTTACAGATTGCAGGTTGGATTTCACATATTTTCTTCTCACATTCTGCTTTGTTTTTTCCTTCCTCAGGTGTGCCAACGAATGAGAGTCCCGAGTCCAAGACTTGTAGCTCAGCCAAAGTCTCAGGGCTCCAGCGCAGCCAGGAGCAGAGCAACAGTGAGGTGCCCTTCGCGCCTCCCGTGCCCAGCCCCACCCCGGCTTCGGCACCCACGGGCTCCCCTGCCCCCGCAGCGGCGGCGGCACCCCCAGAGCCTCCTAGGTTGCGCCTTCCCACCCCGCCTCCTCTCAGTGTCAAGAAGGAGCAGCCACCTCCACCCCCTGTCCCTACCCCTCCCCTGCTGAGGGCGCCACCTCACCCCCAGCCCCACCCTCCTCACCCACACGTGCACCAGGAGCCCCGCATTCTTCCGCCCCCGCAGCACCACGCACGGCCAGTCATCTCCCACCAGGTGCATCACCCGCTGCAGTACAACAGCCTCCACGACATCAGGTAATTTGTTACACCAGCACATTTGGTTACTGGGCAGCTACATAGAAAACAGGCCAGCCAATGAGCCTGAGGAGTGAAAACCTGCCAACAGAAACACACACTGGAGCTGTATTAGTAGCATATTCAGCAAGATTTCATCCTCAGCTGACCAGCTGAGATATGTGTGTAGGACCGCTAGAGATCTCTGTGCCGCTGACGTAACAATAAGGGAGCAGAAATTCAGTATCCAGGGAGCGGTCTTCACCTCCACTGTTTCACCTTTCGTACCTAATCAGGGCGTTGTGTTGCAGAAAGCACCACTTTCCTTTAATGTGTTCCTGCCAGTCTAGTGAGAATAACCTGCAAGAATTTCCAAATTAATATAATGTAGTTCAGCGTATAATTCTATATTCTACACAGTATTGACTGGTTTCATGTGGATATTGATTTTCCACCTCACAAACTTGCAATAACCAGCTGTCAGATTTACTGTTTTCATCGAGCAGCTCTGCAGCACAAACAGCACAGGCGACTATTTCCCATTTCACCTGATCTTCTCAGATTATACCCTCACCTTTTTTTCCACTTCAATGTAAGAGGCGTTATTAGAAAATCATTCTTATGCTGTCAAAGCAAAGTGTCAAGCTTCATCAGGAGAGCTGATCCAACACTGAGCTACCAACAAAGAACCACATACACTTTACAAATGAATAAAACACAGGATGTGCATGTATTTGCAGCCTGCTTTGATAAATGTAAATGATTTTCATGGAAAATGTTTTTTTTCTTTGCATTCCGTTTGATCCTCAGCCACAGCAGCAGTCCAGTGGGTCTTCCCAAACAACACTTACCCCCGTCCCCCCACCACCACCTCAGTGGGCTCCCCTCCTCGGCCCCTGCTTTGCCTCTGTCCATAGCCAATCTCTCTACCTCGCACTATTCCTCCCTACGGAGCCCGGCCCATCGCCATTCGGCCATGTTTGCAACCCCAGCCACACTGCCGCCACCACCGACCTTACCGACCAACAGTTTAGTGGTGCCTGGGCACCCCGCCGGCACCCCTTATCCAGGTAAAGCCGCGCACCTCAAACGCTAGATGGCAGCTTCAGTGCAGACACAAAGACACATGGAAGCTGTAGAAGGAGAAACACTGGCTTTCAGTGCTGCTCCTTTTCTATTTGATTAGTCATCTTTTATAACACATCTTGACAAAATAACAAAATACCTCAAACTGTGGTCGTTTTTATTGTAATCATTTCCAACATATTTGAATATGTCTCGTAGTATACAATATACACTCTGAACACAGGCTATGTAAAGGTTTGCATACTTTAATGGCCACTTTATATTCCAGAGTGTATTTTATGTTCTTTTTTACTAGACTGGGCTGCTCAGCTCATCTGTATTCATGTTATAATTGCAGTTCTATAAAAAAAAATTACACAGGCATGAAATGCAGCAGTTCAAGTGTATACTAATTGCACTACTAATCTTCAACCTAGAGTGATTAGTTGATGATTTTTCTAGTGTTGATGTCGTGTAATATGTTATATGATGCTGAAACTAGTGCTCATGTATGATTTGCTGATCTGGTAAGTGCTCATTTACTACATTTTTACTTATTTATCCTTTGATACTGCACAATACATTAAGTCCAAGCTTATATTTTTATATCACTAATGATGCAGGTCATCATTTTTAAAGTGCTAGATCTACTCATGTATGTCGCTCCTTTCCTAGTTTTATTCCAAAGGGCTATTGCATTAGTGTAGAAGGTCACACTGACGTCCTTTATTGTTAAAGGAAAGCACATTTGGGTTAATAAGGGCTTTGCCTGGTGATGAAAAGATGGCTTCTAGTATTCTTTGCACACCCCATTATCAGTTTTCAACCGTGCCTGTGCATAGTGAATTATAATCTCTAAAACACTGTATGTAGCACAGGAGATATTAATGCTGATAACACAGTGGACAGTAGAAGATAGCGAGACATTTACAGCTGTTTCCTGGAAGTCAGCATCTTCCTTGAAAGTTAAGGCTGTAAGTATGAGGAATGCAGTCCTGCAGCTACAGATAGCTCAAGTAACCAAAAAAATCACACGTGGGCATTACAGAATGGAAAGGAATCTTAAATGGAGGTAAATGGTCTTGGTGGTGACTGGTAGAGAGCACCGTAAGTCAGCTTCTAAGATGGTCTGCATTTATGGTAGGGTAGAAGTTTTTAAAAGGTCACAAGGTCACTGTAAGAGGGCTTAGATGCCTCACTGGAAAATGTCAGCTAATAACTGGACAGCCATCACAGCTGGAGACATCTTCAGCGCACTGAAAGCAGCACTTTGAAAAATGGTGCACTCAGTCCCCAGTCTGTTGCACCCTCAAAGGAGTTCTGTATTCTCTTGCCGGCAATATTACAACAATTTACGTTGCGTTCTGCAATTTCATTAAAACAGGCAAACTCGTGCTGCAGTATAAGATTAAAAAAAAAATGTCTCCAGTGATGATGGGTGTCTCCAAAATATGTAACAAATATGCCAGGTGTGCATTGACTTTCTAATAGAGGGCAAGAGTGTGTGTGTTTTCTGCTGGGATGACTCTTGGTTCTCTCTTGTCTTTAGATACCAGCCTGTTGATATCATTCAACCAACCAATCATGTATTGCCAGCCTCATTCGGGGATTCTGATTGGCACATTGTCACAGGCAACTCTCTTACCACCACCAATGAGTCCCCACGTAGAAAACCCTCACAGCATGAGCTGGAGAAACAGAGAATGCCAGGTGACTATTTTCTTTCTTCTCTTTACCCTTGTTGTGAAGACTGACTGGGCGCCCGTGCCTTTTTTTTTCTTGTGTCCCCCCCTTCCCTCCCCCATCCCCTTTTTTTCTTTCTTTCTTTTTTCTTTTTCTTTTTTTTTTTGTTTTTGGTTTTCCTCGCTCTCCTTTCTTGCAGAGCATGACCTCCTGAGGCAGGAGCTGAACAACCGCTTCCTGGTTCAGAGTTCAGAGCGGGGCCGGGGGCCGTCCGCTTCGCCGCTGGCCCCTGTGTCACTCCTGAGGGCCGAGTTTCACCAACACCAGCACATGCACCAGCACCAACACACCCACCAGCACACCTTCACGCCCTTCCCCGCCAGTCTGCCCCCGGCCGCCATCCTCACCCCGCCCACCGCACCCCCCATGGTGCGTACCCAAGCCAGAAATGTGAGGATAAGTAAAAAAAAAAATACAAGCTCCCGTAACTTCCCACCAACTCACCTGTCACCCCTCCCGATCTCCTCTTCAATCAACTCCTCCCTTTTTTTTCTTTACCCCCAATTTTACCAAACATGTCCCGTAGCTGTAGGAACCCCTCCCTTCGAAAAATATGACACGTTCAGTTCGAATTTTGCTCTCTGATTTCTGCATACTGTCCTGCTGACAACAAGCTGGGAGCAGCACATCTGCTCACTTTAATAAGGCCAAATGCTGAGCTTGTGCAGCTCACTGGCAGCCACCTACGGCTACACAGACCCACACACAAGCATGTCTACTAGTTTGTCCAGATACATGCTAGCTTTTTCTCAGATTGATCAAACCTGATTAAACACATATAGACTTTCATGCTCTGCAACATCCATAGTGGATTTATATAAAGCTGTACATCCGGAGCATGAGATCTTTTGTCACAGAGGCCATTTTTTGAGTCATGGCACGTCTGCCAACAGGCCGATTACCAAATTTCATTTAAATTATTCACCACTGTCTTAACGTTCACATGGATTTTGCTGCTCAGTGTTTGCTGATGATCAAAAAGGGGAATTGCCTGAAGGCAGGCTTTTCAATTGTTTGCATATGGATGTATTTCAAATGGTTTTAAATGTTTTCATTTGCCTGTTCACAAAGAGCAACAAAGGCGCCGTCAGACAGATCTGTGTGCGTGTGAATGCATTCTTCCAGACTTATATAAATACATTTGCGTGCAAGTTTTTCTGCCACGTATGTGTGTCTGAGTGTGCGTGAGCGAACACACAGCCCAACAGCAACTATACTTTCCAATGACAAACTCAAAGCTTCGATCAAATGACTTCATTGCGGATAAAGGGGGTGGATGACATCACTGTAAAACTGTTTTGATAATGCTTCTAATTGCTTCCGTGCTTTGACTGCCATCAAGTCTGGTGGGAAGGGCTGGTTGGGGGGGGGGGTTCAACAGCTCTCAGATTAGCACAGAGGAAAGAAGGTTATGACTATTCATCCATCATTTCAAATGCACAGCAATCTCTGACAGTCGATTCAGACGGGTCCCCATTTGTAGCTTTTTGGCATTAGACTAATAGATCTAATCCATCATGTCATGACCTCTGATTAAGAGGCTGTGGTCCCATTAAGGCCCCGCTCCAAGATTATCCCCATCCTGTACAGCAGAAATCAAAGCTCTGGTATTTATGGCATAGTCTCAGATAAGTATAGAGAGTGTTTAGATGGTTTATCTGGTCGGCTGTTCGTTCCTGACATGGTAGGAATTATATACAGAACACAGTCCTCTCTTTGAAGATGAAAGAGGCGATTTTCCCCATCTCACTAATTCTGGCATTATTTTAGCCCGTTGTGTGCACACACACAAACACACACACACACACACGCACTTCTGTTGTGTTGTTTCAGTGGGATTTCAAACTGACATTAATGTCCTCTGCCGTTGTTGTTTTTTTGTTGTTGTTGTTCTTCTTCTTTGTTACTTATCTTATGCCTTTTCCCCTCCCTCCTTCCCCTCAGTAACAATGCTGTTTTTCTTCTCTTTGGTGCTTGCTTAGAGAAGCAGGAGTAATGATGATGTTGTGGTTGTTTTTACTGTTTTGTCGTGAAAAGGCAGACCAAGTATTTCCCAGTTGTGCATCGTGTCCCTCTCTCTCTCTCTCTCTCTCTCTCTCTCTCTCTCTCTCTCTGCCTCTCTCTTACTTTTATTTTCTCCTGCTCTCTGGACGCCCTATGTCATTTCAACTATGTAACAGCCCTTGGCTAATGGCTGTAATTAATGAAATTATGAAGCCTCTATATTTGTTTATTGTTTTACGCCCTCAAGCAGCTGGCTTGCCAAATGGCAGCACTGAATGCCCGCCCCCTTGCCCCAGCCATGTCTTTAGACAAGGAACATCCTTAATTGTTATAAGATGAAATATTAAGCTTTAATTAACCAAAGCTGTTTACTATAAAGCTGTGACAGCCACCATAAATTATAAAGGCAAGAGTTTGTGTTTTTTTTTCTTTTTTCTCCCTCTCTTTTTTTTTTACAAGGCCGTAAAGCGGCCAAAAGCCCTTTTCCAGTGTCAGACATTAAACAGGCCGCGCCTTCAGAAATGCAGAGGAGCTGTTTAATGAGCTCGGAAGCTGGCTCGGCGTTTCCTCTCAATAGGCTGTCTGTCTTTGATTTGGGCCCATTATCGCCCACAAACAGGGCCGCCGACACCATCGCTGCCGCTGCTGCCATTTTGTGTGCAGATGTGAACGTCCCTGCTTCACCAGAGGGCCCCCTGACCCTAAACCCCCCCCCGCATCTCCACCGGCAGCTTAGCCAGCCTCCACCCCCCCTCCTCACCCTACCCTCAGCCACCACCCGTGTCGCAGCACGCGCACACACAGAAAATCTGATTCATACCCATTCATTTTCCTCGTTTTCGCGTAAACCCAAAACATCTGCGCCTGCCAAGAGGCCTTTGTGAAAACACTCGCAAAAAAAGTACCTGCAAATGGTTTGTGTATTTGCGGAATCGGAATAAGTTACTGTCACTTGTAATTAGCCGTTTTCAAAACAGAGAAGCAGCATTGGCTTGCGAACAGACGCACAAAGTCCCCATTCATACGCAGAGCAGCGTTCTCTGTTCTCTCTCTCTCTCTCGCCCTCCTCTCCTTCTCAGCTTACTGACTGGATTCACATGTGTTCAGGGCATGATCGGAAACATTTTTCAGCACGACCGCACAGTCTTTATATGGCAGATTCCAGCTGAAATTATTCTGATGCACATACGTTCTGCCACAGTAAAGGTTTCCCCTCATCTGTTCGCCATGTTAAGACGGTGTCAGTTTCATTAAGATCTGCCCTAAATTAGCTCCTAACCATTGCAAATGCCTTCGACTCGATTCAGTCTCAACAGGCTTTATAAATTCTCTCCGTGATTTAATGCGCAGAGCTGCTTTTCTGACTAAATCTCTTTCGAAAGTCTGGCTTCCTAACACTGAAAACAAGCTATACGTCTCCCTTCCCGTCTATACTATCGGGGCTTGTTTTAAGAAGAAAAAAAAATGTCTCAGCCGTCAAAAGCAATTAGATTCACATTTCTGCAAATTTTCCAGTGAATAGAAACAACTGGTCTGGTTTTAAAATGGTCTGATTCCTAAGCTGGGCCTCCACGCCCAATGTCTGTATGCTCAATTGGAAAATCATGCAGGCTGTCTTCATCTTGGCAGTCTGCTAAAGCGCTCGTATTGTTAGCGATTTAACTGCCTATCTGACCATGCTGTTTAAGTAAACCCATGACCAGAGCAAGCCAGCTGCTTTACCCTGGGGCTTATTATTCTGGATCAAACCCTGCCTATTACCAGCTACAGATGTTGCTCATGTGTTTTGTTTTTGTGATGTAAAAATAATGAGACGTTATTATTAAAGAAAGCTTTTACATGGAGGATTTTGGTTAAGTAGATCATTTTGTGGGCTTTTGTTTCCTAATTCTTTGCTTTCTTCTCCTTTCCAGTTCGACAAATACACCCCCAAACTGGACAATCCGTTCATCAGACATTCAAATGTGAGTCGCGTTTGTCACTCTAATTTAAATGTGTTATTTGCATTTGGGCAAATCAAATATTTGACATATTTGAATGTTGCCGGGAGAGCATTTACTGTGGCCGTGGCTTTGTGTGTGCATATGCTTGAGTCCTGTACGTATCTCTGTATGATTTTGTTTTGTGTCTTTTTGTGTCTCCCATCCTCCTCTTCTCTCCCCAGTTCTTCCCCTCCTATCCCCCAACCATGCCAGGCATGCCCCCGCTGCTCCCACACTCAGGACCCTTCAGCTCGCTGCAAGGAGCTTTCCAGCCCAAGGTCAGACCCACATCCCTATCCTTTACCAGCAAGCAGGCAAGCAGAGAGTTTAGGGAAGCAAGGGTACCAAAGAAAACACACAAAGCGTGTACACAATTGAAACTAAAAGTTGAAGGTAGCGCACAAAAAGCATATCAAAAATTTAAGATGCGAGTTTTCTTCGTAAAAATAGTTGCCAGAGTAAAACCATTTAAATTCCCAGTGGTATATGATATGTAAAGACTACCAATAGATGTATTAGAAAGGCTGTATGCACTGACTATAGAATATAGTTAAGGGAATATTGAACCGACTACATAAAATACAAAAGCCCAATAATTTTTTATGCAGTTTTTGGTTGAGAAAGATCGACATTGAGAAAATAAATATAAAGGGTGTATTTGTAGAAGAGATAAGAAGTATAAAAGGTGGTCACATACAGCAGTTGACCACCGCAGTACCTTAGATATTTACCACAGAAAACTCCTTGTGCTGTCTGTCTTGGGTCAGAAAAGCAGCACATCTCATTAAAGCCATTGTAATACCCTATCAGACTCGACTGGGCCTGAACCAGAGTCAGAGCTGCATGCTGGACCGACTCATGACAGGCCGTGCCGGAGATAAGAGAGCGATGTGTGTCTGCTCAGGAGAGCGGAGGAGATGCAGGGGATGCGATGGGGTGGGAGGGTGTGAGTCTGTCTGGCAGATGCTCAGGGGCTGTGACCTGGAGTAAGCCACCAATCAAAGCTGGCCTAAATCCGCTGGCCCTATTCCCAGTGGGCTCTGTCGTGGAGGGGCCCTTTTGTCGAAGGCCCCTCCAGATGGTTCAAGGAACACTCTTATGCATCCAAAGCCCCTGCTAAGTATTCTTGGAAATAAGCTTGGGGATGGGGGGGTGGAGGGCTTGGGATGTATGTTTGTTTGTGGGGGGCTGGCAACCCAGGTCACCCTGCAGAATCTTCCAATCCCTGATGTAGGATTGACTAATAAGGCTGATCTAGACGCCTGTGCTTCCAAAGACTTAAAGAGAGATGAGAAGATCAGAGATGTGTGACTCTGGCATGGCTGTGTGCCGGCAGCAGTTTTATCTGCATCAGTTATATATAGTGTCGTGTGATGATTAGTGAGATATAGTGTGATTGATGCAGGCATCACCAGCTGGAGGATCTTCTAGTGGTTTTAGGTCTGATTTTGTGTAGAACATGTAGAACAGTGACGCAAGGCAGAAGATTTAGTCCCATAACTGAAGTTTGTATGTGAGGACAGAAGTGAAAACTCATTCCTATTCATTCTAGGGCAGTGTTTGAAAACAAATTAAAAAGAAAAATGCAATTAAAAAGCCTCTACAACGGATGCTCTTGAGAACGCCTCGGGACCCCATTTGAGAATTACTATGAGGGCATGTTTTTTGCATACAACATCTAACAGGGTCAGTTTCTTTCTCACTCTACATAGATGTTATATAAGTTTGAACTGGTGTAGATCTGTCTGTTCACCGTGTTTCTCTTTCTCTTTTTCTCTCTCTCTCTCTCTCTTCGTCAGGCATCTAATCCCATCGACGTAGCAGCACGTCCTGGAGCAGTACCTCACACACTCCTACAGAAGGATCCACGGGTAAGCATCAGGCCGCCTGTCTGCTCTGTACTTTGTGGTGAAAGCCACACACGTGCTATGCATATGTGTGTCAGATAGAAGGGAATGCATGTCTTTGCACTAATATCTTTCCAAGAAAAGGAATTTCTGCTCTTTAATCTCTACGGACACGTGTGTCCAAAGTGCCTGGAGAAAAAAAAGGACATGCATTTTTACATTCTGACTGTCTATCTCTGTCTCTGATGATAATGATTATCTGTTTGTCCATGCAGATAACAGATCCATTCAGGACATCTGTTAGGGTAAGTGCTCACCTCATCCGTTTTTTGTTAAATGCTTCATCTCTCTGGCCAGGCCACAAAGTCTAAAACTGCAAATTCTTCACCATCAAGCAAATGCAGGGTTTTGGCTGCATTTACAGTTAGCTTTGAGGTCTGCATTGGGTTAAAGTCAGGGTTAGATTTTCTTAATCCGTTGCCTGGTTGAAAATTCTGACGAGTTCCCACTTTGTAGTTTGGCCAGAAAATCTCAATGCCAAATTCCATTTTTAGCTCCCCATATCAAAGCCAGCAGGCTAACCTCAGTTTCTCTCTAAATTTTTAGAAACCTGGCAAGTGGTGCGCAGTGCATGTCCAGATCGCATGGCAGATCTACCACCACCAGCAGAAAATGAAGGTGCGTGAGATGGATAATGACGTCTTGCAGGGATCTTGCTGTCATGTAAAATCAGATTATGGTTGGTTGTGGAATAATGACACAAATAGCTCACTTACTGGATACACAGTAGGGCCGATCATGTCATAGTTGGACCTTTACCTGTAGAATAATTGCGTTACTGGATTCAATAAGACGTTCTGTGTAGGAAAAAGCAGATAACAACAACAGAGGGCCCTTAAGGAAACCAACTCCAGCAAAAAAATGTTGTCTCCTCTTGTTAATTCTTCTATCTTTGAGAGTATATTCCTTAAAGTAACACACTCTCAAACATAAAGTAGGAAAGTTGCACTTTGTAAGCATAGGTAAAGGTTATATGCATGACTGTCTCCATCTCCACAAGAGAAGAGGCAGATCATAAACCACATTTATAGCATGTTCTCACCAAAATGCAACACGTGAAAACAGACTCTAAAATGCTTGTGTGGAAACACTCCTCTCACTGACAGAGGATGACGTGGCCTTGCCATGGAGATCCTCTGCTAATGCTACTAGCCCTGTGCTGTCAGTTCTTCTTGGGCCCTGAACCCCCGTTACCAAGGATTTAGCATCCCTAATCAGCTTACATATATTTGTTATAACACAGCTGGGCAGAATTGGAGACACGGAGCCATTGTTGATTCTCTGTCCTCCTCTGATCTCTCACCCAGCGTAGCTGAGGATAAATCCCCCTCACTCTGCTGTTGGAAATGTTGCCGACCGACCCAATTTTCTTTGTCTCTGCCTCTCTCGACTATAGCAAATGCAGGTGGACCCTCACAAACTAGACATGAATGGGAAGCTGGACCTGTTCAGTCGACCCCCAGCCCCAGGAGTCTTCCCGGGGTTCCCATACCCCCATGACCTGGCACGACCCCTCTTCTCCTCCACAGGTCAGTCAGGTCTCCCAGTATCCAGCGCATATATGCACTCTCCACACAAACCATTTTAAACACTCAAATTATCCCATTCTCAAAGCCTTTCAACGCCGTTTTTAACTTTATGCAAATCAGCATGTATAACTGCATGTCAAAAAAACACTGTAATGAAATGGCACCGTTTTTTTTTCCCCCTCTCATGTAATGTTCACTTAATTATAGTGCTTTCGTAGCAAATGTTTTGCCAGTAAAGGGAGTCAGATATGTCTATGAATATGCATGACTCTCAGTTAGGTAATTGACTGATTTGCCCTGCGTTGGAGGGCAACAGAGAGGAGAACGGCCTTTGACTGGTAATTATGCAGTGGTGTGTCGGAGGCACTCCTGTAATTGGTTCTTTCATTAACAATTCATGGAATATGGGTGATGGTAGCAGTGTTTTGTGAAAGCTTGTTGCGCATTCGAGAGCTGACCTCACTAAACCGCTATAGGTCTGTGCACAAACAGCTGCAATAAATGCAAAACATCAGTGGCATTACTCAGCCATGTCTTATCCTATCCAGCCAACATATATATTCAACTAGTTTTTGATGCTCCAGTCAACACATATTTGTTAATATGTACATTTACGTCTTAGGTCCTGCTAATTACAGGGATCAGAATTGTTTTTAATGTTTTTTTTTGTCTTTGCATGGCTTCTTGAAGAATTTATTGTTGTCTGATTGGATAATAATAATAACCCCATTTCTTCGTCTCTGCTCTGATAGGCTCCGGACACCCAGCGCCCTCTCCGTACGGTCCCGCCCCCCACCCCAGCGGCTTCCTGCCTCCTAGCCATTTGGCAGGTAAGTGTAAGTAACCCCTATGTTTACCATTTTTTATACATTTATCTCCTCTTTCTGCCCATTTTTCTGTCACTCACTCGCTCTCTCTCTTTTGCACTCATGTTTTCAATCAAATCCAACTCATTTCAAGTCACCAGGGTGTAATCTGAATCATAGATATTTCTAGTTTTTGATCTCAGGTTCACTTCAAGGTTAATGCAGAATCCAGTTGGCCGCAGCCAGCTGCAGCACTTTGCTGAGCAAACTCGTAGTTTACGGTAATAGAGTGTGTAGCCATCCTGTAATCAGCCAGCGTGATTCATAACTCAGCTTTAAATAACTCTGTCTGGGGTTATTAAAAAGGACGTAGCTTCCAACCTCCAGACCTATTTGTCAACCTTCATTTGTTTGGGCAAACTGAACGCACTGCAGCAGCATATATGACACTATTTTCTCTCGGCTTGCAAAGGGGAATAATGGAGGGTACTTCATGGTGTTAGGCTGATTTGTGCATTTAATTGTTTGCTTTTTATTTTTCATTTATTTCCCACTATTCTCTCCGAAACACTGTTTTGAGTGGCAAGTTGATTTCATGGAATAAATCCTTGAACCAATCCATTTAGTGCTTATGAATACATGGTAGGAGGGAGATTTAGTCAACAAAATGTTCCCATCCAGTGAATTCATGCGTGAGGCAGAGGAGATTTCTCAATTGTTGTCTTTTCTGATATATTAAGAAGCCCCGCAACTACAAATCCTTGAACTCTAATCTGTTATTAACTTCCTGA
The DNA here is from genome assembly GCA_024666655.1 of Dascyllus trimaculatus. NCBI lineage: Eukaryota > Metazoa > Chordata > Actinopteri > Pomacentridae > Dascyllus > Dascyllus trimaculatus. The sequence goes on along the minus strand of CM045449.1, from coordinate 8,022,659 downwards.
TGAATTATCCCTGATTTAAAATGGGACTGCAAATTATCATTTGACGAATGTTGTTCAGTGACTTTGTGTTATTCCTGTAAATTTGGAGGCTGTGACAGCAGAGTCCATCAGGCACTGATTCTCCAGTTAAATCACTGTGCTGTCGAGGCTAATTTTTACAGCTCCTAATTCCCCTGTCCTACCACAGTCCATTTTCAGCTCAGCTCCAGGAACTCAAAACTAATTTCCCCAATCAAACAGTGTTGTACCGCTAGCCCCAGCAGAGTCAGAGGCACTCCACTCCAGTTAGTGGCAGTGAATCCGGCATCGAGGCGACCTGGCTACTGCAGGCTTACCAGGCAGAGAGCTAGGGTGGCAGCGCTAAAAAAAAACCACAGCTCGCTTGTAAGAGAAAAGCCGAGTGGAACGGGTTGGTGTTGGGGGTGAGCACCGCTAGCCAGCCCCCCCTTTTGCTAATCCCTGTTTGGCATTTTGCAGATCCTTTCAGTCGCTCCAGTTCCTTTGGCGGCCTCGGCAACCTTTCAAGCAGTGCCTTCGGAGGATTAGGCAACCCCTCGCTTGGTAAGCGCTGGCCCCCTCTCCTCCTCCACCGCTCCCCCCTTCAATCTGGCCCCTGTGGCCAGTAACAGAACAGAGCAGGACAGCGTTAGACCACAGGGAGAGCCAGGAGGGGAGGAAAAAAAATCAAGACACTTAGCTCTAGTTTCTGTGTCAAAACAGCCTTAGCCCAGGGAGGCCCAACAAGGCAGTACAACACACCACAGCAAACCTCCTCCCTGCCTCCACTTCATCTACCAACCATGTCCCCAGCAGCCTGGCTTTAATCTGGCTGTGCCGCTGCCAACAGGCACTCTCAGGTCTGCTGTTTGGTGGCAATTCATCTATTAATTATTTGACAAGCCCCTTCTGCACCACCATGGAGGCCTTTCTCTTTTCCCTCTGCATCCTCCTCTCTATGCCTTTCTCTTTCTCTTCATCCCTCCTATTTTTGTGTGCCAAATCGGTCACCCTGTTGTGAAAATGGATGTGATTGGAATAGACATGCCGTGGAATGCTAAGGTCTCCCTTGGCTTTTCACAGCCCTCAACTCCAGAGGGCAAGTGAGTCTCCCCTGTTCATCCGGTGCAGAAAAAGGGAGAGGGGGGGAGAGAAGCCCTTTAGTCTAAAAGCAAATGAGTAGAGTTTTTTTCTCTGGTGGGGGGAGCCATTAACCTCTAACTCTTTCAAACAGCTTCAGTGAGAGAACCTCCAGAGACAAAGACAAAAGCAGCTTTTGTTGTTGAGTCTTTCTCATCTTATGTGTCCTCAAGAAGGTTTTGTGCCCAATTAACTTACAGTGGGTCCCACGCCTGTCTCCTTCTTTCCTGCAGGGTCCAACAGTGTGTTTGGCAGCAAGGAGGGGCCAGGAGGACTGCCCACATTTGGCAGCCCCCACCACGACACCTGGAACAGACTTCGGCGCACCCCGCCGTCTTTCCCCACCCCGCCACAGTGGCCCAAAACCGCAGACGCTGAGAGAAGCAGCTCCGCCAACAGCCACGAGAGAGAGCGGGAGAGGGAACGGGAAAGAGAGAGGGAACGGGAGAGGGAAAGAGAGAAAAGAGACTCGTCCATCGGCAAAGAGGAGAAAGATAAAGACAGGTGAGTTGAGGCAAAAGGATCTATGTTTTTCTTATCCAATTTCTGAGTATTATTTAGAGAATAATTGCTTTCATTGTATCCCATGTCAACCAAAAGAATATAAATTGTGCATATTTGCATACACATTAAAAAAGCTGTCCACATAAGTACTCAAATATTTGATAACAAGTCTAAAAATATGTCCAAAATAATGATTCCTTTTCCAGCTTACATTAGCATATATACAAGATGATCAACTTACATTCGGGCAAAACAAAAACACTCGAGTCACCCAAATCACAGAAAAGGGAAAAAAATGTGACATTTCTCCAGTTAGTCATTAGTAGTATCCATGGAAACTGAAATAAATTTAATTCATGTATCCAACAAGGAAACAGACACAAATCAAACAGGCAACAAGCAGCTTTGAGAGAAGCTATTTGTCAAGAATTAATTGGATGAATCTCTGTGGATGGTATTCTAGCAGAGCGTAGGGGTTACTGTCAAATTTAAAAGCAGCAAACATCAGAAGAAGACAAGAGCTTGGTAACTTTCAAGAGATTGACGACGGAAACTTAATCAGTGTAAATCATAACTAAACAGTCTACTAAGGGGACTAACAGCGCTGTCATATTGTGTCATTACAGGGATTCTGTGGATCGCAACCGTCACTCCAACCGTTCATCTCCAGCCTCAGCGCCGGTCAGCTACCAGATCAGTAGCCTGATTCGCTCCAACAGCCAGAACTCTAGTGATTCAGGTCGGCATCACAGCGGCAGCGTGGACCGGGTCCGTGAGGCGGAGAAGGAGCTGCTGGAGCGCCACAGAGAGTCTTCCGCGCTGGCTGATGTGAAGGTGAAGGAGAGTCGCTCACCAGGCAAGGAGATGCTAGAGAGGAGATCCTCAGAAGACTCCATCAAACCGGTTCAGCGTTCTCCTTCACCGTACTCCAAGGCCGTGATCAGTGAGCAGGGCATGAAGATGGCCGGTGGGCCTCCGTCTACACTGAAGGACAGCGATAGGAAAGAGCCCCAACCGGCAGAGCTTCTCCACAAGGTAAAAAATGACATGAAGATAAAGGAAGAGAGGAAAGAGGAGCAGGAGGTCATGGTGGTGAGTTCGGAACCAGCCCCCCAACCACCGGTCCAAGCGCTTCCTGTCCCTGTCAGCCAACCAGGAAACCCGCACCACCACCACCCACCATTGTCCCAGCAGCACCCTCTTCCTTCGCCCCGTGGTAGTGACATCCCAGCACCTGGCTTGCATGGTGTCCCCATGGCACACTCCCTGCCACTTTCCATGAGTGCCATGCCCCAGATGGGCAGCCTCAATGTGCTAGACCGGGCTCGTATGGCTCCCTTCATGGGAGTGAGCCCACTGGCAGGCAGAGAGCGCCTGCCCCACACAGCCTTCCCTTGGGACCCTCTTAGAGAGGCCTACCGCAGCCTGGACCTGCAGCGGCGTATGGACTTCCAGCTCAGGGCCGAGCAAGGACATCGCTTCCCCAGTGTGTATGATCAGGAGCGGGCCTACCGCGAGAGGGAGGCTCACGACTACTCCCACCACGAGCACCTGTTGGAGGTGCGCAGGGAGCATGAGAGGATGCGACAGCAGGCAGAGGAGCGAGAGCGCCTCCACCTGAGGGAGGAGCTGGACAGAGCGCGACTCCATCAGCTGCACCAGTCTCCTATGGAGGGCCATCTACCCCACATGCCTCCCTTTATGCCCCACCTAGGTGGCATGCCCTACCCTAGACTCAGCCCCTCCACAGGCCACAACGGCCCTCTGAACAGAACACCCCCAACTGCAGCACTGAGTGCGCCCCCTCCCCTTGTGCCAGCCGGCAGTGCCAGGCCAGCCTCACCCCGGAGGACTACCCCCCTCACCACCACCCAGGACCCTCGGGACTACTCCCCATCTCGCAACCCCAAAGAGGTAGAGGCTCGGTAGCTTCTTGGAAAAGTGCACAAAGTCTTACTGGGCGCACTCACAGGCCCCCCACCCCCTAATTTGAAATATTGTGAACAAAATGCACTGCTCTTCACCAGAGAGGAGCAAAACTCCCTAAGGGAAAGGGTATGATTGTACAAAGTAAAGGTGTGTAAGGCTGATTAAGCACATGCCATGACTTTATTTTTAGTGGACTTGAGGTTGGATAATGTCGGTAAAGAGAACACAAATATGTGTATGTTTATTTCCGACTTAAATATTTGATAATTATTAATATATTAATCCAATACCTTTTTTCAGCTTTGTGCGAAAAGAGAGGTCCTGAAACGAGTTTGTACATTTCCTATCCTTGTTCCATGTATAGATATCATTTCTATGAATTTTATGTATTTTGTGCATTAGTCACGCCTTTTACAATATTTATCCCAGTTGATTGTGAGACATATCCCTTATGACCCACTGTAAAGACTGGATTTTGGTTTCAACCTTCAGTAATTTAACCTCATGGTACCAGGATATCCTCAACAATGACAATGTACAATGCTACATTACCGATTTGTTTTGTTCATTTGTTTTGCCTTTGAGATATGCAGATAAATATATATTATGAGGTCTTTGTTCAGTCTCTGTAAAGAATACTGATGTAAATAACTTGTTGATATTCCTTCGCTGCAAGATTACCATGTAAATTTATTAGGCTTTTTAACCATTTCTAGAAAAACAAAATTAAATGAAACATGGGGAATCGCTTGCCTGTTGAACATCGTCCGAACAGACAAGCCTGGCCAACGGATGGGAAGTATGAAGGGAGGGTGTTGTAAGGAGGCCTAGATGGATCACCTGCAATCTATGCAAAGCAGCACACAGCACCCTGATGAAGAAATCACCTGGAGAGAGCAGACGATACTGGTGATACTGAGAGAAACTTGGATTAACACGTGTTTATATTTACCAATGAAATAATGATGGAATTATTAAAAGACTTCCAAGTCGCAAACTGGACCAGCCCCAGACAGAAAAGAAGGACACTATTTAGTGGACGGCAAACAGACTTTCTCTGTCAACCTTGTGGTGTTGTGCAGTTGTTTTTCTTAGACTCTTGTATACAAAACAAGTAGAGTTTTAGGCGTGCAAAAAAATGAAAATGAACATTCATGGTTTAAAATGTACGGAATAAAGTTTGGACCTAATGTCAAACATTTCCTGCTTATCTTTCATCCTGTTTTTCATGTCAGTGCTGAGTGCAAGCAGCGAACTTGTCTGTGAGCCAAACCTACTGAGTGGTATGTTTATGTGAGGTTGATAGGTTTTCCAATAACGCTTGTGCCTCCGTTTCCAGCATTTAGAGTATTTGCTCATCTGATACCAAGCTATTACTTTGAAATCATAAAGGCAACTGACTTGGCTGGCAGAGTAGCCTAAGCCATCAGATCATTTGACCATAATCTGTCATACATGGGCTGCAGAGCTCTTCAGAGGGGATCGATGAGATTGGGCCAAGGCAATACAGGGAGGGACTAATAGAACATTGATTTTGTATGAAAGCAGGTTTTGAGTGTTTGTGTTGCAGGTAACCGGTATTGACTGGCAGCCCAGCGGCATATTGACCCGCGGTCTGGACTCATTAAGAGGAGCAATGCCTGGGAGGCAGGCTATCGGATGGTGTAAGAGAGGCTGCTCTCTCTTCTCATACGCCTCCTCTCCTCATGCACAGCACTCATCTGCTTTTCTAATGAGGCCGGAAGGCACTCTGGAGTGGGCCGCCGAGGGAGCCCTGAGGTGCCCCGTCCTGTTATTGACAAGACCTCGGCTGTGCTTGCCGCCTGTCCAGAGACAGCCAATTCATCCTGATAATGCCCCGACTACTCATCTCGCTGCTGTGTGCCGTGAGGCCCACCAATCCCGTCCCATGGTATCAGCCCATAATGACAGCGTGGATCAAACCATGGCCAGGTCATTAGGGGATGTTATTGAAAATCAATGGCGCTCCTGTGTCTCACACACTCCAGCAGGGGTTTTTAAAAGGGCTCCTTGAAAAGACTGTTTGCCAGAATGTGGCTAGCGTATTGGGAAGACTTAAATCACTATCACTTTCAATTTAGGCTCCTGGTAATTGAAGCATATATTCCTCCTACGGGTAGCATCTGTCAGTGGCCAGCTTCACTTTACCTCTGTGTGCTTTTAGTCCCAATAATCTAGTCAACAACAGGTACTTAACCCCTGTACTTGTTACCGCATAGAGATTTTTCCTGTAACTATTATTTACCAAGCCAGCTTTGGCAGAAGAAAAACACACACCTTAAATTTCCCCCCGACTCAATCACTCTGTCCTGTGCTCTTTCCATTTTACGCCTGAGTGTGGAACGGCCCTCCGGAGATGAAAAGCTCCATCAATTTCACTCATCGTCTGGCAAGGTCAATTTATTTCAGCACACAGTCCATCATCAGATGGGAATCAATTGACACATTGCCTAGCATATCCAACCCAAGGTGGATTATTACAGCGTCTGCAATTGTCAGCTCCTTTCCAGAGCTATTCTTCATGCATCCAGGCTTTTTTGTTTGTTTGTTTGTTTGTTTTTAGCAGGGATTGTTTCTGATTTTCTATATTTACTTGCTCATAATTTCCTATTTGATGGAACATTGTTACGATGACAGGACTTCGTGTAGCAGCTTGTCACCAAAAAGCGACTGTTTTTTTTTTTTTTTTTACACATTTCTCCGCTATAATCCCAATTAATAGGATACGGTGGTATCTGAGGTAAGACATTGTTTTATTGTTCCACTAATCCCCTTCATTTATCTGTGAGAAACCTCAATGCTGAGGGTTTGGGATTGAATTTTCATGGTCTCAAATACCTCCAAAAAGCGCTTGGCACAGAGCTCACCCCAGATTCAGCGAACAGTGGAACAGGCCTAAGGGGCTTTTATAGAGCACAATGGCAGCTAATAACACAGTGCCAAGCTAATAAGATGGGCAACAAATGAATGGTTCGGTCCAAGCTCCTTTTCTCTCTTGCTCACTCTTCCCCCGCTGATAAAACATGTATGAAAGCGTTTTTGAGCCGCTATGTAGTGGCTCCCTAGACTTTTTTCCCCAGCGAGAGCTAATGCATTAGTTCCCATTTGAAGGCTGTTTTGAAATGGAGATTGGTAATGAGACGGGAGGCCCCCGCCATGATCACATTTGGATTGCCGGGGCCTCCGCTGGGCCTGGTAATTTGGGAGACCGTGGCTCTGCTCGGAGTTCAAGCCCATCTCTCTGCGGGGGTTAGCAAACCCTGACGAGAGCCATTCTCAACCACTAAACTATATCTGAACTGTGAATTTAGGGAGCGAGCACCAAGTCAAGGGCTTTGGCAGTGGATCCCTGTCACAGCGCTCTTTGTAGACTGCATGTTGTTTTGACCACCTAAAAAGGCTAGCAGCATACATCCTTCCATGCTGCCATCTTTTTTTAGCCCTCAATGTCAACAGAGCGGCAGCTGACAGAAACCAGGCCAGTCAGTGGTTAAGGAGCTGACTTGGAAACAGCCAAATGGTGTGAATTCCAGACCCTGGTGACAAAGTGCTGTCTAATGTCTTTGCACCTCTGGACCTATGACAAATATTCCGGCTGTCTCACACCAACACCGCTATTGCTGTGCAAGGAGACCGGCCAACGCAGCCCAGCAGAAGGAGTACACTGTAAATCCCTCACAGAGGAACCTCAGAGAGCACCATGTGAGACAGGGAGGAGTAAAAGAGAATTAAGGGAAATGGAAAAGGAGGAGGTCCAGAACAGCCACCAGCCAAAATAAGTTTTCCACTTTGATTCAATTTTGAGGATTTTTCCAGCCTTTAGTGGAACCTCACAATCTCCCACACTGGCCATATTATGTACACAAGCCATAAAAAATGAATAACATTTATGCAGCTGGGTGCATCTGGCAGTGATAGTCCTCTCATTCAGGGACCCACAGGATGGCACGGTGCCGCCACACCACCCTCTCTGTTCTATGTATGGACACCAGACAAGAGAAGACTTAGGGGAGGGGTGGGCGGTGTAAAGGGAGGCTCTCAAATGCTTCGAATGAGTTTTTTTTTTTTTTTAAAGAGAGATTTCAAGGCAAATGGAGGCCATACGTGGCGCGTCCAATTTGGCACAGCCAACGCACATGATTAGCCGTAGAGACGTTAATCAAAAGTGGCTCAGCATTTGAAGGGGCGGTGAGAGGCACTGCCAGCTGGTGACAACATGGCTTGTGTGCACGGGCCAAGAGTGAAGTTTATTTGAATATGGATCTTGCCGTGACCGTATTTCTCCAGAGCTCAGTTAGCAGAGCGTTCCCTGGCTCATCACTGGGATCGCCTCAGAGCCGTTGGCACCCAGAAAGGCGGAAGTTTTTCCAAGCCGCAGAATGAGAATTACGATTTAGTCCATCCCCTCTGGTGGTGTGGGCATACTCATAAGCATTTATTCAGTTTGACGCTGGCAGAGATGCAGCACCTAGTTCTTGGCGTCCATGTGTGAGGATTTCCTTTCCAATATGAAATTATGAAATTGACAAAAAAAAGGTTGTTTTTACATCCCATGAATTAATAACACATTTAAAAATAAAACATCCTATCTTTCCGCATAAAACCATACAAGCCGTCTACTGAAAACATTCAACTGTCGGTGCTCTTTTAGAGCCAAGCCTCAGGACCACCAGCACCTTAAACCGACAACAACGCAGCATCTGTATTCAGCTTTCATCAGTAATGGGATGATATTTGTTTGGTGTGATTGGATAAATTACCAATGATTTTTAATGTCTTCAGCTGTTCAGTAGGCTTTGGGTAGGGTTTGTTAGAGGGGGTTTACGGTTACTTCTAGCATTAGGACAAAATGTTCTGCATCCTACTTGTTTGTGTGTATGCTACAGCAAAGATACTGAAGCTTGATATTATGAGATTATGAAAACACGCATTGCTCGCAGCGAGATTATGTTTCACCAAAACAAGCATGATCAAAAACAAGCACAGGCCTGGAACAAAAGAAGCTATCAGGAGCACAGTCCCTGCAGCAAGAGCAGGAAAAATCTGGCTGAGTAAAGTGAATGAACAATAGCCACAAATCACAAGTATAGCTATCTCAAATTTTAGCAACCTAAAATTTGGCTTATAGCAAAAGATTTCGGGCTAATCTTCAGGTTTCATGGTTGATTTTAACATGTCTTTTAATTGCAATTTTTGGGGGGGCCTGAAGAAGTCTTCTCAAAATACTGGCTAAGTCAACACTGATGAGTCAGTAAGTTTTGAATCCTGGGTTCTATGTTTCTAATTTGCAATGTAAAAAAAAAGTGATGAAATGATTCTTATGTGGGCTGCAGTTGCATCAGACAGTGAATTCTATTCCAAATAGACAGACAGCGCTGAAGCCCTCGCATCAACAAAAGATAAACACAGGCTGAATTTTTACTCACATTATGTCTGAGGGTCCTGAAGGCCACACAATTTTAAACTCTGCAGTGATAACAAGAGATAGACAGGCTGGAAAGAAAGGAGTTTTTTTTTCTCCCTTCTCCTTTAACTTGATGACAAATTCTTGTTTCAGAAAACAAGAAAATTATTTCAGATTCTATAATGCCAGCATTCTAGGTCAACAGATATCAAATGTGAGTAATCAAAGAGATAGGTAACTGATATGTAGAACTCATAATGTGCTTGTAGTAAAAAAATGAAATTTTTGTGTCAAAAATTAGAATAGCATAAGCTTCAACAGAAAACTTGGTTGAAATGACTTCACACCTATCAGCTACAACATTAAAATCACTTGCCTAATATTGTGTAGATATCACTTGTTCCACCAAAACAGCTCTGACCTGTCAGGCCCTGTACATGGAACCACCGGGGATGTTCTGTGGTGTCTGGCACCAAGACATTAGCAGCAAATCCTTGGAGTCCTGTGCGTTGTGGGTAGGACCTATGTGGATCTTGTTTGCTGTGAGGAACCCCACAGGTGCTGAATTTGATTGGGATATAGGGAATTCAGAAGACAGGTAAACACCTTGGACTCTTGGTCGTGTTCCTCGAGCTGTTCCAGAGCAACTTTTGTGGTGCTGGCAATACATACGGCTCCATTGTCTGCTGGGGGAGGCAGCTGCTGCAGGAGAGCACATTGCATTGTAACAAGATGATCAGTGTTAATAACCTCACCTGTCAGTGGTTTTAATGTTGTGGTTGATTAGTGTCTGTTGTACACATATTTAATTAAAAGAGAATTTTTGATTGACAAGCTATTACTCGTGACAAGTAACCAATCAGATAGTGCTGTGGGCAGGACATTGCTTAAGACCACAGAGTGACTGCAGATAGAGAGAGGCAGCTGCATCAGACTCATAGACTGTATACAAGAGATGGATGTAGCCTCTGTGTCTGAAAAGTGAAACCAACACAGAGCTGACTTACATCTGCATTCTCTCAAACAGCCAACAGGGGGCGGCTCTTCTGGTTACAAAAAGAAGTCTGATTGTACAGAAGTCTCTTAGAAAATGACCCTACCTCTCAGTTGAGGTGTTAGCTCACTAAACATTTTTTCAATGAGTTTACAGTCTCAAACATTAGCTTCAAGACTCTTTGAATCCAGCATGGCATCATTTTGTAAATTATGGTCCCATTAAGAGTAAAATAGTTAATTATATTATTGCTTGATTTCATACTTAAGGCTTTAAAAAAAAGTCCACAAACCAAAGGGAGACATCACGATGGCTACATCCATCTTTTATATACATTCTATGGTCAGAGCCATAGTTGCACAGCTTTAAATGATTTTTTCCGTGATCGAAATTCCTTTTTGTGAAATAACAATATTGATAATCAGAACAATGTAATATATTGGATATGATAATCAGCCAGGCCAATAATTGGTCGACCCCAACTAACATCACTCACTTCACTGTGTAATAGTGAGAGCATAAGTGTATTCTATCCCTGTGGACCTCCAAAATAAAAGTCTGTATTTTCTGGTACATATGGCCAGCCAGGTTCCATCTACATCTAGATTACTCAGTGAAAACTAATCATAAATATGAGACAGTAAACAAAATTTGTTTTGCAGACATCAGTGGAAAAAATGTTAATTTGTACACTGCTTATCTAGGACATAATTTACTCCCCCCGTGTGTGACAAATGTAGACAATAATCTGCAGTTGCTATTTTTATGATTTTTTTTTTTCATTTTGATGCTCTGTTAAGGTGCTCATCATCCTTGTGTGAAGTTGTTCTCTTGATGCATGCTGGATTCTTATTACCTCTTTCAGCACAGGAAGCTCCATGGCGCTGTGCACAGAATGCCCGCTGGTTTTTGACTGCATTTATGTCATCATCAAGCTATAATGTTCACTCAAAAAAAATAACAAAGGAGGCTATGATAAGGAGGAAAAGGGCAGAGGGATCATATTCTTCATAAGATTGGCTTCAACGGGGCTTCTCAGCATTCCAGGCCTGCCTTTGCCCCCGCCTCTCATGCTTCTTTGGAAATGTGTCTGGCAGCAAACATGCTTTGAAAGGCTCTTATCTCCTATCTGGGCTGGAGTTCCATGCACCAAGATAACAAACCCTATCTTATCTTGCTGTGTTCGTTAATGTCACAGCTTAAGGGGCTTGTTCTTCCACTTGCAATGGGGCTTGCAGGGCGGATTGTTTGCAGATTAGTCAACGCAAGCCTCCGGAGGTCTTGGAGCGTGTGCAAAAGACCTGACTTGCCCCACAGATGTTTTTGTCGGCACACCTTAACATTGTGGCTTCCTGTGTCAAATGTCAGTAGTACCACAACATGGTTGGTAGACATCATCACATGCGGGGAGATCTGCACATCAGCCAAACCAGTGATGCAAGCCCAAACAAAAGTGTGCACAATAGCCACCCAAGGACAGCTCTGTTTTCGAAAGCTTCGGGAATGACTTGTTATTATTCTGCGGCTGATTAGCACGTAGCCGGAATCTGTAATACATTTCGCAACAACATCTACATGAGCTTATCAACCCAGGAAAACACAGAGGTTGTGATACTTCATGTATTTTGTCTAGTCTGTGTGGCCATGTTCATGATCATCCCTCTGTGACACAAGAGACCAGGCAAAGCTCCACTGGCTTCAGCCATCTGGCTATCTCACACAACCCTTGGCTACACAGTGGCTCACTCAGCGGCTGATTGGGGTGTTGAAGGCCAGCTATTTAACACATCAGAACAACAAGTACTGCTATCATGCTGGCTCCTTCTCATGTCTCGTTTCTGTGCCGCCCAAGAATGTCTCTTATCTCTTCCCTTCTGCTTGTTGGTTTAAGCCAGACAGCATATGCCCACATTCCCCCTGTAATAAACCGATGTGCTTTTGGTGCAACCCTGACAGACAGACAGGTTGCAGCTGAGCTATGATGGGGGATTTAACCCTTGTGCCGCTCGGTAAGAAACAGGCCTGGAAAACAAAAACAATAAAATCCGCTTCCATATTGCCGTCTCTGAGAGGAATTTTCTGTCTTTCCAGCACGATCCGCCGTTGTTGCACCGAAAAGACTGACAGATGAAAATAAAGCCCTGTGTTCCATATCATTAAATCCCACTCTCTCACCTGATTACATTCTTATTAATGTCTCCATTCTTCTCCCATTATTGTTACTTCTAGTGAAACAGGTCTGATAATGTGCACTCATTCGCTGGATGCGCAACCTGCTCATTCCCATCTCTGATTCTTTGTTGTCACCGAATGGTGTTTAAATGAAAAGTGCGGCTGCGGTGTAATTATAATTCTGGGGGTATTATGAAATCAAATATCACAATGAATGTAATTTTATTTGCTTGTAATCTCCCTCACCCAGGCTAATAGGCGCCTTCAAAGGGCATGCTCAGGGGGTTTAAACAGCGGACCATCTCTAAATAGAATGGCTGCTCTGCTCCCTTACTCTCCGGCTCTGTTCTTTTGTCTTTGATATGCAGGCAAAGAGCTTGACAGTCTGGGAGACGTGGGAGATTTGTCGGCCTGTGATCTCCATGCCTCTCTGACAAATGAGCGCCTTTGGCAGGGCTGCTGGAGGTATGGCTTCTCTGCCCTGCTGGAATCCTGATGAGACTACTCTGGAGCTGCTGGTAATGAAGTCAGGGTAGAGGACCAACCTGCTGCCAGAAATGACCTTTAATCTACACACATGCAGGTCATTTGGCATGAGATGGCTCACAGTCGTACGTGCAGCTTTGTGCTATTACATCAAGTACATTTTTCTAGGAGAATTTCCTAAAATTGGCAATTTAAATCCTTCCAGAAATGCATTCTACTCCATTTTAACTAAAGTTACTAACTGACTAATCTCTGCTGCTAGTTTGGGCAAATAGTTGACATTTTATGCTTCCAAACAGTCTGTGTTGGCAGATATTTTCTGCACTCATATTTGACTTGTGGGGTAATTTAGGATGCAATCACCATCCAGTCAATCTTCATTACATCGGACTCAACTGCTCTACCAAGCACACAATTGCCTGTCATTGATTTTGCAGATTCTTTCAGTCCATGTAATGTACGGTAAAGATCTTTCCTTTGGTATGTCTGAGCAAAGTAAGATGTTAACAAATTGCAACCTAAAAATCTGAGTCCCCTAAGGATAAATACACTCATTTCAGCTTCACCCTGAGCACCGAATAGCTGATATTGATTGTGGACATTCCCATTCCACACTGAGGAATCTCAAAGCCTCAACACTCACTCAATCCACTCCAACATGGTTGCCTTTGATTTCAGCCCGCAGCGTCAAGGGGGCTGAGTAATGATTCATTGGAAGAACAAGCACTACCCCTTGTGGCCCAATTGGCCCAGTGCACCATGGGTGAATGGCACCTCCAGCTGCTTCTGGGCCCCTCCTGATAAGTTAACCTTGTGATAACATGCTAATGCCTGATTAATGTTGCAGTAATTAGACACAGCTTTTCACACTCAGTTAAGAGGACATCCTCCAGCAATTAGCCCGAGCCGGGGAGAGATAATTTCAGAGAACACAGCCGAATCACGTTCCTCAGCTCGTCTCCATTCCCACTTGGCAACATTAAGGTTTATTTTCTCATTATTTCATTTAATTACTCGTTTGATGTTTTATACAGCTGCCACAAGTAATCTTTGATCCAATTAGGAAATGCTGATTGACGTGAGCGTGGGCGTGGGATTCAATAAGCTGCATTCAATTTGCTGTTGTGACCTTATCAGCAGATCTGTGGAGGTTCTCCAATGAATGCCATCTAAAAGTCTAATAATTTCCCTTTAAATATATTCTACATTAATGGGACACCTTTGTGTTTGTGTGTGCGTGTGTGCATGTGTGCCCGTAAGTATGAATCTGTGAGAAGACAGCATGTGTGTGCATTTTCCACACCACACATCTAACAATGAGGAATGAACACATTAGTGAGGAGAGGCCCCTGTGCTCACCAGCCTCCACACTGCCCATTAATAATGCACTGCCAGGGAGTAGATGGTGGTTTGCTGAGATTAGTCCTGCATTAAGGACTCATTTGCTATTTCTATTAGAGAGACACGTTGGTCTTTCTTAAACAAGAAAGATCAGCCCACTTGTAATTGGACTGTGAAATCCTATATCAAAATTGTCAGTGGTCCCACGAAGCCGGCTGTGTAATTTATTTTCACTGTGAACAGTGACCAGAACCAGTTGGCTCTTCTGTGTGGACATACTGAATGCACATTTAATAATTGTATGTTTATATATGCATGACCATATAAAACAGGATTTTAAAATGATGAACAAAGAATCTAATTTTGCATTTTAAAATAGTAAACAGATTTTCTGACATTTTGCATGAATTCAAATTACAAAATGAGGATATGTAAACATATGGAGTATAGATAATTCTTCTCTAAAAACCTTTTATGCGAAACCTTTTTGCTAAAAATGCATCTATCAGTATTATGCAAAATTGCATCTATCACTAACTGCAGTGCTAGAAGAAAGTGCTGAAGTAAAAGCACTAAGTGGGCAGCTGTGGCTCAGGTGGTAGAGCGGGTTGTTGTCCACTGATCGTAAGGTTGGCGGTTCGATCCCCAGCCCCTCTGCATGCCGGAGTGTCCTTGAGCAAGACACTGAACCCAAAGTTGCTCTCAATGGCAGCCTAGCGCCTTGCATGGCAGCTCTGTCGCCATTGGTGTGTTAATGGGTGAATGCGAAACACATTGTAAAGCACCTTGAGTAGCACTAAGGTAGAAAAAGGCGCTACATAAGTGCAGACCATTTACAAGTTAACCACAGAAAATGGGCATTGTTTGAAGATTGTTTGAACTGATGCACCATTGTGTGTGCAACATTCATTATTGTTGTAGCTAGTCGGGCACTTCACATGCAGTCAGATAGTTTAGTCCAGTGGTTTTAGACCCAGGGGCCTCCGAAGACAAACCTTCTACAATATTATGTGTGCATTTACTGGGCTTCTCTCTAATATTTGCTGTTTTCATGAAAGGTGTCAGATAAAAGTCAAGTGTTTTTTTTACCTTGTTGGAACGTCCATGAGATGATTTCTATATGCTAGAAGACATAGCATGACAGTCTCAAACGCACTACTTCAGACTTCTGGGGTTTCATGCATAACATGTCATCTTGCAGGGTGGAACTTTCTGTATCATGATTCTTCTTCACAGTCAACTTCTGGTTCTATCATGTAGGGCTGAATTAATCCAGATAGCAATACAATGTGCCACTGGGTAGTGTAGAGTACTTTTACAGTGTTGGAGCAGAGTTGTAGTTGAGCTGGTGTGCTTGAGCTGCAGGGACTTCTTGGATTTGGACATTCTAGAGGAAGCAGTAGTGTAGAGTTGCACCTTTAAGGGAGATTATTGTCATGGGAAATATGAGAATAAATATGTAGCTTTCAGACACAGAGATGAGTTTTTAGGGGTTTAATCAGGGAGGGACTTTAATAAACTGGGTTGGCATGTTGGTGTGGTGGTTAGCACTGTCTCCTCACAGCAACAAGGTTCTGGGTTTAAACCTGCTGATTGTTGGGATCTTTCTATGTGGGGTTTGCACGTTCTCACTGGGTGCTCCATTTTCCTCCCTCAGTCCAAAGATATGCATGGTCGGCGATTGTAAATTGGCTGTAGGTGTGAGTATGAGTGTATCCATGGTTGTGCTCAGGGTTATTCCACCTCTTGCCCAGTGTCAGCTGCAATAGGCTCCAGCCCCCCACAGCCCTCTTCAGGATAAAGCTAGTATAGCTAATATATGCATGGATGGATCTTAACTCCACCTGTCATTTAAATACAGTGGAGCTAAGAGTACAATCTTAACGTCTGAAGTGCAGTTGAAGATTCGGTGCATAAAATGAAAATGTTCAAGCACCTCACTTGAATTAAAATAAAATGATGGAGTACATGTATTTATTTAGTTTGTAGTAATGTTTGAAAAATAGCAGCAGAATAGACTCCACTAGTTACTTAAGCCTAATGAGTCTTTAAGAAATTAGAATGGAACCTCATTCTGTTGTCATTAATTCGTACCTGTCGTTTTTGACGTTTTGTACCTTCAATCAGTGTGCGCGAATGTGTTCAATTTTCTCCTGAAAGCAGAAAAATAAAGCATGATTTGAGCCTATTATGTCATTAGCATTCAGACAGCGAATCAGCGTTTCATTTTTGTGAACCGGCTGATGGTTTGTTTTACTTCTGTTTACTGTGTCAGACATATTTCAAAGCGCGCTATTGTAGTCTGCGATTTATTTCATTATATTTCCAAAGCTCCAGGGAGGAATTGGTTCGTATTAATTCGCTCTGCTTTCAAAATGCACTTGAACCTCGCATTGTGTGTCGGTAAGTACGCAGCTCAAAAGGCTGAAAACACCAAAACCAACAATTAATTGGTCCTCCTGACGAGCACTGAGCAAGTATTGAACGCTGTGTTTCCTGTGACCAACAAAATGTGGTAGATATTGAGCTGTGCGCTGCTACGTCCCAGTTGTGCATTTAATTTAAAAGGTGTGTGTGTGCATAATTTCGGCAGTGTTTGTGCACGATCTAATACAGATATATTTTCTAGATATTTACAGAAAATGAGGTACAAACAGATACAAATGGTACAGACTGCCTCACTTTCTCCAGCTTGATTGTCTTGCTAAACATATAAGTAGCGAAAATAACAAGAAATAATTATAAAACCACTATTTGTCATGTCACTGTTTTTTATATGCTGAAGCTACATTATTTGCTTTTCATAGACTGGATCATGAGGTTGACAACAGAGCAAAGGAAGAACAGTATCCAGTGGACATTGTGGACCCAGTTAGATGGCTTGGATTTTGTGGATGATCTAACCCTGCTTTCACACAACCGGCAACAAATGCAGGACAAAACGACTAGGCTGATGAACATCTCTGCACAAGCAGGCCTTAGCATCCACAAACAAAAGTCATGAAAGGGAATGCAGCCAGCACCGAACCTGTCCTGTTGGATGATAGTCAGGTAGAGGAGGTCGAGTCCTTCACCTACCTTGGCAGTATCATCAACATGCAGGGCGGTACAGATGAAGATGTCAAGGCTAGAATTGGAAAGGCCAGGGCAGCTTTCCTTCAACTCCAAACAGGATCTCCAGGATGACAAAAGCCACCATCAATAAAGTGCAGACTTTCATCAACAGCTGCCTCTGGAGAATCCTGAGGGCGTACTGGCCAGACAAAGTCAGCAACATCATCCTCTGGGAAAGAACAGAGTACATCCCAGCAGAAAGGGAAATAGAAAGAAGAAGATGGGGATGGATAGGACACAGGAAGAAGCCAGTGTCAAGTACCACCAGACAGGCTTTGTCCTGGAATCCCCAGGGGAAACGGAGAAGAGGCAGGCCGAGGAACACCTGGCGCCAAGACCTCCAGTCAGACATCAAGAAGATGGGTACCACCTGGAACCAAGTAGAGGCAAATGCACAGGATAGGGGGCTCTGGAGGTCTCTCATCGACGCCCTATATCCACAGACAACCTGCCTTGTCATTTTTATACTATATATAGAAGAAAAAGGAGGAAGAAAGTGAAACTTACTTGTGCATCTGCTCTTTAGTCAAATTCTGAGAGGAGCTTCATCAACACAAGGATCAAGAACAAGAGACATCAGAAGGATCTTGTTGCGTTTTAGGAGAAGCCAGACTCCTCCATCTGGAGAAAAAGAATGTCAAACTGCCACAAAAACATCCACAAGGATGAGAGCCAAGACAGGGAAGGATAAGAGGCAGTCAGTCTCTCTTAAGATGAATGAAGCAGAGGCTATCTCCAGTGCTTCAGGCGCTCAGAGGAGCGCTGAGCAGAGGGTGAACCAGTAGGACCCTCCACACCTGTTCTGCCTTGTGCAGAGAAACCTCTTCAGCTTGATTAAAACTATTCTCAGCAGACTCGCTACAGAGACATTTCAGGAGTTGATGGCATAACAGCCTGCTCATTTTGATGAGTAAATTGTTTTCACATGCTGTTCACTTTATAACTTTTTGAGGGATACGTTCTGGTTTTGCATATTCACGGGCATGTTGTGCACAGAAAATGCTCCTGAGTTATTGACAAAATAATCTCACGACAAAATCTGCCAAGAAACTTTTCTCCTAGACTGCAGACCAGTTGCCATGGCATTGCAGATGTTACCTTTTTTTCTAAAAAAAACTTTAAGGACTGAGTGGAATACACTGTTTTGGAAAAGTCTCCTAGAGATAAGTGAACACAGGGTCAGGCGGAGTTTATAACAAAAAAAAACTTCTGGCTGAATGAGACTGTCTTCATTTTATTGATTAATCGATTACTTCATGAAATTCTAACACAGACCACAGTCAAATACTCATGTTTATGGGTGCAGCTGAATGTAGCCAAGACATTTGGCTTGCAAATATTAAATTTATAGTTGCTGCTGGAGAATGTCCTTATTCAAGACTGCATTAGTCAAGTTCTGAGGAAAGGTGACTAGAAGTGTTTGGAGTATCTTATCCATGTCCTCAACATCCACTGCCAACAGCTGGAGCTGGTGACAGCCAAGTGCTGAATTGATGGATATTTTCAAGAGCTGGATGAGGTTGTAAGAAAGAAAAAGACCTCATCCAGACGTGGTCAGATGCTGCTCCAAAGGAGGAATTAGGTTCCAAACAGAGACGAAGCAGTGGGCCAGTTTTCCTTCCAGTCTGAGGCTGCAGACTTGGTGGAGGGACTTGCTCCATTGAATACACTGAAGACTCAAGCTGTGCTGCACAGCTTCAAGCCAACTGTAAACCTGACACAAGAGACTCAAAACACCGAGGATATCAGCTGGGCTGCTCTGACAGTGAGGAAGTACACAATAAGGACAGTGTACCTTTTCTGGACGACAGTGTCTCCACCATCTCCTGAGCTCCTGCTGGATGACCCCCAACTGAGGACTGGATGGAGACAGCTTTAGTGGAAATTCTCATCAGAACCCTGTGGTGTGTGGTGGACTTAAACGGTCCATCAGTGCTTTCCAGTGCTTGTGACTCTCACAAAGAATACACGACCACCTTGAAACACTTGAAACATCTTCAGGAAATCCCAGAGGTTTCGGAGTACACTGAGGCGGAAATTTGGCTGCAGCTGGTAGATATCATTACCCCGATGATGGATGAGAGCAGCATCCCCATGAGAGAACTGTTGGACCTCGTGAAGGCCCTTATAACTCATGGGACGTCTGGTGGTTTGGTGGCACAAACAACACCAAGTCACTGAGCCTCATTCACATGTGGAGATTAGACCACATGAGCCCATCACCAGCAACAGCCAGCTGATGTGTTTCTTTTTAAATGTTATTAATACCTGACATAAAATGGACTTAACCTCTTAATGCTGATTGTCGCGAATTTGCAGCATACCACTGTAGCCGAGATAGCGTATGCATTCCTCCAATGCTGGTTCGTGCATATTCAGTTTATACCTAAGAGCCTTTTGCAAGCCGGTTGGACTGGTTGGAGTGGCATTTGTACAATCAATTAAAAAAATGTACCATAAATACCTGTTGCATCACACCTTTATATCTATTATATCTGCTACAGACAAATTAACAATCTCCACTTAATTTAACATCAGCTTGAAAGCAAACACACAAAGAATTATTTTTATATAATTGTAAATAAATTCAGGCATCAAGAGGTTATACATGAAATACATACATGTTTTCTTTTTTCCTTAAATTAGCAAGAATTTAGCATGTAGGAGTTTATGTGGCACTTAATTTGCAGTTTGTGTGACGTTCTAGTGTCACAGATGCAGTTGGATTTGAAAAATGCAAGGCTGTATTTTGTATCTCACTATGCAAAAGCATTGATCGATAACCTTTAGGCCAATTTCATCAAAGAAACAAACATTTGAGGCCATCATTTACAATGGTGACCTGGAAATACATGTTCATATACATATAAGTATTTCAAAAATGTAGAATCAACATTTAACATGTACATTACATCAGGACGACACAGGCACATTAATTTCATTCAACAGAAGCTTAAACTGTTTTAAGGTTTTAAAAAAAAGACTAAAACCTAAGGAAGTCCTGATGTTTAGTTTTTCCCAAGGGGTGTATTCGTAAGGAAATCCTACGCTGTGAACATTTATGGGAACCAATATTTCTTAGTTCTAATTACAGTGATGATAGATAACATGATGTTTTTTTATTTAGAAAACAAAAAAAGACAGTGTCTCTATCAGACCGCCAATCCTGGGGCAAATGCTTCCTTAAGGTTTCTCAAACATTCCCTGAAGGTTATGTCTTGCAACACTCAGTAAACACTGCCTTTTTGTCTTTTGCTCATATGAAACTTTAAAAAACCTTCTGCATATATTCTAAAACTGCTCCCTAATGGTTTTCTACTCTCAAATCTCATATCACAGTTTATCATACTTCTTAGTTTGCTGTATTTCTAGCCCACAATACTCCTTAGATGATCAAACTTAAATCATGATAATTTTCATACAGCAAATGTTCAGTAGCTTTTCACAACTCAACACAATATCCTTAGTTTATTTACACTTTGTATTGTGATGTTAGCATAATTTTGCTCTGGCCTTAAGTCATTAAGCTTCATACAAGTCATTGTCATGGTGCCCCTTTACTTGAAACTCCCACAATGCTTTCTGCTTGCCAACACGGAAGTGCCCCCCTCCGCAGGTTGCTACAGTATTAATAAACAGTGAGGCTTTTCTTGGTGGCGCAACCTGGTACTACCACAAATCTACAATACTTGAAGTGCGTATTATCAACAACAACAACAACAACAATAATGATTTGTTATGTTGTATTATTTCATGTAATTCAGTATTTGAACCCTCCAGCTACGACTGTGAGTTCACACTGAAGGGTTTGAGCCTGACACGGAGCCCTGTGTGACCCTCACCCCGGGCTCCCCTCCTCCATCAGCTGATGACGGTGTATAATGTCAACCGCAGCTCGGCAGGAAGTGCGCCTGGTGTCTAAAGCTAGCTGGAACATGAAGAGGAGAACCTGTTTTATTCAGAGCTACCGGGACAACAAACTCAGCTTTTGACGGTAAAATAGCCCTTTCAGACTCGAAAAGAAGAACAACATCACCGACATTTCTCGGAGCTGGGGCTGAATAGTGTCGTTTTTCTCCGGGACGCGCAGTATGATGTTGTTGCTATTGCTAGCAGTCGCGTTAGCTTAGTGTTGTTGAGCGAAGTTGTGTGTGCTAGCTGTGTTGGTAGCCCGTAGCATGAGCGTTGTGAAGTGTTTTGCTACGCTTATGGTTGATAATTGAATCAACTTTGCGTGTTTAGAGGTTGTCACGGAGCAAAGTGGGCTTGTAGCTTGATGGTTAGTAAACCCAGAAATACCAAGCGAGGGCAGGTCTTGTTAAATTTCCCTCCACTGGGTTTCTTCCCAAACTTAATGACAAACTCTTGCCTCGCTTGTCTGGTAACATGGGTTTGTATCCTAACGTTGCTAACAGTCTGTCGTGAGTCTGTAAAGTATGTTTGTGTACTCGCCGTACGAGAACATGATATATCCAACAGTGCTGGATTTAAACCCCAGCTCAGACCTTTAACTAGCTCCTCATTCAGTGTTTTGTGGTGTGTTTTGGTTTTAAAGAACTGTGTTGTTTAGTAGCTAAAGGGTTACGTAAGTTCTAATCTTACTTAAATGAATGCAAGCTGGTGTTGTTGATGAAGAATCGCAGTGGGGATTCATTTTAAAGAGCTACTGTCACGTTTTATAAGAATGCGACTTCCTAGAATTGAAGTGTCTTTAAATCTCAGCTTGTTGATCCTAATTTGGCATTTAGGATTGGCTGGAAGCAATGAGTAGTAAGAAAAACAAAAAGGAAAGAAAAGAAAGTTAATTTCACTTTCTCTATTCCACCATGTGCCCGAATAAGTCTGTAGAGCACTGTCTAAAAACAGTATTTAGTGTACGTGAGCCTTTCAAAACTGCTTGTATTTTATATTTTCTTAGAATAAACATCAGGACATGGACGGTGACAGAAGAGGACGACCATGGGGGAAGCTAGTCAAAGTGGACTCCAGTGAAACTATCCTGCTCTTCAGCAGGGAATGCACAGTTGGCAGAAAAAAAGGTGGGTTGTTTTGTGTGTTCTGAATGAACAACAGTGATTTGTCTCAGAACTTAAATCTTGTGTCAGAAAATGCGGTTAACATTTTTATCCTGTTTTAAAAGCGCTCTAAACGCGGCGATGCCTATCAACAAAAGACAATCCTGTCGTAGACATGGCTGTCAGTGTCTGCAGCCTTTAAAACCTCCCCCTTGAAAACACAAAGACTTCTTTAGTGCGCCAAACTTAGACAGCCTCTTGTGATGAGAACAAAAGACGTCCATTGAGAACATGTGTGCGGAATATTAAGTAGTTTTTTTTTTTGTTTGGGTTTTGCTTAAGAAAAGGTTAGGTCTATATTACCCCCCTGTGTCTGTTTTGTTGTTGAGAGCTTTTGGGGTGTACCTTTTTCACAATGCGGAGCTAGTAGCCTTAATTGGTTGGCTTATGTCTGGGCAATGAAAGATTTGAAAATGTCATGGCAGCACAGTGTCACATACAAGGCCAACATTTTAAGGTAATAATGTAAAAAAAATAAGGTGAGAGGATGTAGAAATGCATTATCAGCCATCTATCTATCTATCTATCTATCTATCTATCTATCTGTCTATCTATCTATCACCCATTATGCCCATTCTATAAGAGAACTAACAAATTTATTGGGCAGTTTCTGTCAGGATAATATTTTATCTGTTCTGTGTTTTCACGGAGGTGTGTTCTTATTTTGTTGTTGCCAGGATGCTATCTGTCCTTTCCAGCCAGTAAACTTGTCTCAGGGGAGCACTGCAAGATTGTGAAAGATGAAAGCTCAGGGCTGGTGTGGCTTGAAGATACGAGGTGAAACCTTCATCACTGAATTGTAGCTGCAGAACGAAACCTTGCATGCATCATGTACTTGTCTCCCAATGGACCAAAGTTAAATAATGTCTAAAATGCTTGAAGGACTGGGGTTGGACTTTTAGAGCTGTTCAAGTGTGTACTCATGAATGATTTTATACTTGTCCTGTCAGCACACATATACAATGCTTGTACTGTATGGTAAAATGTTCCACTGTGCCTTTTGTTCGTCTACAGCACGAATGGTACAGTGATCAACATGTCCAAACTGGTTAAGAAGCAAACTCACATGCTGCAAAGTGGCGATGTCATATACTTTGTGTACAGGAAGAGCGAGCCAGAACAAAGTGAGTTGTTAATTTTGTGAGGCAGACAAATGATATGTTTCTATGAATGTATAAGAAGGAAAGACGGACAGTGTCTCCTCTTGTCACCCTGCAGACATTGCCTATGTTTACCACTCAATCAAAACGGAGCAAGCTGCTTCACCACACAGCTTTGGTAAGTGATCACAACTCACTTGTCAAATGCAGCCACTGTTATTCCACACTTTATTTATATTGTGCCTCATTACTAACCACCCACTCTGTATCTAAACTTCAGACACGGAGAGATCAGCCCACAGTCCTTCTCCTGTTCCCGCCTCAGAGATGTCTCTTTCAGTTGAGCCTGTAATGCTCACAAAGCCTCCTCGAGATCCAGCTCAGGAGGAACCTCAGCCATCCACCTCCGCTTCACACTTCTGTATTGAGAGGCCTTCCTCTTCTGGTCCCATGGCAACCACAGCCTCTCCTGCCTCTGGTAGGTTCTCTGTCAACAAACTTTTAAATAGGATGAATCATTGTATTGATAAAAAAGTGCTTTTTTAAGAGCATCCTCTGGAAAGTAACAGAATCCTGATCAAGACTACTTTTTATATATTTAAGATGTGAAGCGGTTTTGTATTATTAACTAATAGTTTGTGGATAGTTGTTGATTAATGACGGCATCTTTGAGTTCCTTTGGTGGGAAGAGGGTTCTGTGTTCCTGGTTCTCAGGGACTTCCTGGTCTCTTTGCTGGCTGTCTTATATCTTCACTGGGTTGGCAAGACTCCATCAGGTAGCTTTTGGTCAAGAAATAGTCCAGTGTGTAACTCTTTGTAAAGACACAAATTGTTGCTTTCACTGACAGGAGAAGCAACAAGATATGTGTTATTTAGTGAACATTAGAGATGTTGGAAGGTCGATTTTGTTACCTGTGGACAGAGCAAGGCTTGCTGTTTCCCCTTGTTTTCAGTGTTTGTGCTAAGCTGATCAGCTCCTGGCTCTCGCTTCCTTTTTAATGGATAGATGGGAGAGTGATATTGATCGTCTTGGCAGGAAATGCTATAGGCATATTTCAAATTCTGCCTAATTCCTTTGAAAGCACAGGTAGCTACAGAATAGGCCATGTTAAAATTAACCCATAAGTAGTTTATTTTGACTGTATAAAGTAAGGGTGGTTGATATATGACCTTAAAATAATATCCTGATAATCAAAAACAGTGGCGGGCCGTGCATTTCACGGCTATGCCATCAGTGACGTCTTACTTAATCCTACCTAAATTAATACACCTCACAATACCATCAATACCATAATACCACGGCTCAAGAATCCATACAGAATCACACTTACACGTTACATCACTTTAATATAGGCTAGTTGAGCAACACTTAATTTCCGGAGCATTTAAAATCAATAACCTGACATTCACAATTAACAGTGGAAAACTAAGATCACAGATAGTTTCAAAACTCTAAGATAAAAAATGATTTTAAGAGATTAGTCAACAAAAGTCGGTCGCTATGTGAGCTTAAACAAGTTTGTCCAATAAACTGCGCACTGTCGCAGTTTCATATAAGACACCAACGAGAAGATAACGACACATACTGTTCATTGAAAATTAAAAGTAAACATACCATTTTCCCTGCTGGGGCAGGCTAGCTAGTGTCTCACCAGATCCAACTTTTCATGAAAGGTCCATCTTGAAAATGGAGTGGCTAGTATATCCGCAACCAAATCTATCTGTTCTCCTCCTTCAGCCACCTTGGGTTAAAAAGTACAGCGATAGTTGTCGGTAGCTGGATCTCTTAGTTTAGTTCAGAGTTCAACGTAGTTCAAAGTGCCGCCTTTCAGGCTCTCACGAGTGTCCAATCACAGGACGCGTACATGTCCAGTTCAGCGTAAGACCTTCTAGCTGGCCTTGGTGTCACAGACTCGAGATCTGATTGGTTATCCCGACTGAGTGTGTCCGTTCACTTACAGCGCACAGGAGCCTGCTCTGTTGATTCTGAAGGCCGATTAGGCAGATTTCATAGAACCTGACAACACAAGCTAACTGAAATATGATTGGATAAAAACTCTACTATAATATAAAACACTGGAAGCAGCACAACCAAGTGGATATAATACGACATGAACAGAACAGACTATGAAGAATATTTTTATTTGCATATTTACAAAAAAATACTTTTCTGAGTATGTTTAGGCCAACAGAGCAGGCCCTGCTGACCCTGATGGCCCACCACTGATCAAAAATATTTATTATACTGTAACTGAAATAACAAAATTTCAACTGGTTGTGGTCAGGCTTGTACAGTCAGTCCCTGTGTTGTTACAGTGTGATAAGTAATTCACAAGATGTTAGTTAAGCAGCCAAAGAGACTGAGCTATGGAGAGTCTGTGGTCTCTGATCATGGCCAGTGATGGAAACGGCTCTGTTGCTGTTTGTCAGCTTTATGCTGCTGGTCAATATGAAACTTTGAGCAAACTTTAAATTGCAATGCAAATTGCATTGTGTAAAATGGGGGTTGATTGATATGTTTTTCATGGCTGATATGATTATTAGTAATCTAAGACACCAGTAATGGATGCTTTGAACTAATATAAATGTAAAAATGAACATTTTAATATCAAAGTTTAGCATAACACATACTCCAGCACAAAACTTTATGAAAATGCCTCTTTTATGTTTTATAGATGTACAGGGCTTCAGATTGCCACCATAACGGGCAAGGGCATGACAACCAGTAGGCTACTTTGGTGCTCCTAGGCCTAGCCTAAGTAGCCATGGTGCTAGCCATTATGGTTGAAAGCAGTATTTTCTCTCCCTGGTATTTCTCAGTCTTTTCCTGCGTGCACTCTCCCTGCCTGACACGTGAAACAATCTATTTAGCCGTTGATCATCTCAAGACACAGTCATGTGCTGGTGTGACCAAGTGAGACGTTTGGGAGCACCAGTCCTATCAGTGGAAAAGTTAGTCTGGATCCATGTTAACAGAACAGGGATTCATTTCATAATGTATCGTTTTGTGTTGATAAGCTACGATTTTGATATGTAACCAGTCAGATGCTGTTGGCAGCACACTGTTGGAGACCACTGATAGAGAGTTGTGCATTTTTACATTAACTATTTTTTATAAAAGGAATTGCTTTTTGAAAAAATTGTAATTACGAAAATGCTGAATCTTGGATCTAAAAACCGTCTTAGACAATAATTGGTTGACCTCAAGTGTAAAACATGTCCAACTGGTGTCTCTCGTTTGTTTCCATCCTGGCAAGACTTCTGGCTCTTTGCTTTGTTTTTATGGTGACGTTTTCCTCCCAAATCCTCACCTGATTTTTCCCAACCTTGAAAATCTCAATTTCTTAGGGATATGCTGCTCTTACTTTTGCAGCATTTTACTTTTGCTTCCATTCATATGTGTTGCTTCTATGCATAATCATTAAAAACTAGTAAATCCATTGCCATATTGTGATTAGCTACATGAATCCTAGTCAAACCCTTCCCAGCTGGATTCTTCCAGTATCTGTGTGCATTAAACAAGGAGTATTAATGTCATTATTTGATCTAGAGCTGTTGTTCCTCTTATCAGGTCACACTAAAGATGATTCCACCGCAGAGGAAAAAGACACGGACAACTTGGAGCCAGAAAGCAAGAGGAGGAAAATTAATGATGGTTAGTTATTATTGTAACTTGAGAAATAACCTGTCTTTCCTTGATTCCTCCAGTTAGAGTTACCAAAGCTAACTTCTGCTTCAATCCTAAATAAGTTTTTAACCTGATGCCATGCCCGACGGTTTTTGAAAGCCAAACCCAACACACACAAATGTCAAAAACTGAAGACTCAGTAAAGAGTGTAATATACAGTTACTGTGTTTACAGATAAAGATTATGATGTGGGCTTGCCACACACCTCCAGAACAGCAGTGGTTGGTTCGACTAAGGGAAGTCTTGGGAATCTTTTGCCTAAACCGCCAGTGGAAGGGATGAAGACTGACAAAATGGAGGAAAGCCTGACATGTGTTATTTGCCAGGACCTGCTGCATGACTGTGTCAGGTAAGATCTCAAGGGCTGTGGCATCTGCGTAGGTATGTAGACGGACATAAGGTTAGAGACTTGAACTACTTTTTGTGCCACTTTGCGTATATGCAGCAAGTCTATCAAATGCCAATACTTTGTGGGTGTTTAATTTGTGAGTCTCCTGTTTTTGCTTTAGCTTGCAGCCTTGCATGCATGTCTTCTGTGCTGCCTGCTACTCAGGCTGGATGGAGCGTTCTTCTCTTTGCCCCACCTGCCGCTGCCCCGTGGAGAGGATCCGTAAGAACCACATCCTCAACAACTTGGTGGAGGCTTACCTCATCCAGCACCCAGGTTTGCGCAGAAAACAATCATTTTATTAGCGTCTTTAATCATTACACAGCGCTGATATGCCAGAGAAGAAAACCTGCTTATTGTAGCCGTAAGTAATGTCTTAAATGGTATCAGCTCCAAAGGAACAAGCATTTCTTTCTGTTCCACAGAAAAGTGTCGCAGTGAGGAGGACCTGAAAAGCATGGACAGCCGTAACAAGATAACTCAGGACATGTTGCAGCCAAAAGTTGAGCGGTCTTTCTCTGATGAGGAGGGCAGTTCAGATTACCTCTTTGAGCTCTCTGACAATGACAGTGACTCCTCAGACATTAGGTAAACCACTTCAAAATCAGCACTATTTTTTTTTTTAGATGAAGTTAGCGTTCGATTTTTTCATGTTTTAGTCAAATTTTTGTCTTGCAGTTTTAACTTTTATGTTTTCTAAAGCATTTTGAGGCTACTTCTGTCATATTTGTGTACATCTACAAATAGTATCATGCAGTTCTAGTCTCTCATGACGTTAATGAAAAAATAGTACTGTCCATGTTGTTCTGCTTTGCAATGATACAACTGGCAGAACCACTTTCTCTCTTTCGTCCCCGCTTACCTAGCATTACCACAGTCACATGCTCTTTCCACTGCAGAGGATTCACTCACTTGTTCACTGAAATACTGTTTTTTTGGGGGGGTGTAGTTTGAAAAGGAGGTTAAATGGTTCCTTAAAAAGTCTTCTTCTTTATGAAACGACATAGAAAGATTTTAATGCTTCATTGTCAACAATCCAAGAATTTATTTCTATCATCACATGACAACAAACTGATGGTAATGCTAACCGAACATCCAGAGTACTCAGTAGTGTTACAGCAGCTTACCTGGTTATAAATGTTGGTGTGTTTCAGTTTGTCCATGTGAATTTGTTGCTGCTTGTCGTCTTCCTCTCAGTGGACAGCAGATCAGTTTTCTCCATAAATCGTTTGTTTGTTACTGAATGAAGTACACTTCTTACTAATGTTGGTGACATGGGCCAGATACCTAAATCACCTTCTGAACCAAAGATATTTTTGGCCAGCAGAGGATACTCTTATTAATCAGGAACTGGAGCAAGGTCTCCCAATTAGTTTTACCCGAGGGCCAAAACATGTTTTTTTTTTTTGTGCAAGTTGATTCATGTGCAGATGATGTTATTGCTATTACTAGTAGTTGTAGTAGTAGCAGTTGTAATAATTTAGGCACGAAACTCTCAAACCTAAAGGCTCACACGCAAAAAGAAATTGCACTGTAAACAAAATAAGTCCAAAACCAGACATTAAATTACCTAAATACCCATTTAAAACACTCACATTCCCAGCAACACACTGAAATACATACATTTTTTAAGATCTCGAACCAAATGCACTTAGAACTATACCTTCCATTCTCATACAAAGCCCAAACAACAGCACTAACATGACAGCAGAAAAAGAGCATCCTGATGCAGAGATAACTGTCAGATTTTGAAGGTCTGACATATCTTTGAATACTAACAAGGCTGAAGTTAGCTTCCGACTCTCAGCTTCCGACTCGGCAGTTAAGGGAAAAGTTAAGGGAAACCTAAGTTCAGCAGCTTAGCACTGATCCTGTTTATTACGCCTCGTAACTATATGACTGCACGTTTAACATTAAGGACAGCAATTTAAAACGGTTCCAGAGAGGATGAAGACTCTTCAAAACACAGTTTCTGATTTGTGAGATTTGTGTTCTGATTTGTGGGGTGTGGGGGAATATTTGGATCTTAAAATTATTATCCAGATACCACCACAACGACAGAATATTCGGATATTCGGGTCCAGCCCTAGTGTCTTCTCCCCGGCTGAACCCCTGGGTTTCGTTCGAACCCAGGTTAAGGACCGCTGTCTTATAGTAACTTGAGTGCAGTCAATTGCGTCGATTACATTTGGGAAACCGGACATTTCCTGCAAATACAAAAAGGGACATTTCACTCCAACTTTCTGGACCAAGACTGCATTAGACCAGGTTCTGATCCAAAACTACAAGACTTAGACTCTTCAAAGTAGTTCTTCTAGTTTATTCCAGAGAGGATGAAGACTCTTTAAACCACAGTTTCTGATTTGCGCAACCTTTATTTGAATGTTGTATTTGCCAGAATGATGACATCACTGCAGAATTCCTCGCCGCTCCATTTCAGTCCTAATGGACATCCAAAGCTCCTCTTTCTCACTTCAAACCAAAAACAGTTATTTTCAGCTCAACATCAAAACATTGTCACTAATTCATCTGTTCACTTAATTTTCTCAAAAATCTTTATTGTGGTCTAGGTGCAGAAAATTGTGATGAAATGTCCCTTTTTGTATTTTCACAAATAGAATAAATGTTTTATATGTTACGGTTTGCATATCAAGCATGATCGGGCAAAATAAAACAAAAATGA